>CM044434.1:11935276-11945834 GCA_024363595.1 Xenopus borealis | reverse complement strand
CAATTGTAACAAGGAAAAATTCTCCAACAGATTGCCGCCATTAAAAAAAGATGATATGTGGGATATTAGAACGGAGGAGGGGACGTGGATAACACCATGAAAAGTGGCTGCACTATCTTTATCATGGTAACTCGCCAGCCTGAACCTGCAGAAATTTCTTGTGGTGAAAATGTATTCTTCTGCTTTTTGGAAAATTTGCAAATATTCACTGAAGGAATTTAATCTAATGAAAAAGATCTGAATGTTTGTCAATGTGAAGAGAATATTCAAGGTTAATTTGCTTAAAGTGGTTGCACTCTGCTTTAAGGAAACTGGAAATGTTGCGGCAAATTAAAATTTTTGATGAAATTACTTCTGACCGTAAACATGCCTCATCTGTGTGTCAGGACTCACCCTGGTGGTCTAGTGGGCCGGTGGGGAGGCCTGCCGTGCTCGTGGGTGGGACATACGCCGTAACAATCCCCTCTCAACAGCACTGGGTTCTCCTATGGTGCCTATACCGACCCCAGACTGCCTGACTATTATTGCGCTCTGCCTGTACCGACACGGGACTGCCTGACTGTTAATGAACTGTGGTTGTACTGACCCGGCCTGTCTGACCTTGATTGAACTCTGCCTATACTGACTCCCGACTGCCTGACTATTATTGAAGTCTGCCTGTACTGACCAGACCCATCTGACTATCATTGAACTCTGCCTGAACTGACCCGGCCCATCTGACCTTACCTGAACTTTGCCTGTTCCGACCCCAGACTGCCTGTCTATTATTGATCTCTACCTGTACCAACCCCTGCCTGTATACTCCTTAGGGTTGCCACCTTTTGCTGTGGCTTAACCCAGGCAGGGGGGCGGGCCCGTGACGTCAGTGGGCGGGGATGTGACGTCATGGGGGCAGAGCTATGATGATGCGATCGCCGATTGGCCGATCGCTGCGTCAATCAAGCTAATCCCGCCCGGTTTTCCTTATTTGGAACACCAGGCAGGAAGTATTGACCCGGGCTGTCCGGGTCAAAACCGGACAGGTGGCAACCCTAATACTCCTTGAGAAGTTGGTGTTGACTTAACCTTGGTAACAAACGTGCCCCTTTGATTGTTCAGAATGCTTGCTTCGATCTTCAAATTAAGACCTGGCAGTATCTGAGGGCTTCTCCTGAAGCCAAATGCGGCTGCTAAAGGCAGAAGATTGAGCCGTTACCAGCCTAGCACTTCTTCTGCACTTAGGGCGCTGTGTCAAACTGGCCATGCGTGTCCTGATAAACTTGTGATACATATGGTGGCCTGATGATCCAGACAGATATCTAGACTATGGATATTCATCAGTGGGTTTGCTATATACATACAAATATATATGGGTCATCAAGTTCTGCTTCGGTATGTCTGGCCCATTATTTACTGAAACAAAGTGGACAAAATGTTCTACTGTCGAAATGAAAAATCTGATCTTCGAAACTTGAGCACGGCTCAGTTGAAAGCCGAATGTTCTCTATATACACATTCACATAAAAAAATGAGCTTGTCTTGGGTAGGCACTTGTCTCATTTCATTTAATTGCTTAATCAGTAAAGTACAATCACCGGCTAGAATTTGTAAGGGTTCTCGTTTCATTTTCGAATAAAATGGCTTCATTTTTAAATTAATCAGCCCAAACGCAATGGGAAAATTGGAATACTGTGTTCCTTTTAATGAATGTTTTAGGGGGAAATTATAAGAGCATAAATGTAATTCAAGAGGAGTTTATGTCACTGAAATGTGTCTCCAGGAGGAGTTTTACATGACAGCCGATCCTTTTATTCTCTGTTTTATTACATAGTTTGGGATGACGTATCCTTATCGACTAGAAAACAGATTTATTTGAAACACAAACAAATAAATGGTCAGATAAACAGCAACACCTTAAAGCTGCAGCATTCTTAATGCTCTTGATAAACATGTTTCAAAATGTTTTTTTTTTTTATTTGATTTTGGTGTAACCAACTAATTAAATACATTAAATATTTGTAGCAGAAACCAGCACTCCAGACAACTCTTCAACACCTGCAATGCCTTGCATACGTCTTCACAGGTCTGTTAATCATGCAAGCTTATTTGAAGAGTGAGCACCAGATTGAATGTGAAGTCAAGGAAATCAGCACTTTGTACCAAGGACCCCTGGTGCAGCACATCTAGGAAAAGAACATATAACAATATGCGCCGTTGACTGTTGTCATTTAACATAATACAGACAAAATATGCAACTTGACTTTTATCAGTTCTGATCTCAGGAAGCAAATCATCTACAAACTGCCACAGAAAATATGGAAACACACATGGAACATGTTTAACAATCAATGAATTCATTTGGAGTTGTTAAGAATCCCCAAGTACATATTGGAGGGGCATTGATAAACACTGGGCAAACCTTGGCAACAAATCAGTTTTCTGTTTTAATGGTTCTGCTGGATGAAAAATGCTAAAAAAAAGATCACAGATTGGTTACTATGCATTAATGCCGCAAATTTGCCCTTGGTGTTCAACTGTGAAAGTGTGTCGTACACAAAACCTAAAGGGATACTGCCATGGGAAAACATGTTTTTTTCAAAACACATCAATTAATAGTGCTGCTCCAGAAGCTATCAGTTAATAGCTGCTGCATAATTCAGCACTGAAATCCATTTCTCAAAAAAGCAAACACATTTTTTATATTCCATTTTGAAATCTGACATGGTGCTAGATATTTTGTCAATTTCCCAGCTGCCCCCAGTCATGTGACTTGTGCACTTTATGAGGGAACTGCTTTCTGGCAGGCTGTTGTTTTTCCTTCTCAATGTAACTGAATAGTACGCAGTGGGACATGGGTTTTACTATTGAGTGTTGTTCTTAGATCTACCAGGCAGCTGTTATCTTGTGTTAGGGAGTTGTTATCTGGTTACCTTCCCATTGTTCTGTTGTTAGGCTGCTGGGGGGGGGGAGGGGGTGATATCACTCCAACTTGCAGTACAGCAGTAAAGAGTGATTGAAGTTTATCAGAGTTAAAGTCACATGATTTTGGGCAGCAGGGAAATTGACAATATGTCTAGCCACATGTGAGTTTTAAAAAGTAAATATAAAAAAAGTTTGCTCATTTGAGAAATGGATTTCAGTGCAAAATTCTGCGGGAGCAGCACTATTAACTGATGCATTTTTTTCCCATGACAGTATACCTTTAATGTGTCAGGGGAGCCTGCGGCTCCCACAGGGGGGTAGTCAGGATAAAGGAGGAAGCTCTTCCAGAGAGTACAGACACAGCACAAAGGGATGTTCAGAAGAGTATACAAATTCCAGGCAGGAGTTAATAAGGGCAGGCAGCACAGGATCTGGGTAGAAATAAGGCAAGATCACCAACCAGGTACAGGAATAAGGAGAAGGGGCACACAGAGACTTGGACAGGAAAACCCTATACTTGGGCACAGTATTGGCGTTCAGGACGCCTTAAATTTAAAAATTTGTTGCCAAAATGCGGGCGCCATGACGTCATTGCGTCAGTGGTGACGCGATGAAGTCACCGCCCGGCGCAGCTACCCACGTGGCTGCCGTGGGCGCCGCCATTTTGGGAGCGACGCCCCACAGATAGACATAATGTAACTGAATATGTCTCAGTGGGACTTGACTTTTACTATTGAGTGCTGTTCTCAGATCTACCAGGCAGCTGTTATCTTGTGTTAGGGAGCTGTTATCTGGTTACCTTCCCATTGTTCTGTTGTTAGGCTGCTGGGGGGGGAGGGGGTGATAGCACTCCAACTTGCAGTACAGCAGTAAAGAGTGAATGTAGTTTATCAGAGCACAAGTCACATGAATTGGAGCAGCTGGGAAATGGACAATATGTCTAGCCCCATGTCAGATTTCCAAAATCAAATATTAAAAAAACAGTTTTCTCTTTTGAGAAACAGATTTCAGTGCAGAATCCTGCTGGAACAGCACTATTAACTGATGGGTTTTGAAAGAAAAAAATGTTGTCCCATGGCAGTATCCCTTTTATGAGGAATAGAGGCATGAACACAGGCAAAATACTTCCAGAGATGTCAATGGGAGGTGTTTTTTGCTCAGCATTTTAGTTTTCTTTTTAAAGTCAATTTTTTTTTTTAAATTAATGGAACAATGCAAATTTTGTTGCTGTTGTTTTTTTTCCAGTATTCTAGGGATCGAGAGAGAAAAGAGTGTTATTGTAAAACCTTGTTCGAATATAATTAAAATTTTTCCCTCACAATGGACTTTGAAAACGAAAAAATGATGGATGTGACATGCAGTGTTCTTATGCACACACAGACTAATGTTTAGGGCTTTACCTTGATGTGGTATGGTGGCTTATCAACTTTATGATCATATACCCTTGTTTTTGTAAACACGTGCACTTGCATATACACGGAATTACTTATGAGACAAGGGACCAGGGAATGTGCATTGATTAATTGGCCAAATCAGTAGCAATTCCATTGTATTTAAACACATTTAACTTGGTCTTGGAGTGCACCCACAACCCTCCAAGTAGCCAAGTTGAACAGACAATTAGCCCAGAGCTAGGATAGATAAGCATAAGTAGGTGCAAGTGCAAATTCATGGTTCATTTTTGCTGTGCTTGGTCTTTGCCATGACCATATCATTTTTTTGGCAAGTTCTTTAGTAACATGGTCACCAAACGTGAGGATCTCTCCCTGATATGCCCACCTCAAAGTCAGCTAATCTGATCATGGGCCCTAGGACCCAATGACCGCATCACAATGAGAAGGCTTTCTCTGTTCGAAGGATTTACTTCCTAGATCCTGGAACCTATAGGGTTTTGGAAGCAAGAGGAAAGCCAGACATTCCATTCCAGGGCTGGCTTGCATATTGGAGATCACTTTCCACTGGAGTCTTGTGAAAAGGTGTTTAAATCTAATGAGAGTGATCGGAAGGTGTCTTTGAGCAGGAAGGATACCTGGCTGTGTAAGGAACTTCCAGAGGGGCTGGGAGTGCTGCATGCAACTGCGAGGAGCAGAGGGAGCCCGTGACTGTGGCCAAAAGTCTGTCTGAGAAGGTGAGGGAAGCCAGGAGGCTGAGCAATTTCTCTAAGGACAGGGGTAACCCCAACCTATCTGGTTCTGCTGGTAGTCAACAAGGGGCCCAGCAAACATGTAACGGTAGCTTCCTGTGGGCAGGAGTTATTTTTGTTATTTAGTTATGCTTTGTGCTGAAATGGTCACCCCTATGACTGAATAAACTGCCTTAGTGTGAAAAGGCAAATATGTGGTGATGCAACACTGACGTACTGTTTTCCAGTGCCTTTTGTTGAAAATTGGGGAAAAATAAACCTGTTTTGCCTGCAGATCCGTGGTGTCCCTCTCTTTCTGCGTCTTATCCTACACGAACCTACCTATCATTGCTAATTTCCCCCAAAAATTATGTGTGCAAGCAGCCAGCGGACCTTTATAAAGGAAGTAAAGAAGAAAACTGGGAAGAAGAAAGAAGACGATGCCATAGTAAAGGCAAAGCAGAATATGCAAACATGGGCAAAAAACAGAAGCCATACGATAAAAGGTAATTATACAACTAATCTCTCTGTATTTCTATTAGCTAAACAACAAAAGGAAAGCGAAATCAAGGACATGAAGAGCCAAAATGATGCAATGAACCGAGCTGTTTTCTTTCTGCTCTTTATGTATTTTATTTTCTCTATCTCCCTCTACCAGATGTGCTCTCCCCTTTCTCTTCCAGTTCTTACTGTCTCCACATTTAATATCCACGCCTTGTAAACTGCACTTTACTATTTAATATTATTCTTTGTTTTATTAGTCATTCCTAACTTTGAAGAACATTGCTCTTTGGTTTTTTTTCTTTATTTTTGGTAGTAGGAGCTTGAAAATCTTTCAAATTCCCGACAATTTTTTATTACTAGATTAAACTTTGATGGTGCACTAAGTTCTGCTAAGCCGCCTCAAGTGTTCGCCATCGCTTTTGTCATGTTTCCATTAAAATTCCTGGGACAACTACATAAGTCTAGAATATTAAAGAGATGTAGGCTTTTTATTTTTATGAGCTGGGTCAATGACATTATAACTCATTATATTTTACAATATTCACTTATAGACTTCACGAAGGAACATTTGTAAATTATTTTGCAAAGGAAATATAAAATTAGTCTCTGCCCCCAGAGAGCAAGATTAAAGGTTAATATTCTTTAGCAATATCTGATGCTAATGTAAATACAATTTTTCTATTGGAAGTTCAAGTAGTGGACATACCTACCAGCTGCATAAGAATAAATTCCTCCCTAAGACTGCATTAAAAATACATTAAAGGGATCCTGTCATGGGAATTTTTTTTTTTAATGCATCAGTTAATAGTGCTGTTCCGGAAGAATTCTGCACTGAAATCCATTTCTCAAAAGAGCAAACAGATTTTTTAATATTTCATTTTGAAATCTGACATGGGGCTAGACATTTTGTCTATTTCCCAGCTGCCCCAAGTCATGTGACTTGTGCTCTGATAAACTTCAATCACTCTTTACAGTTGTACTGCAAGTTGGAGTGATATCACCCCTCCCTTTCCCCCACCCAGCAGCCTAACAAAAGAACAATGGGAAGGTAACCAGATAACAGCTCCCTAACACAAGATAACAGCTGCCTGGTAGATCTAAGAACAGCACTCAATAGTAAAACCCATGTCCCACTGCGTACTATTCAGTTACATTGAGAAGGAAAAACAACAGCCTGCCAGAAAGCAGTTCCCTCCTGAAGTGCTGGCACAAGTCACATGACCAGGGGCAGCTGGGAAACTGACAAAATGTCTAGCCCCATGTCAGATTTCAAAACTGAATATTAAAAAATCTGTTTGCTTTTTTGAGAAATGGATTTCAGTGCAGAAGTCTACTGGAGCAGCACTATTAACTGATGCATTTAAAAAAAAACTTGTTTTCCCATGTTTTCCCCTTTAAGAATTCAAATTACTTTTCCTCACAGATTGGGCTCAGCTGTGGATTATACATTCCTAAAGAATATGACTAGAAAAATGGAAAATTCTTGGGTACTTCACTTTAGTTGGCTCTTCAGTTACAGTAGAACATTGGAATTGCTCTTCATTATGCAATGGACATGAAACCTTTTTTGGCCTTGTGCCTGGAGCATATTATGAGATTAAGAATTTCACAAAACAATTACAAAATATGATTTTGCATCAGTAAAAAAAAAAAGACAATTTTTTTTACGTAAAGTAAAGTAAAACCTCTACCATCTTTTTAAATATTCTTTGCAGACTGGTCATATGGTCATATATTATCTTGCCTAGGGCCCCACCTATGGTCTAAGAGAATGTCTTTGAGAGAAATGATACAAGATAGCTGGAAACCTGATCTATGTGAATGGTAATATGAGAAGCTACAGTATACCCGTAATTCCAGCTAATTGTGATGGTGAGGATTTGCATTCTAACACAATTGTGGCCAATGCATCAAAATGCAGTTGTGCTTGTTTATAGGTACAAATCAGAATCATTTGTCTAAATGTCAAATTGTCCAAATCTTAATCTAGTTGCCATTTTCAGCACTTGGCGTCATAATGACATCTGGGACTGCTTTGAGCTACTGCCAGGTAGAAAAGTGGTCCTCCAGAGTCAATACATTTGTTTGAGATTCAAAACAGGACATGGGACAAATACACCAGAGCTGAACAACATTGGACTGGATGTTGGGGCTGCTGCTTCAGAGACCTGTACACCCTCCCTGGCTCCATGCCTCAGCAGGAACCCCTCTCCACCACCCTGACCCCACCCCAGCTGCAACCCTTCTTTGAGCATACCTCCTCTTTTTTTTGTTTTGAAATACATGTGGGGAGGTCAGGGGTCAGGTTTCTAACCAAGGAGCATTATGGGTCGTCAGGGTTCGCCAGGATTTGGACCGGTGTCCTGCCAGCCCTATCTGACATTGGCAATGTGACAATGTGGTGGAAGGGCAATGAAGGCATTAAGACTATGGGGCAGATTCACTAAAGGGCAAAGTGGCTAACGCTAGCGTCAATTCGCTAGTGTTACCGCCCACAGGGAATTCGCCAATTTATAATGGGTACAGACATCACATTGCTAGTGAAGGAGATGTTTGGACTGCTTCACACTATAATGCCAGGCAAATTTACAATGGGGTTGAAGGGCAATGAAGGCATTAAGACTATGGGGCAGATTCAGTAAAGGGCAAGCGGCTAATGCTAGTGTTAATTTGCTATTGTTATTGCCCGCTTTGACTTTGCTGATTTAGTAACGGGTGCAGGCGTCACATCGCTATCGAAGGAGATAGACGCTAGGGTTGCTTCGCACTGGTGAATGGACGTAACTCCACAAATTCACTAAGATGTGGATTTTCCTGAACGTTACCTCTACCGCCAGATAGCGAAGTTGCTCTAGGCAGAATTAAACATTAGCGTAGCTTTCAGGGCCGCATTTACCTAAGTGGCGCCCCGAGGCCGCATGATTTCTGCTCCGTCCGCTTCCGGTAGCACCTTCCCTGTGGCCTGCAGGGTCCTAGCACTGGATGCGGCACTCACTGAGACAGAAGTACTGGGGAGTTAAGTCCCCAGTGCTCTAAAGATGTGGCCGGGCGGTATGCGGCCCCAAAAATTTCACCTCCCTAGGCCCAGGCCTAGCAAAAATGTGCCAGCTTTCATCACCCCGTTGTCTGGCGAAGTGTCTGGTGAAGTGTCTGGTGAAGTTCTGCTTGTCTGTGTTGTGATTCTCCTTGAGATAATGGATGTAAAATGCCAATGAGCCATTAGCCATATGAAGCCCCGATTGAACAGTAATAGTTATTTGTCATTCCCCAAAGCACAGTGGTGGTTCCAGTGGTGGTTCCAGAGCACATGTACCAGCAGAATGTTTTGTCCCCTGAAAATCCAGAGAAAGCTTCTTTTTAGTTTTTCTTTCTTGTTTCAGGTGCAAATGTCAAGGGTACCAACTTTATAAATGAGTTAAGAGCCTTTTTGTGCCAAAGACTGTTTGAGAACATCTTTTAAACCAATAGCAGAAAGCACAGTGGGAGCTTTTTTTCCCCCCTTTAACTAAGCGGATGAATAATATGAATAATACCATTCAATTAGAGAATTATTTGTTATAACATATTTACTTTTTTATCCTATCCAAACAAAAGCCCATTATTCAGGCTGCTGTAAAGAAGAATCACCAGCATGAAGAATTTTTGTCTATAAAACAGACAAAACAGCTGAAAAATGGTCTAGCATGCTAACAATATGGCTGTCATTAAACAAAGCCCCATAGAAGTTGCCTTTTTTCTTCAAAAGTAACAAAAAGAAGAGACATAAAAAGCACTTTTGAGGATTATCAAATAGAAATACCGGCAATAAAACGCCATTCAGTTTGTTATAACTAATAGCAATTATATACTGTATAAATAGTATGTGACAAGGATGTGTGCCTATTGAATAATTTCAAAGTAGGGCCTTGGATTTCTGACAACAATTGGATTCTCTCCCATGTTATTATAAGAATATGGAAGCAGTAGAAATTGAAGATTTGAGAGTTCATCTACAAAGCAAGTGCAGTGTTCAGTCTGACAGAGCTGGCATGGCACCCAGGAAAATATCTGGTACACCCCAGACCTTGTGGGCAGCACCACCTAGGCCCACTACCCTCCCTTTTGGGAACATTGATTGATCCACCTCACCCCTGATTGTGCCACAAGTAAAATGTGACAGTGCATGTGGGGTGAGGTGTAGGATTGTAGAAATTCACTACTAGGGTGGTGGGTCCTGAGGTGGTAATCCCCGTGAGCCCTGGACACCCCAGTGTGACAATGACAGGCCCAAAGGCAATGATACTTGCTCAACCACTTGCTTGACAAAGGAGCACACCCCGAAACGTTGCACGTTCGTTCACAATAAACTTGCAAGGGGTAATCCTGCTTGGAATTTACCTTGAGTGCCAGTATTTTTCCAAAGTACTTGCTCAACCACCCCATCTGCTCACCAATAACACTGCCCTGTAACCTATTGACTCTCGGCCTTGCTACTCCTGACTTCCTTTGCCCACACCCCAATACAGCATTCTTTCTCCCTAATGTGTCCACAACAACTTGAATTTGATGTGTCTATACTGTGGTTCACAGTTTCATTGGATGGCATTGCTTCCAATTCACCATGGTGGGTGGCATCAATAATGGCATTAATGTCCAGTTCAATTGGCGCCAGTCATTTGCTTCCATAAATGAAACCCAATGAGCGGGGGGGGGGGTACTTTTTAATTACTGCCATGTCCAGTTGTTCCAGGAAGTAGGTCAGGCTTCCTTAGCAATCATGCATGTAATTGCTCTGAGTTCATTGGAGCAGACTGACGTTAGTATTTTCTGCAAGTTGGTAGGAGAATGTATGGGAGGAAGTACCCTTGTCAATAGCGTTATTGTATAGTTGTTAACTACCAGCACTGGTATTCAATCTGGTATTCAATTAAAAACAAACAACTCTTCATTATACATACCACTTGTGTCCAAAGTTTTGGTTCACATAAGGACCTTTATCAAGGACAAATGTGGACAGAAATATTGGACAGAAGTAATATGTGAAGTAAAGAG
>CM044434.1:11847852-11868686 GCA_024363595.1 Xenopus borealis | reverse complement strand
TTTTTTGTGGAGATCCAAACTGGAAAGATCCCTGGAAAACCCCAGGTCCCAAGCATTTTGCATAACAGGTCCCACACCTGCATAGTGGTTCTTAATATTTATTCTTACTCTGCCGGGTGCTGACATTTTTGCAATGGATAAGCCCTACTGATTGTAATTTCTTTGCAAGACATAAGAGATCATCTAATTATAACTTAATGCTGCCAATACAAAGCCCAGTTGTGTAACATAGTAATTTTTGAGACTGAAGAGGGAGAGGGGAGTTGTAATAATGTAGCAGAGGGTCCCAATTATGTATCCTAGGCACCCTACTCAGATATATATATATATATATATATATATTTATTTCTGTTCCTCCTAACATAGGAATAAGTAATAACAAATTTTATGCTGCGTGTGTGAATGATAATGTGTAGCGTTTGACAAGCTCGGAACAAATTCAGTTTTGAGACATCAAGGCAGGGGCGGAATTTTTCCAGCTATTACAGAAAATCTGTTCCTGGTAGCTGTTGGATATTGACAGCTATAAAGGAAGACAGCTAGCGTGGCACATAACATTACTAGGCTTAGCAAATACGGGGGATATTGTTACAACTATATAAAGCTGTCCTATTAGATGATAAACGCTACACAGTCAAACGCCGCAAGTAAATATTTCCACAACTCATATCATTTGTTATATGCTAAAATATGTCTTCTGCTTTTTCTAACTGACAGTCGGGTGGATTCCGAACCTCTTCTGAGCTCTTGTTAATCCCTAATTGCCGAAAAATGTTCCTCTTTTATTCCCGATAAGACTTCAATTACACTTCATAATCGCGCTGCAATATATTTGTCATAAACATAAGCCGGCGCAAATGCTCTGCGTAGGGCTTTAACAATGCCATTCCCTCCTAAAGAAAACCCGCCTGCTCTGCTCAAAGAGATTCATTAACATGTAAATTACATTTCTGGGCTGAAAATTGACAATTTTTGCAGAAACAAAAAACGGCAAGAAACGTGCAGATAAGCATTGCTCTTATTGACAGCCTGCTAATGAAGTATTTGCTCTAATTAGTACCATGACAATTGTATATCTTGCTTTATGCATAATATATAGTTGAAGTAGACATTTGCCGAAAATTCTTTAAAGGGGTCGTTCAACTTCCAAACACTTTTTTTCAGTTCAGTTGTTTTTCTGTTTTCCAAAATCTAAATTTAAAGTTGAATGTTGGTGTCTCTGGGATTTGAGTTTGGCAGCTCAGTAATTCCGGCGCAGTTACAATTTTGCAACATTTAGTTGATCCATTTCTCAGCAGCATCTCTGGAGTATTAGCAACTTTTGTATCAAACAGCTGGCTGTAATGAAACCCAGAGATTCTGCTCAGCAGGGACAAAGATAAGAAATGCATCGACTAAATGTATCAATTTAGACCAGTTTATGGAGTCGGGACCCCCCTCCCAGAGCTGCTTTACAAGATGAAAAATGCCAGTTTTATATTAGAAAAACGGTCACACATAGAAAATAGAAAGTCATGAAAAAAGCTGTTATTTCTGGTGATCTATCTGAAACCAACTAGTTGTTAGGTGAATAACTTGAAAATGTAATTTCTCCTCTAAGTCAAATTCAACCTGGCCACGCCATTGGTTCTACACACAGGGGCCTTATTTTACCAACATCTAAATTTTTGTGATTATTTTAATACAAAAAGTCCGACCAAAACTAGAATCCATGATTGGACCTTATTTATTATTTGAAAAGCACAATTTAATTTGCTAGGGGACAAACACGAAAAAAAACAAGCAAAAATCTCAACATTCCGCAGTTTTTTTTCTGAATCGGTCAATTTTTTGGGGCTTTTTCAGAGATTTTCAGATTTTTGTCCGAAAAGTCAAAAATAGTTGGATTTTCAGGCTAATTCCTGCCCAGACCACAGAAACTTCCAAATAGGATATGGACCTCTCTCATTGACTTATATACAACCTCAGTAGGTCTAAGATGCTAGATTTTTGGATTTGTTTTTTTCCGTCCTCGGGTATAAGAAATCTCAAAAAAATTTTGTTTTTCTTTAGCTAAAACATTCCGATTTCATACAAAGAAACTGTCACATTTTTCCTCATTCGAACTTTAGACTGGGGCAGCTGACCCCATGGGGCCCTGCCTACTCACAGTCCATTTGGGTGCTGTGCCTGAGGTGCAGAGAAGGGAGACTGATGGTGTGGAAGAGTGAATGTTGGTGCATTTGAATATGGATTATGATGTGCATTAGGTAGAGACTGTTAAATATAGTGAACACTATGTAGAAATTGCTGGAACAGCCTGAACCATGGGTCAATCGGGATTTCCCAGGTGACGAGTCAGACCCTGTCTGTACAGGTACCCCATATGACCAGATAGTTGTATATAATGACTGAGCTAAAGTTGGATGAACCTTGGTTGCTGTATTAGTTAAAAATGGACGTGTTTCACAAGCTTGCTTTAAATGGATGGTTCTCCTTTAATTTAACTTTTAGTATTTATAGAATGGCCAATTCTTACTTTATTTGGGCAACATTATAATTTTCTATAGTTTTTGAATTATTTGCCTTCTTCTTCTGACTCTTTCCAGCTTTCAAATGCGGGGGGGGGGGCTGCGTAACTACAGAGGAGGCAGACCATGCCGCTGCAGGGGGGGCCCAGGAGCTATAGGGGCCCCATGTAGGTTTGTCACCTGTGCAGTTTTGGCCGGGACAACATGGTTTTTTAAAGGCTGTCTGCGTCAAAACTGCCTGCCGATTTTCCAAATTAGGAAAATAGGCAGTATTTCTTATGATTGATGTGGCAATTGGCCATCATCATAGCCCCACCCCTGATGCCATGGTCCACCCCCACCACATCATGGACCCACCCCATTACATTGCAGCTCCACCCCATTACTTCACGGCTCAGCAGGACAGAAAGTGGCAACCCTAGCCCCAGGAGGCCCTAATTCATATACAATGTCATTAAATAGTGGTAAAACAGGTCAACCTCTAGACATTTTGGGGGCCTGAAAAATAATTTGCTGGGGGACCTAGTAATACATAGTTACACCACTGATAGAAATTGCACACTGGAGAGCTGCTGAATAAAAAGCTAAATAACAAAAAAAAAAACACATAGTAAAAAAATGAAAACAAATTGCAAATAGTCTCAGAATATCACTCTCTACATCATAATAAAAGTTAACTCAAAGGTGTATGACCCCTTTCAAACACTTGATTCCAATCAGAAAACAAGTAAGGGACCATGACCCCAGCAACCTAACATCCGATTAATTTCAAAACATATGAGCTGCCAAACAAACACTTTGAACATAACAAAACTGTAAAAACACAGGATCATAGTCTCCATTGTAGTATTTCTTTTTCTAAAGGGCACTTCCTCTTTCATTCCCTATCCCTATTTGTTTGAATAATTAAAAAAAAAAAAGAAAAACAGTTCCATCTTCTTTTAAGATGTTTGGTTAATGACCTGAGAAATAAAAGCAGGTGTTCCTTTACTATCTAATAAACATTTCATCAAAGGATGACACCTACACAGCACAACAGAATAACAATATCCAACCGCACAAGATGGTTCGTTCACATGAAAGCTAATTAATATCTGAGCTGGTTATTAACGAAGTCTGTGACTATGGGATTCTGCCTTTAAGAATGAGCGATGATATTACATTCTTTCTTGTGTTAATGTTCACTCTACGGCCCTTTAATCTGATGAACCTATAAATTGGCTTGTTGTGCTGAAGGCATAACACATCTTAATAACTGTGACCCTAAATCCGTGGAAGATGGTTGTATACTGCATGCTGAGTTTATGGCATTCTTGGGAGGAGGTTTATGAATCAATAAAAATCTTCAAATATACTAGCGAAAGGTCACAATTTTATTACAACAGCCGAATCGAGCATTTATTGGAAATGCCTTTCTCATATAATCCTCTCGTAAATCAAAATCACCGAAGAGTATGGAAGTCTGTGTTAAACAGTGGTTTTTATTTCTACGTTCCATATTGTGAAAAAATTTCCTAAACCAGCTGTACTTTGCAGCAAGTATGTGAAATAGATAATTAAGTTGTTGAGAAACCCTTGCTCTGATACCTACCACCCACTTTTTCTTGATATTAAGGTACATAAAAAAGACAATCAGAATTCTGATGTTTTGGAGAAGTTGTGTATTCTATTCTAATTCTAACTTACTCGTTTCTTGGTGGGTTTCCAACTGGGTTTCATGCACTCCCCACAACTGCCCACAGCCCAGACTGCCATGCTCTTAACACAATGGGCTTAATCAATGAAGCTGGAACTGAGTCTAATCAAAAGTAAGTTTGTACAGCATGTGGATAGACATCTATATAAGTCTTTGTTATTAAAGGTTAGTAAACCTTTAACTTAAAGGAAAGTAAACCTTTAACATAAGTGAATGTAAATTTGATGAGGGTGCTATTCTAAGAGATTTTGCAATTTGCATCCATCACTTTTTTTGTTTTTATTCCAAGATATTAAGGTATACGTGTACTGTTAATATGAACACGTTTTGTTACAACAGCGCCACCTGCTGCTCAGTTTTTGACCAGTCTGACCACCAAGTAATCAAGGAAGTTGTCAGGAAAATAAAGAGGCTTCTCTGATTTTCTTCTTTTTTTTTTAATCGCAGAAAAGAACATCAGAGCAGCGTCTTTCTTTCTCCTGACAAATTTCTTGACTACTTGGTGGTCAGAATGGTCGGAAACTGACCAGCAGGTCAGTTCATATTAACAGCACGTGTATCCCTTAATATCTCTGTATAAAAACAAAATAAATAATTAATGTAGATTACAAAGATGCTTAGAATAGGACCCTCGGCAGTTTTACATTCACTAATTTTAAAGGTTTACTTATCCTTTAACATTTGTAAAAGGAATTACTGTCTTGGGAAAGTACATTTTAGAAATGTTATTAATGATAGAATTGGGCTTAAATATTATTATTATTATTAACATGTATTTCTATATCGCCAACTTATTTCGTAGCGCTGTGTATAATATAATGATAGTTCCTCCAGAACCTCTGGACAAAGGTTTTGAGCTTAATGACCTGAGTTCCCTTCATGAATACAGTGCTGCCTGCATTCAGCAGCTCAGTATTCATGATTGGCATGTCCCATATCCCTTCCCCTGCATGCCATTCAGATACACAATTTAGGGACCGGTGACATGCACAGGCTCTATGGTGTGCCGTAAGGACAGGGCTGCCTTGGACACACGCATTGCACTGGCGCCAAATACCCAATCAGGCTCTACATTAAGAGCAAAGTCAGACCACACGTGCTCTTTGAAAGGGATATGACATTGGTGGGCCAAAACTAGTGGTAGGCAGTGGCGCTACAGATGCATTGGTGGTAAGGATCATGGCAATGACCAATGAGGGCCACATAGACTAATGGTGGAACACAAGGAGGACCTTGGATGCCAATCCTACTTGACCTACTTCTGCACTTTTGCGCTTATTGCTCCAGCCCTTGTGCCCAGAGTCATAGGAAATTACCACTTACATAGGTTGTTTAAATGTATATCCATTAAGGTCTTTAAAAAAAAGCAGTCAGAATTTAATTGAATATTATGTTGTATTTATTACAACTCAGATTTTTCTCATATTAAAAATTGTCCTAACTCTGACCCATGATTTGGCTTAGTTTACTGAAAAATCCCAAACTAAATTGTATGTGTGGAAAAAGTCTCAACAAAATTGTGTGGCAGTTCCAATATCGCAACTTTTTCAACTTGCAGCTCAGCAAACTAAAATTTTTCAGAAATCAGTGTTAAAAAGCCTGAAACCCTCAAATATCATGAAGGCAAAATCTTCCAACTGGAAAAGGGGACACTTACCACTGACCTTTACATGACTTCGACAGGTTTTAGCTGGAGTAATTTCAGATTCAGACTTTTCTCCCCTCAAAAAATCTTCCTAAATAACGCGTTTTCATGGGCACTTAATCATAGGCTATGTGTAAGTGCACAGTAAGGAGCCGATGTACGAATTTCACGTGAAATGATCAAAGTTCGATCGATAATTCGATCATTCGATGATCGAAGGAATCAAAATTTTTAAATTATTTGACTGCCTACTTTGCCAGATTGAACCTACCAAATTGCAATAGAAGCCTATGGGAAATCCCCCATTGGCTTCAGAGACTAAGTCCTGCTGGAATAACATTCGTACCATCGTAGCGTTCGATCGTTCGAATCGCACAAATTTTTCGGACTCTCGAAGGAAATGTCACGATTTTTTTGTGAAATCGAACGATCGGTATCCGCTCGTACGAATTCATCCAGAAATCAGATATCGAGCATATGATGATAGCCTAAGACAATTCGATAAGCAATCGATAGTTGAATACTTATCAAATTGCGAATTTGGTTGAGCTAATTATGGGGAATAATAGTAAATTTGCCCCTAAGTGTCCAGGGGGCACGAAACCTGTTAGAATTTTTGCAACACAATAAGATGTAATATTTTTTGCTAATAAAACTTTTTATGCTGCATTTTTGACTCAGGTCCGGTATGTGCCAGCCTTTGTTCTGCATGGTTGTATGAGGAAGCCCCGGGCAAGGACTAGCCTTTTTTTTCTTTCACATATAGGCTGCTGTTGTTCCTGTTTCTTTATGTTACATGGTAGCACTTAGCACTTCTTTACTACATAAACTCTAGTATATAGAAAAACATGGAGATTAATTTTGTTTTTCACATATAGGCTGCTGTTGTTTCTGTTTCTTTATGCCCATCTGCCCTCAGTCGCACTGCAATTCTGCAAAACAGTTTAAAGGTAGCACTTAGCACTCCTTTGCTACATAAACTCTAGGATATAGAAAAACATGAAGATTAAATTTGTTTTTCACATATCACGGCCTACTCTTGAAAAAGTAAGGATTGACCCAGTTAAATTACAACATCCTTCCCATCATGTGTTGCTCTCATACGTTATATTGTGTTTGTCCTTTGAATGTAGGGTCTTTAGACTCCTGTCTGATTATCTCAGTAGAGCCATTAAATGTACTGACAACTGGATATACCCTGTCAAGGATGATTTGTCAAGGTCGTTTAAAAGATGCAACTTGCTTGGCTTCTCCTGATTTTTTTTCCTCCTTGAGTATTTTATCGGAACAGGTTAATTTAGATTTGGTTAACATACTGCAGGTGTCCAGCATACACTCAGACACACATTAATCACTTTATCTTTATAAAATGTGCCCTACATTTAAACAAAAAATGTTTCTGAATAACCTTTCTGCCTTCGCCTGTCATTATACACAACAAATGCATGTTTATTCGATTCACAATAATAGAAAAGAAAATACCAAGTGCACATTTTTATTGAATTCTGTCTTCACTTGTAATAGATCACACAGAAACATTTATCTGTTGCATCCTTGATTATAACAATTCTCTTCTGACCTTTTTGGCTGTAAATGGATGCTGAAGTATTGCCAAACTGAAGTCTAGCCAGTAAATTTCAGTAGAAATATGGGCACCACAGTAGTCCGTACATTTCTCTATATGTTCCATCAAACAAGTAATTATTAGGAGTTCCTCAGTAGCATGAGAAGGCTGAAAATGCAGATTGGAGAATGTTCTTGTACCTCTTGAGATATACCAACAACCTGCCTAAAATGATACATTTGTGCAGTTTAACAGGAAATTCGAGGAGGACCACCTTCTTGCACATCAGAGTTCAGGACAGGTAGCAGTCTAAAGGCTGATGGACAGCATGGCATCAAGGTTAGAAGGCCATATGTGGTGCTAACATAGCAATGGCACCAAATATCTCCCTATTACAGGAGATATTGCACAAGGGGTTACATAAGGCCCAAGTCTGACAGTTGCGCTCACAAGATCATGTGAAACTGATGTTACCCCCCAGAGTGAATATCAAAAAATGGGCCTATGGAGAACAATTTTAGCATTTTGGCCCTTGCTTTTTGGGGTACTAAAAAAAGACAACAGGCAATGCTCCTACCATCTAAACATGTACCATTGCCCTTAAAGGGGTGGTTCACCTTCAAGTTAACTTTTAGTATATTGTAGAAGGGCCAATTCTAAGAAACTTTTCAATTGGTCTTCATTATTTATTTTTCATAGTTTTTTTTAATTATTTGCAATTTTCTTCTGTTTCTTTGCAGCTTTCAAATGGAGGTCACTGACACCACCTAAAAAACAAATGCTCTGTAAGGCTACAAATGTATTGTTATTTCTACTTTTATTTACTTATCTCCTATTCATATTCCAATCTCTTATTCAAATCAATGCAGGGTTGCTAGGGTAATTTGTACCATAGAAACCAAATTGCTGACACTGCAAATTAGAGAGCTGCTGAATAAAAAGCTAAATTACTATAAAACCACAAAAAAGAATATCCCTCTCTACATTATGCTAAAAGTTAACTCAAAGGTGAACAACCCCTTTAAGCAGTGATCCCCAACCATTAGCTCGTGAGCAACATGTTGCTCTCCAACCACTTGGATGTTGCTCTCGGTGTTCTCAAAGCAGGTTCTTATTTTTGAATTTCAGTTTTCGAAGTAAGTTTTAATTGCAGAAAAACTAAGTATAGTGCCAAGCAGAGTCTCCTGTAGCCTGCTAGTCCACATATGGGCTGCCAAATAGTAACAAATAGTCAATCACAGCACTTATTTGGCACCCCAAGAGACTTTTTAATGCTTGTGTTGCTCCCCAACCCTTTTTACAATTGAATGTGGCTCACGAGTAAAAAAGGTTGGGGATCCCTGCCCTTAAGAATGGCTTGGCATTTGAGACAATACGTTTGAAGGGATGACGCCAAAGGTCTACTGATATCAAGAACATATCAATGATGGCTTAGGCAACATTTATTGGGGGTGCAATTCATGCACTGCTAGTTGAAAAGGGACTCTGGAGTGTACTGTACATTGAGAATATTAATAATTAATGGATAATAGTCGGTAGTGGAAGGAAATGTAAAATGATTTGATGGTGGGGAAATTATGATCTGGTAATGATAGATATGGGTTTTATCTCTACAGAGGTTTCATTGAAATTCTCTAGGAGGATATGAATAAACCCAGTGGAAGGAGAGCACTTTCCTGTAACTGTGGAATAAAGGGTAACAATATCAGTATAGCGTGCAACTTGTTTGTGATGGACTCCATATTTTGTTTATGAAAATGTCATGAACCCAAAATAAATCTCTTTTTTTTACAATAATGATATCACACATATATTGTTATCTGAACTAATATTTATTAGGTAATCCACCACGGCACAGCATGATATAGCATTCATTTCTATGGAAAAGCTTGTGACAATGACCAGTTTAATTAGGGTCACATGTTGACAAATATCCAAATAAATTTACTGTGCTCCCCTCACTTCACTGATATTGTTTGCTTTGGAGTGCGGATATTCGCTTAAAAGTTTATTTATACACAGTATATATATATATATATATATATATCTATATAGCGATATAGATATATAGAGGTAGAGGTAGAGATAGAGGTAGATATATAGAGATATAGATAGATATAGATAGATATAGATAGATAGACCCTTTAGGTCTCCATCTGTACTTTTAAACAGGTGAAAAATTGTTTGGTAAGATGTTTAGCTTTGTGTCTGCCCCCCCTGTAAATAGAAAAATAAAACCTTGGAACCGTGCCTGCAGAATGTTTCTGTAAGGTATTTTCTATCTGTATACAATTTCAATCAAATCAAGAGACTGTGCATGTGACTAGAAGTCAGGATAATACTCACCTCTACTGGCAAACGGTGCCTATTATAATTAAGCACATCACATGACTTCTGCCAATTAGGAATTCATTTGCTGGAAGGGGCGTGTGCTGAGAGTTGTTCCTCAAAAGTAAAGACATTAAATATATTCAGAAAATGGAATGTGTATGACACAATAGATTATACAGATATTTTAATGTTTCCCTTTGCATTTAAAATTGATTTTCTTTTCTATCTAATTAAGCTTCCATTTCATTATTTGCCTAATCTAGGGTCGGAATTTTTTTCAGAAAGATTATACAGAAAGCACAAAATGGATAGAAAATTTAAATATATTAAGTAGATCAACTTGTTTAGAGATGATGAATAATTTGTAGAGATATTACCATACCAATAACCGCAATACTTTGCTTTAGAGAGGCAGTATTCTCATCTGTTCTCTTCCCACAAAGGCAATTTCTTCACAAACCCTTAAACTTTAAAAGGGGGTTTGAAAATTAAAAGCCCAACATGTACTAATGCAATGGGTTTCTTCTATCAGGATCATAACAGGTGTCTACTCAGAATACTGTCCTGAGCTGTACACCTTTTACTGATCTAAAATAGCTACTTACACTGGGTTTTTAATCTAACCCTCTACTTAATCCTCTCCTACTGCAAGGGAAGCAGAGGGTAGACTTTCACCCGCACCTTCTATGCTTTCTTTGACCAGAGAACCAAACAAAACCATGAAGCTTGAAAAAGGGCTGGTTAAGCGCAAAAATGTTGCTTCACCTGTTGCACAAATATACTGAATTTTCACTATATCGGAGTGCTGCTGAAATTAGTTTGGAAGTATGGATCGGACCTGGGCAGACAGAGTCACAGTCGGCACCCAACGTTTCAAAAAGCGGTGAGGATTGTTTAGCACTACTTTGTTTGTTTGTGCCCACAAAACCATGAGGCTCTAGGTGGCACGCTGATGGCATGGTGATCTAAAAGCCCTAGTTCAACTTATTAACCATCTTGCTTTGGCCACATTTACTCTTCTCCACTCAACTAGGCTACCACATCTACAGTATGTTCCACTTCCTATATATCTTCAGATGTCTTGCAAAAATAAATTGCAGTATTTCACTACTAATCCATGCCTGGTAAAAAACGTTTGCTCTTCACTAGAGGAGACATGTAGACAAAAGAAATTATACAAAGGGAAGAATATGCTTAAAAGAAACCAAAACACTGAATCATTACTATGGAAGGCAATATCAGTCATTCAAAAAAGGGCGGTAACAAGGAATATAGTTCATTCAGGCCTCTGGGCATCGAAGTTCTGAATTTCTTGATGCAGAAGTTCTCCCTCAGCAAACATGATCTGTCCCCCACCCCTCTATGCCCATAACTCTAAAAATAGGAAGCCTATTACCTGCAACCTATTTTACAAGCAATAAGCTGGATAGTTTTGTGGTTGTATACATAGACTAATTTATTTGGTGGGTAACAGACTTCAACCCCTAATTCCAATGAGCTGATTTCCAAAGAAGGGGAAGTGCAGAAATGATGTTCAAATCAACATGTTTTCTTGTGCTTGGCATTGATGGTATTTGCTTCTTGAATCCACAGGTGCAACTCCCAGAATGAAGCTCAAAGCATCTCAACATGGGGGTCTCCTGGCATGCTAATAGCTTGAGCATGATGCAGAACACCTATGCCAGGAATGATGGGGGTTACTAGGCACTGGTGAGCCTTGTACATTCCTCCTTCTTATGGCAAGTGTTAAGTATGGAAAGGGTGATCAATGAACTCCATGCCTTTCCTTAGATAATGACTAGGCTCAAGTGATTTGTGTATAGGGTTTCTCAGAGACCATAAAATCTAAACATATCCACTTAGCTCTAGATATAGAAACAAGCAGAGGGCATTGACTTGCTCTACTGGTACTGAATGGCAGTTTTAATCTTTATAACACCTTTACCTCTTTTTATTTTCTTCAGTGACACCGGTAGGCCAAAACCCCTGTTGTCATGACATAAATACGACCTGCTTTCAAACCTAAGAGAAGACCATATTTATTTTTCCAAGTGATGCTCAGTCAACTTCAGTCAAAAGACTCAATGATTAAGAAGGGGAATGTCTGGCTTACACACCGAGCAGAGTTTCTTGCAACATGCTGAGCGGCTGTGCTCTTTTCTGTCTCTGCAGTGCCTTTAAACTTAGAATTTGCACAGCCCCTTCAGCTTTACTGACATCTTCATCTGTTTCCATTGTAGGCTGCCAGCAAGTATAATGCAGGAATTATCCTTTTGGGAGCAAATGACCTGCTGGACTAGACTGCATTCTTTTTACCTCTATTAATCTCCTTAAAAACCAAAAGAGCTAATGATGCCAGAATCTCATGCCAGGAAAGATACACTTTATGTAAATAATGATCAAAAAAGAATGCGTTCTTAACAGTTTTTTCTTTTATTTAATAGCAGGTGTGCTGAATCTCTGGCTTTGTGCTGACCCAGATACACCAATGCTTTATCTCCCACTGTGGCCTAAAATGCCACTAATAGCAACTTCAATTAGCTAAAAAGGTGTTGGGTCTTACGTTTTATAATAAAAACATGTTTTAATTATAAGTATTCTCTAATAAATGATAACTAATAAGTTTAACAAATGGAAATATTTAAGCTATAGATCATTCAGCACCAAGAGGGGATCTGATAAGAGGAGATTATACTGACCACATACAAAGAGCATTTTCTGAACATTGTGCCCCTTTAATTTGATCATCTCAAGTAAAGTTGTGCAAAGAGTAATTGCTTATACAGTAGGAACAGGAAAAAATTGGAGAATAGAAATAACAAGGAATAACTGTTTCATTCTCAAGTGTCAATCACAAGCCAGCTGCAATAGCTATCCAGAAGGAATGGCCCCAACAATCATGGGCAAAGGAAGAGAGAGATTAATTAAATCTTGTCCCTTGAATGGCACTATATGCCCATGGCTAAGTCATGAGAACTCTGGTGTAACAAGGTGACATATGAATAGGCCCCATAGGCAAGAATAGAAACATGAAGAGTTGTTTTAAGGCAGGCATATATATATATATATTATAAATATGATGTCTAAGTTTGTTATAATGCAGTAAAACATTTTTTGCTATCATTAATATCGCTGCCGTGAGTGCTTTCTTTTTATATTTTATATATAGATATGGATATATCCTTCCAGTTAAGTGTAGAGTGTACCTTTATAGGGCCTTCTGCTGAATAACAAATACTACACTGAAATGGAGATCTTATATATTTTTTTATATTTCTATAATGTATATGAAAATTCTTATTTATCCAGGTCATAATGTACAGTCTCTAGGAGAATTAAGGAATTAAGCCAAAGGCAAATATTTTGGGGGTTATTGATCAAAATCTGATTTTTTTTTAAAACAAAAAAAATCCAACCAAACTAGAATCCACAATGGGACATTATTTATCATTATAAAGGAACAATTCAATTGGATCAGGGACAAACTCAGGAAAATCAAGAAAAAAATCTGAATAGTTTTTTCTCCATCTTTTTTTTTCACAAATCATACAATTTTGTTGGGCTTTTTCTTAAAAAGCCCAAATTTTTTAAATTTCTGCTCAAAAAAGTGAGAAATAGTCAGATTTTCTGGCTAATTCCAGTGCAGACCACAGAAACTTCCAAATAGGATAGGGACTTCTTCTCTCATTGACTTATATACCACTATGGCAGGTCTGAGATGCCAGATTTTTGGATTTGGACTTTTTCCATCCTCTGAGGATAGTAAATCTGAAAAAAAATCTGATTTTATAGTTAAAAAAACTGTAATTCACTGGCATTCAGACTTTAATAAATAACCCCCTTAAAGTTTTGTCTTGGAAATGTTTCACCACTCATCCATTTTTCAGTTCAACTGAAGTTTAAATATTTGAGGCTAGTAAAGTCACAGTCGTCCACTCATGATGGTTCTATTGAACTTCAGTTAAGTGTGTGCTGAAATGTATAAATGTGTGAAAGTTTGATCCAGTCACCATGCTACCATGATTTTCATTGAGGCAGGTGTTAATCATTCAATGTACATAACTGGAAGTGTGAATTGTTGTTAAGCCACCGTGGTAAAGTTGTCAAAACAATGATATGCACAACAAATGCCACATTGAACCAGAAATACTGCAGCTCTAACTGTAACAGGAAGAGATCACCTGACCAGAAATACTGCAGCTCTAACTGTAACAGGAAGAGATCACCTGACCAGAAATACTGCAGCTCTAACTGTAACAGGATGAGATCACCTGACCAGAAATAATGCAGTTCTAACTGTAACAGGAAAATGTGTTGAAGCAAAAGACTCAACTCTGTCTGTTAATTGGCTCACTTGACCTAATTAGTATAGTTTGATTGGTATAACATTTGTGTGCACCGTGAATCATACGATCCCAGGAGGCTGTCCTTATTTTTTAAAATGGTAATTTTCTAGTTATGATTACCCAATGACACATACTGCTAAAAAAGTATATTATTATAAAAATGGTTTATTTACACGAAGCAGGGTTTTACATATGAGCTGTTTTATGCTATATCTTCATTAGAGACCTACATTGTTTGGATGGACAGTTTTCCTTTAAGGTTGTCTTAATCACAGCAGGAATGTACTTGTGATGATTGAGCTACTGAGAACACAATGGGTGTTATTTATTATAGGGGTGATTTATATTAAAGGGATACTGTCATGGGAAAACGTTTTTATTTTTAAACGCATCAGTTAATAGTGCTGCTCCAGCAGAATTCTGACATGGGGCTAGACATGTTTTCAGTTTCCCAGCTGTCCCTAGTCATGTGACTTATGCTCTGATAAACTACAGTCACTCTTTACTGCTGTATTGCAAGTTGGAGGGATATCACCCCTACATTTCCCCTCAGCAGCCTAACAACAGAACAATAGGAAGGTAACCAGAAAGCAGCTCCCTAACACAAGATAACAGCAGCCTGGTAGATCTAAGAACAACACTTAATAGTAAAATCCAGGTCCAACTGAGACACATTCAGTTACATTGAGTAGGAGAAATAACAGCCTGCCAGAAATTAGTTCCATCCTAAAGTTCTGGCTCTTTCTTAAATCACATGACCAGGCAAAATGAGCCTACACACCCATATTATAAATTTAAAAAATATACTTTGCTCGTTCAGGAATGACATTTTACATGGTAGAGTGAATTATTTGCAATATATACAGTGTCATTTAGAAATAAAAAATGACGCCATAAAAACCATGACAAAATCCCATTAAGTTAACTTTTAGTAAAACAACTTTTCAATTGGTTTTAACTTTTTCTTTTTTATGGTTTTTGAATTATTTGCCTTTCTTTTCTGACTCTTTCCAGCTTTCAAATGGGGGTCACTGATCCCATCTAAAACAGATGCTGTGTAATGTACCCATTTATTTATATTGCTACTTTTTATTACTCTTTTTTTCTATCCAGGTCCTCTCCTATTGAAATTCCAGTTCTTACACAAATCAAGTCGTGGTTGATAGGGTAATTTGGACCCTAGCAAGCACATTGCTGAAACTGCAAACTAGAGAGCTGCTTAATACAAAGATAAATAACTCAAAAAACACAAAATAAAAAATGAAAACCAATTGCAAATTGACTCAGAATATAACTCTTTGCATCATACTAAAAGTTAACTTAAAGGTGAATAACCTTTAAAGTACGTTTTTGTCTAGTTGGACTTTTAAAAAAAAACATTTTTTCAAAGACAAAAAATGGTTTTAGATGGTTTTAAACATCTGCATAAAAAAGTACTCCAACTCAGACCTGCTGAGTTCATGTAGAAGTCAGATATCACGTTGACATTTTGAAAATAGGATCTCGTTCAATAATCCTAATGTTTTTTTCTGGTTTGGGGCATCAAATCTGGAAAAGTTAAAGGTTTGGGGCGTCAAATACAAAAAAAAATTCATTGACAAATCTGAAATAATCATAGGATTCAGATTTTTTCAAGAATTTATAGAGTCTTTTCCTGCACAAGAAATTTTCATGAAAGTTTATTGTTTAATTGGGGGAAACCGCTTGTGTAGATTGGTAGGAATGGTTTTCAGAAAAATAATGAGAAAATTTGGGATTTTGATAAATAACCCCCAATGTAAAACAGACTGGGCTGATCCTCTCACTGGTGATATATACATTTCTATGTTGATCAAGCTCCCATCCAAGGAACAAATATAATGGGAGCTAAATATGTGTTGTAGAAGCAGGGGAAACTTGGCAGGTATTTAATTTCTGCAGTTGTTTATGTTGTGCCTTATGTATATTTGGAAATATTCTTTTATTGTTCATGATAAAAGGCAGCGATATTAATGATGGGTGAATTTGTCCCGAATGGCTTAAATTCCAAAAAATTTGCGAATTTCCAGCGAAATTTGCAAATCGGTAAAAATTTTGCAGAATGGGAATTTTAACACCCATGACAATTTGATGGCTTGCAAATAATTTTGATGCGCATCAAATTGTGGCAGGCAGCAAATTTTTTTTTCCGCCAAATTTTCACCAACACCGAAACACAGAAATTTGCCACAAATTCTCGTCTGGCGTATTTATTCACCCATCATTAAGTACATACAGCAACAGTGGCATAGCTACCAGGGGAGCAAAGGGTGCGATTGGACCAGGGCCCGCACCCCCTCAGGGCCCCCCGGCAGCTCTCGGGCTGCCAATTCTGGACAGATTATCAATGATTCCATCAAATCGCATAATATTTATGGTACTATAAAGCAATTTGAGTACATACATGGGGAAGTATAACATTTTTTTTGTTTAAATAACTTTTTTGGGTTTGTAATTTGTTTTTGTCATTTCGGGTCAGATTTATCAAGGGCCAAAGTGAAAATTTGAATTAAAAAAATTAGAATTTCGAAGTAATTTTTGGGTACTTCAACTATCGAATAGACCATAGCAAAATTTCTACCATTCGAAAAAGTCTTGAATCCGAATTTGACACTTTGCCACCTTAAACCTGCCGAATTGCTGTTTTAGCCTATGGGGTACCTCCTATAACCATTAAGGATTCTTTTTGAAAAATCAAATTTTTTTTGGAGGAAATAATTTGAATCGAACGATTCAATCGAATGATGTGAACGGTTTCTAAACACTTTTTTTGATCGAAATTGAATTTCGATCATTGATAAATCTGCCCCTAAGTGTTTGAGCCATGATTTGTACTGTATTTCCTGCAAACAGACCAGACATTTCTGCCTCCTGCCTCGTGTTTCACCCCATTCTGATAGCAGATTGTGAAACCATATAATAAAGGGCTTTAGTGACCCATCTAACAGGGAGGCCTTGCAGTAAATTGCAGGAACGAGCAGAATCCTCTCTAGTATCTAGTTAAAACTCTCACTCGGATAGCTGGATCTAGAGCAACGGTTTAATTGAAGTTCTCCGGTATGATAACCAGTTCAGTAAATCTGGAATGAGTCCACTTAGTAATTTCGCATAGTTCATTGATCAGCTGTCAGATGCTAATGATATCCAGTCAGTACAGTGCCGAGTCAGACAGAAAGCAAGCACTTACAGTTAAAAGCTCTATCCTCCTGCCAATTACACAACTATTCCCTTGTCTGCTTAGTTTAAGTGAGAGAGGGGGGAAAACTCATTGCACATAATCTCTCCAGTACTTGGCGCATTCATATTTTTCCTTAATATATCCATTGGAATGAACCATATTCTGAAATTTATACGAGGTATAAAAATTAGAGAAATTGTGCACTAAAAAGAATAAAACCCTAAAAAATCAGGGATGCAGCAAATCCACTATTTGCGGATTCTGACGAATCTTGAATCTTTTATGAATGATTCGCCCGGATCCTGAACCAAATCTGAATCCTAATTTGTATATGTAACTTAAGGAAAGGAAGTGTTAAAAAAATGCACGCAGAAAAATAGTCTTGTACACATGTCACAAGATTTTAAGGATTTGGTTCATCCAGACTAAATCCCCAACTGAATCCTGGATTTGGCGCATCTCTCCTAAAAATAAATTAGTCCAAAAATGTATTTTATTTATCAAACTTACTGTACCAGTCCAGAGGTTCAACAGCCCTATAACAGTAATGATGAAGGACTGAAAGTTTTAGGTAGGTTTAGATACGTTTTCACCATCTTGGATCTTGTTAGGCCATTTTGTGAGTGTCAGTGGCACTGCACATGCTCAGTGGGCTCTGAGCTGCTGTTAAGAAGCTAAGCTTAGGGGTCAGGGGAAAAAAAATCAAATGAGTCTTGCCTTTCATAGAAGCTGATGCTACAGGACTGATTGTTATATTCTGGTCCAGAATGCACTGGTTTCCAAGCTGCCATATAAAATATATCAGAAGGAATTGCCTTACATTGTGACATTTCTATTCCATGTATTCTGTATATTGTGAATGGGTCCCTAAAGATAAGTTACAGCAACACAGAGCATGTGCTGGAACTCAGCAAAAAAGAAGATGGGGAGCTACTGAAGATATATTTAAAGGCACAGATCTTCAATTCTCAAGGTGGTTGGACTAGCATAGGATCCAAGCCTGGAGCACAGGGTCATTTAAAAACGTACCTGCAAGTGTGGGTGCTCTAAAATGCAAACAATGGAGAAGGAATATTGATGTAATTCATTAAGGTACCTGCATCCAAATATATCTTTCCATGTCCATGCTTGTGATGAATATAGGGTTGCCACCTGGCTGGTATTTTACCGGCCTGGCCGGTATTTTTGATGGTTGATCCCAATGTTAATAATAGGAGAAAAAGGTAAATATACAGATAGAGTCACTTGGATTTGTAAGTTAAATGCGTCGTGACTCAGCATTAATTGAAGAAACCGTGTTATCTAAAGTTATCTTAACTCATTTAATGCATTTAACCTTTTCATTCGCATACCAAAGCACCATTGTTTTCAATGGTGAACTCTTTAATTGGATGGGATGCTGTGACACAATATTCTGTGATAAGTGGGATAAATGAGATAAATGAGTTAAGTCGCGACGCATTAAACTCACCATCCAAAGTGACTGCATCTGTATAGGAAGGCCGGTATTTTTTTCAAGAAAAGGTGGCAACACTAGATGAATATTGAGCACAACTTCTGACGTTGGGGAGTCCTGGAGGTCCTGCCACCCTGCAAGTGTGTGTTTGTGTGGGGGTGGGGGGAGGTAGCTTCCCAGTTCCTATTACAGGTTGTTAATCAAATATAAATAGGGAAGTGAATGAATCCCCTTTTGAAAAGGCTAACCTGCAGCCGATTTGCAAGCAGGCGCAATTTAGACAGTGGACGCAATTCTTTTGAATCCTACACCCATAATCTGTAGCATACAGTATCTAGCCAGATTCTCCATTATGCTTTAGTTAGGTTCTTAGGGCAAGGCCAGATGGGGAGATTCGGGGGAGATCTGTCGCCTGGCGACTTCTCGCCACGACGAATCTCCCCGAATAGCTAGTCAGCGCTGCGCACTCGCTAGGCGTAAAGTCGCCTGCGCTTGTTCACACGCAGCGGCGCGATTTTAAAAGTCGCTGTAAAATTGCCTCGCCAGGCGACTTTATGCCTAGCGAGTGCACAGCGCTGACTAGCTATTCGGGGAGATTCGGGGGAAATTCGTCGCGGGCAGAAGTCGCCAGGCGACAGATCTCCCCCGAATCTCCCCATCTGGCCTTGCCCTTATGTGTTGGCTCTTTCACTTCACAGCAGTAACGAGAGAAAATTATATATTTTGTATCACTCAGAAACTACAAAGCCCTGCAAATCCCTCTGGCTACAACATTAAATCACATTAAGACAAAAATATTGTGGCTTCTTATCTAATATTTGCAAATCAAACGAAAGATAAATGAATGTATGCGTATCCTAATTAGCGTCAAATTACTCTGATGAAAGCGAACAGGCACTTGAATTAACTCTTGTTCTTCTCCTTAATTCTATCTATACTGAAGTCCTAGGTGAGTGGTGATTGTTCTCTCAGGTAGAAGCAAAGTGCTCAGATAAATTCGAAAACACAGTCTACAGATGCCTGAGATTATAAGCGGGGAGCCCGGGGAACTCTTTTTATATTTTATAAGATACACATGGAAGAAGTCGTGACGCTATTTTAAAAGTCGCTCAAAGTTGCCTCACCAGGTAATTTTGAGCGACTTTTAAAATCGCGCCGCTGCGTGTGAACAAGCGCAGGCGACTTTACGCCTAGCGGGTGCGCAGTGCTAGCTAGCTATTCGGGGAGATTCGGGGGAGATTCGTCGCGGCGATAAGTCGCCAGGCGACAGATCTCCCCCGAATCTCCCCGTCTGGCCTTGCCCTTAGGGACTTGCACTGCTAACCATCACAGTAGACTGCTTTGTGAATTCATTGTATTCATGATCTGTATTTGAGTCAGACAGGGAGGGACGAAATCCAGTTCATAAGAATATTTTCCCTTTGGGACTATATATGTATAATGATCCAGTGTCGTAAATACATATTACTTGACCCTACAGCAATTATTTTTCAGGCCCCCAAAATGTCTAAAGGTTGACTGGTTTTACCAATATTTATTGAAGTTGTATATGAATTAGGGCATCATGGGGCCCCTATACCTTCGGGCAAAGAACTGTTAAGGGTACTCTTATAAACTTAGAAACCAAGGCGAATGTATATGCAAAACTAATTCTATGTTCTGTAAACATTGTCTGGGCTACTTCTGCCTTAAGGGTTCCCTGAAATGGAAGAACAGTGCCAGGGGTGGAGGTTGTGACACTTATTAGCAACAATGATCTCCTGCACGCCTCTTTATTGACTTGTTATGTCTTTAACCATAATGAATCACTACAATGAATCACAAAGAACCAGCACATCGAGCAGATGCCTTGCATACATTTCTCTTTCATTAACAACAGATGGACACGCACAGGAATATTCTTGTATGAATGTGTGCATTATGTTAGGTGCATGTACATCTCCTAATCTCTCATTTGAGTTATGAAGGGAAAACACTGCAGCAGACTATAGGGCAGATTCACTAAAGCGTGAAGCGTCAAACGCTAGCATTAATTCGCCAGCGTGATGTCATTTCGCAACTTCGCAAATTCACTAACACGGACTCTGGCG
>CM044434.1:11807148-11818344 GCA_024363595.1 Xenopus borealis | reverse complement strand
CTATCCATCCATCTATCACACTGAGTCATTTTGAATAGGAATGACCACCAGGGCAACAGGGCTAAAGTTTAAAGTGTAGACTAAGAGGGCGTAGACTGGCAAGGAGACTGGAAGGATGCTTGCACACAAAACAGTTTATAAAGCCAAAATAAAGTGAAGAATTACTGTTTTATAGGAACAGGTAGGGTAATAAAACAAACAACTTAATGGCTCAGGAGAAATGGTTCAGGCATAAAAAAATTCCTGGGACAGGAAAAAATACTAGCAGAGTACAAAATACCAGCAAGGGAAAGGGTATGGAATCAGGCTCAGAACCAGATACAGGGTCAGGGTGCCTACCCGACAATCAGGAACAAGGTCAGGGTGCTCTGAAATTAGGAACATGGAATGGGTGGCCAACCTAGCAGGGTAACCAGCAGGTACTGAGAGTATGAACTGGTAAGTAGAGGAATCATGTTTGGGTTTTAATAAGGGTTCTATGCTGAGAACTCACTAGGGATAGGCTGCACTTACTAGTTAAGTAACTGAGTAGAATTAACAGCACTGGGGAAAGCCATAGGAACCCCAGAACAGGGTAGGCCTATACCTCTAAGCTGCCAGAATAGAGAAGAGTTAACAGGCTGCAATATATGAGGAACCCAGTTCAAACCCAGCAAAAGAATAGACGGAGGGATGATACCTTATTTTTTCTATCATAGTTGACTCTTGCAGGAACATTATACAGTTTTCCTTAAAATGTTGTATATCTATCTATCTATCTATCTATCTATCTGTCTGTCTGTCTGTCTGTCTGTCTGTCTGTCTGCCTGTCTTGTCTATATCTATCTATCTATCTATCTATCTATCATCTATCTATCATAGTTGAATCTTGAAAGAACAACATACAGTTCTACCTTCTACTTGATCCCAAATAAGATACAATGAATCCTTATTGGAAGCAAAACTAGTCTATTGGGTTTATTTAATGTTTATATGACTTAATAGTAGATCAACACAAATTTTTTTTGCTTTTCAAAATATGAATGTCCATCAAAAGTTACCTAAAGGTCATGTTGACCATTTGGTGCTGATAGTTCTACTTTTGAAAGTAATTATTTGCTGTTCCTAAACCTGACTGTTTGCCAACCTAACTGTCCATTCTTAGCCTGTCAGAGTTTCTAATACTAACGGACACATGCTATACAAATATGGCAGTCCCCTCATAGAGGAACATGGGGGATCGGATAGGTAATCTAAAAGCATTGGGCAAATACTTTTATAGCATAATTATACATATCATGCAAAGACAATATTCTGAGAGCTATTAAAAAAGGTTTAGTTTCATGTCAGTATGCAAAATGTTTTGATTTAAAATTTTTAAGGTTTTTAAGGACCCTCTTAACCTCTTCTATAAGTTATTGGTTGTATGTTTGAATGTCACAGGGATCCCTGTTGATTGGACACCTTTCAGCAATAATGTCAGAGGGGCAGGTATTCCAGTCATGGGGGGAAATTCATGAAAGAGTGAAGAATGGGTGAAGTGAAAATTCACCCTTTGATAAATACGCCTTTAAAGGGAAACTGTCATGGGAAAACATGTTTTTTTTTTTAAAAACGCATCAGTTAATAGTGCTGCTCCAGTAGACTTCTGCACTGAAATCCATTTCTCAAAAGAGCAAACAGATTTTTTTATATTCAGTTTTGAAATCTGACATGGGGCTAGACATTTTGTCAATTTCCCAGCTGCCCTGGTCATGTGACTTGTGCCAGCACTTCAGGAGGGAACTGCTTTCTGGCAGGCTGTTGTTTTTCCTTCTCAATGTAACTGAATAGTACGCAGTGGGACATGGGATTTTACTATTGAGTGCTGTTCTTAGATCTACCAGGCAGCTGTTATCTTGTGTTAGGGAGCTGTTATCTGGTTACCCTCCCATTGTTCTGTTGTTAGGCTGCTGGGTGGGGGAAAGAGAGGGGGTGATATCCAACTTGCAGTACAGCAGTAAAGAGTGATTGAAGTTTATCAGAGCACAAGTCACATGACTTGGGGAAAAGGGAAATTGACAATATGTCTAGCCCTATGTCAGATTTCAAAATGAAATATAAAAAAATCTGTTTGCTCTTTTGAGAAATGGATTTCAATGCAGAATTCTTCTAGAACCGCACTATTAACTGAAGCATTTTGAAAATTTTTTTTTTTCCCATGACAGGATCCCTTTAAAAATCCCATAGAAATGAATGGAGAGTGGCGGAATTTCCCTCTAGTGGTGGAACTTCACTCTTAACTTTACTCATTGATAAATATACCCCATGGAATTTCATCAACCAGTCCTTTCACCTGGCCTCCTAGCATCCCACTCAGAACAAGTGTAACATCCCAAACAAGTTCTAACATGGGAAATATTCAGAACCCAGTGCAAGATGAATTCATTGTTCATAAATTACATTATAAATGTTTTATTCACCCAACAAAAGAATAGGACGTGTTAAATCCCTTCATCAGAACCTGTCATTTCATGCTGTACTAAGCCAAAAACAGCCATTTCAGCAGATAACGTGGTCTATGCAGTCATCTGAAAAGTGGCTTTTATTGAACACCCATATTAGGAATAACCTTTAAAAATGCTGACTGCCTTTGTACGGAATCGTAGACACATGAATCACTATTCTCTTTTATGTTATATGTCATTACATTTACTTAACCTGATTAATGAAAAGCAGCAAGTTACATAATAATTTGTTGTTTGTACCAGACCAAAGCTGCTTTTTATTGTGGTGTAAGCAGAAAAAAGGTCAGATTTTTCCTTACTGAAGGGGCGGAGGTAGCAATATATTAGGTTTTCCACTTTGAGTCTCAAATATTTCACCATAATGTTCTGGAAGTCTTAGCACTAATCAGGAAAATGAGCTTAGTTTGCATTGCTTTGTCACCTATAGCAAACAGTCAAAACTTAGCGATTCCAGCTCAGATAAGATGTTGAAATCAAATGTCTGATTGGTTCTCAAGGATGACAGGTATGAGCCAATGTGCTGTATTCCAATGATATCTAAGGTCACACTAGATTATTGTTGGTTCTCCAAAGTGTTGTTTTCAGGTTAATATATTTCATCTGTTCAGTGGCGGAACTACCGGGGAAGTTTGCGCGTGTTTTAAAGACCCACCTCCAGAGCGGTGCACACTATAAAAAAACTGCTTTTGGAGGCGACGGGCGGGCTGTTGTTACTTTACTACATCTGTTTTATTCTGTTTATAGTGCCCAAAAGTTAGATCAGGATCTACCAGTAGACCTTTAGTTGGTGATCAGTAGATCTCAAGACACTGTCCACAAACAGCTTGACTTAATTACCCTCCTGTTTAATTATTTTCATTAATATATTTATTAGTTTATTTATTAAAGTTACATAATAAATTGTTAGGTAAACCTAGCATTATACATTTGCTCATAAATCAATACAATATGTAAGTACTATTTCCCATGGAACAGTATGCTAACAATGCTTTTATGGATGTAGGTCATAATGGGACATCACTAAAAGTAGACCTGGCACTAGTAAAGTATGGGCACTCCTGGCCTAGAGCTCAGGACCCAGGGTTGTTAAAGAACTAAACCCTAAAACTGAAAAGGGCTATAAATGGCAAGTTTTATATAGTGAACTTATTGTACCAGTCTTAAGTTTCAGCTTGTCAATAGCAGCAATGATCCAGGACTTCAAACTTGTCACAGGGGGTCACCATCTTGGAAAGTGTCTGACACTCACATGCTTAGTGGGCTCTGAGCAGCTGTTGAGAAGCTAAGCTTAGGGGTCTATAACAAATTATAAAGCAGATAAGAGGTTGGTCTGTCATTTAAGCTGATTCTACAGGGCTGATTATTAAATTCTGCTGCTAATTGCACTGTTGATCTTTACTGCTGTGATTGCCTTGGGCTGGTAAAGAAACCCAATACATAATGTACAACATTTTTAGACTACTTCTTTAGTGTAGCTTTCCTTTTACTTTAAGGGTGTTCCTTAGCATATAAAGTTGAAAGGATTGTATTGTTCTTTCTCTTTGTACTGTATTCGAGGAAGGGGGTGGTTATAGTTGTAGAGCCTGAGGCAGGAGGCTTCTGTAGGAACATCAGTTAGAAGGCATCAGGAGAAAAATAATAATAATGGCAAACTTGAAGGAAAACTATACCCCGAAAATGAATATTTAAGCAACAATTTTTTTTATATCATATTAAAGAATCTTATAAAAATGGTATCTATATTTACGTTAATATTGCCTTTCATGTCTCTTGCCTTCAACCACCATGTTGTGATGGTCTGTTTGCTACCTCAGAGATCACCTGACCAAAATTAATGCAGCTCTAACTATAACTATCATGCAATCCCAGGAGATGGCCCTTATTTTTTAAAATGGATTTAGGATTACCCAATGGCACATACTACTAACAAAGTATGTTATTATGAAAATGGTTTATTTACATGAAGTAGGGTTTTACATCTGAACTGTTTTATCCAATATCTCGATTGTTCGTGGGGTTTATATTTTCGTTTAAACAGTGGATTTGTTCTTTCAACCCCTCTTGCTTTGGTGTAGGTGAAATGGAAAGAACTACTGGAACAGACTCAGATACTTTCCCTGAAACAACAGTGTTAGTGCAACAACCTGCAGAGAAAAAAATGCTATCTATCCCTTCCAGCTGGGCCCTGCAGCTGCTTTGGTGTTTAATCATTATTAAGCTAAAGTAGAAGACTACAGACAGACCCTACAGAATCACTCCTGAATCCCATTGCCCAGTACAGTTTAATTAAAGCCCACTGTGTGAGGAGAACGTGTAGCATACAAGTCACTTGCTGTGAGCTGTGCAGTTGCTAAAAGCAATGGAGATATTCTGGGAAGAAGCAACAGCATGAATATGGCTCCCATTGTAGTATCTGGATACAATCTGCACACTTATCCTGACTTTCAGCAGCTGTTTTTGACACATCGCTCCCAGTGAAATCCAGTTACATTGGAAACAGTTGCTCAAAGCACAGTCATAACAATAATAATAATAATATATATAAGATAAGGTACACCCATTGTAAAATATAAGAATAAGTGGTTCCACTTTTGTGTTACATGACTCATGAATAATGGAAAATAAGATTTTAATAAATGTAAATACACAATATTAGCAGTTACCTTGAGTTTCCCTCTGGGTCTCCATATACAGGTATGGGACCCGTTATCCGGAAACCCGTAATCCAGAAAGTTACAAATTATGGAAAGGCCGTCTCCCATAGACTCCATTATAATGATATAATCCAAAATTTTAAAATGATATCCTTTTTCTCTGTAATAATAAAACAGTAGCTTGTACTTGATCCCAACTAAGATATAATTAATCCTTATTGGAAGTAAAATTAACCTATTGAGTTCATTTAATGTTTACATGATTTCCTAGTAGTCTTAAGGTATGAAGATCCAAATTACAGAGAGACCAGTTATCCAGCAAGCCCCAGGTCCTGATGATTCTGGATAATAGGTCCCATACCTTTATATGGAGACCCAGAGGGGAACTCAGGGTAACTGCTAAGATTGTGTATTTACATTTATTAAAATCTTATTTTCCATTATTTATGAGTTATGTAACACAAAAGTGGAACCACTAAGCACCTATGAGAACTGCTGAAATAATTTATAAGGATATTTTAGCTTATTGGCAGTGGCATAAGTAGATATTATTGGGCCCCAAAGCAAATTATTTTTCAGGCCCCCAAAATGCCTAATGGTTGACTTCTTTTACCAATATTTATGTAAACTTTATATGAATTAGGACCTTGTAGAGCTCCTGTACCTCCTAGGCCCCCATGCAGTCATAGGGGCTGCTTCCTCTATAGTTATGCCTCTGCTTCAGTCCTGTGAATACAGCCTGCCTGTTTTTGGCTGCACTGTATTCATAAGGTGCAGTAGGAGGAGGCATTTCCCCATTGAATTCCAAACTTGCATGTCATTCAGATGCATAAGTTAGGAATCACCAGGGAGTACAGGGTTCCTAATTGTGCCTTGCAGCAGCATAACAACCTAGTTCTAGGCCCAGCCTGGGCCCAGCATGCACTACAGCCCGTATCTGACAACATCTCCGCTTACTCGGGTAAATTTCTCTTTAGAGGAGCCTGCTGTCCACCCCCCATCCCCTGGACCCCACTGCAGGGTCTGCTTTCTATAGGGTTACACCACTGGCCCAATATTTACTGCACTCGATGGCACTGCAGCCTGCACCTTGCACTGTTATAGACCCTCATTTCATTATAAAGTGGGGGCTTCCCATAGCACAGTGCAAATCAGATCTATATATTGTCCTGTAGACTTATTCTAAGCATTTTATAGCTAAGATTCATTGCCTGATCCAAACTGAATAACAAATAGTTGACTGTCACTACTGTTCCCCAAAGCATGGGTATATTTTTGATATATTCGATAGGCAATGTGAATATATTAACACTAAAATAAAAAATGAATGCTCTCTAGATGCCAGGACTGACTATATAGGCATTAAAACATTTACAGTTATGCAGAGATTTACAAATGAAATAGAATACAGTCTCCAAAACAAGATCCAAAATTACTGAAGACAATCCTCAGCATCCTTTCATTTACTCGCATCAAAACGTGTAGTTCTGTATATTTTTTGTTATCAAGATTAACAGCTATATGGTTTGTGCAATAACAATGATTTCTGCACATTTGCCTCTCGTTATTTGAAATGCTCAGACTAAAATGTGGATTTCAGCACAGCCATGTCTGAGTTAGCAAAGCAAATCTGCTGATTCCTCCCTAGACTGCGTTGCATTGTCCAATGACATCATAAAGAACTGGAAGTGATGATAATGCATTTTGTAGAGATGCAATTACTTTAAGTATATGTTGGGCAAAGAAAGATGCAAGCTAATCCAGTTATCCGCCATTTAACAAGCTGTGTATTAATCATAGCCATTATCCCTTAATGACTGCTGTTTACTGCATTGTTTTCATTTTCTTACCCCAGTGGTTATTTTTATGGGTTAATGCAATTTCCCACTTTAGCATTTTATTACTGTGCAGTATAATACAGGTAGAAGGGAGTGTGTGGTATATATTTAAGCATGCCCGATAGACGTTCTCCAAGTGTGCCAGACAGACATTGATTATATATCACTTCTTTTCATTGTGTGATTTTTAAACTTGTCCATTGGAGCTTACAATCTAGAATTGATTCTTTGGGTACGGTGAAATAAATTGGTTGACTTTTACTGTGATACAAAGAGGTTGAGAATAAGATACTATTGGGAAATGCTAGTAATTGTAGGTGTTGGGGAATGACACCATATTATGTTCTAGGGTTCATATTGTTATTCCTTTTAGTTTATACAGATTGCCATTTACCCACTAAAGTCCATGCACCGGAACGTGTGCACAATGCCAACACCAGTGCTACGCAACAAGTTGGCGCTATAGAAATACATGTTAATAATAAAATACAAGGCCAATACAAGTGCAAGTGATGGTGCCCCTTCAGCGTTGATTTGGTGAATTGCAGTTGTGGCAGTTGTGTTCAAATTACATCTCTCCTGATGCGTGGCATCAATGGCAGAGTTACCAATGTTGTACTTTCCATTATACAGTCAAGTTTAGTCTTTATTAAGTCAATATCTTGAGTTTGCTGACTTTCATAACAAAGAAATAATACAGATATTTTATGTACAGATATGTTCCTTCTTTATTCTAAAATGACTTGTGAGCAAAGGATGATTCAGTCTTGGATGGGGGTGGGTTCCAATCCCACCAGGGTTGCTGCATATGGGTCCTGAACATCAACTGCACCCAGGCCCAGTCCCCTTCCTGTCCACTGACTTTACTCCAGTGCATACTACTTTTTTCTATTGATCAGGAAAAGGAGAGGTCATGGAGGGCATAGTTTCAGGCAGTGGGTCTGCGCCCATCTGGGTTTTTTGAGGTCCTACTGGTACAGTCCAACCCTTGGCTGATTCACACATACAAAGATCAGGGCAGACCTGCAGAAAGAGGGGCAGTTGGGAAGTATTTATGCTAGTCTTCTCTCTATTATTGCTCCTCCTACCCCTCTTATAATACATTTTTAGGAAAAGAAATGGAAAGTGTTAATAATTTCATCCCTGTTGGTTGGAGTAGTTCAGCACTTCCCCAGATTGCTTCTGGTTCTGTGGGACAGGCTCCCCTTTTTCTTTTAGGGTTATTATCCATTGTGATCTGAAGGAGAACACTAGCCGGGAATTGGTATGACTACCCCTGTGCTGTGTGTTTGGTAATGTAGCTCATTCAGTGTCAGCAATTAGCAAAGAATAAAGCATTAGTGCTTCTCCATATCATGACATTCTATGAGGTACATCTGTGAACCTAACCATAGAGGAGTCTTTTTAGGGGCAGATTATATACAGTATCTTTTAACTGATTATACTCCACATGAGATTTGTTGTTACTGCCCCAGCAGGCCTTGTACATTCACTTTGCAACTTCAAAAAAAACTATAGCTGTTTTTGAGACCCCAGATCCACTGTAAATGGACCTAATTGGTTTGTTGGTTATTGCTGGTATTGTGGAGATGCTGAAGTGACAACTTCTCTTGGAAAAGGTTTGATAGAAGTTGTGGTGAAGTGGCTGATGCAGATGAAGTAAATTCTCACTGGACCTTCTACGTGTGCTATATTTGCATTCTTATCAAGTCCTAGGAACTGCAGAATCAGCTTTGTATTGGCTAAAACATCAAGTAGACAAAAGGAAGGCAACATTTCGGGCCTTGCTGGGTCCTTTATCAAGATTATAGTCATATTACTATGAAGTTTCTCATTCATCCAGGTCATGGTATATTTATCAAAAGTAACTGGACTTGCTGAGATATTTTAATGAAGATGTTTCACTGCTCATCCGAGCAGCTTCTTCAGTTCAACTGACTAGTGTAGGGGAGTTCTCGGCATATAGACTCTTCCAACAGTCCAACCACAATGGCACTTTGTAACTCTTCAGAGAGGCGACATCTGAAATTCACAGTGGTGTTGATTCTGTGTAGTTACAGTGATAGGATTACCAATGTGTCATGCAAATCCTAGAAAACAGGTGTTACTTGTGAGATTTGCATGAATGGATGTGTCAAGAGTTCTGAAACCGCCGGGGAACAGATGTGAGAACAGCATTGTATGTAGCAGACAGTTGGTGTCGAAGGCCCCCGCCTCTGTTCAGGGATGGTTTCTCCACCTTAACGTGAATCGCCTCTTTCACATCTCTTTCAAACCAGGGTCTTCTTTATCCAAATTTGGACACTGATATCTTCAAAAGAGAGTCCCTTGTCTTTTAGGTGTAGAAAAACAGCCGAGTCTTGCCCTTTAGAGTTCGCCCTCCTATGCTGATCCATTCGCTTATGGAGCAGTTGTTTTGTCTCCCCAATGTATAGATCAGTGCACTCATCACTACACTGGACTGTGTATACCACATTACTTTGTTTTCCTTTAGGAGTTGGATCCTTTGGGTGTAACCAGTTTTTGTCTCAGTGTGTTGCTAGGTTTGAAAAACACAGGGACGTAGTGTTTGTTGAAAATCCTCCTGAGTTTCTCTGACACTCCAGCTACATATGGAATGACTATGTATCGCTTACTATGTGTCTACGTAGATTATAGTCATACACACTTCTCTGTGTTAAATAGCATTAGGTGAAGGTGGGGGAAGGTTAGAGGAATTACTGGGCGGGAGCAACAATGTCAATTAGTTACATTCCTAAAAATGAATAATAAAAATATCCAGTTCTTCACAGGTCCATTACTATTATCCCGGTAAATATCCATTGAGATTAAAATAAGTCCAATATTTCTCCCGGATTTGTGAAAATGTACATAGTTATGTAATGCAACTACTGTTTATATATGCCAATGGTTTTGCCCAAATTGTATAAGCTTGAAAACAAAGGATAAAGGACAAAGCGAACAACTAAACATAAAAATCAGAGACACTTGTAATTTACCTCTCTTGCAAACTGCATGCAGAAAGTAATGTCAGAACATTCCCATTCCCAAATAATAATCAGTATTATTGGCAATTTTATGCATCAGACATGATTTGCTTCAAACTCCAAAGCTATTGATCATTGAAATAAAGCAATCAATTCTACAATCATTCATGATAATTGTGCCACTAACGTTCCCGTACATAGATCCATCAATGCCTCATTTGCAGGCAGACAGTAGGAAAAATATAAAATAATAAATTCGACCTATAAAGTGGCATGTTTTCTCCTTAACCTTTCCAAGAAACTGGCCCATTATGAGTGTATTGATTGAGACTCTGGAGACTCGGTGTTGATTTCACACCTACCTTAGTTTGATCTAACGCTGAAGCTAATAATACAGTAAGAAATCTTAAACATCTCAACTGCCTTTCAATATATTATCCATCCATTTCCATCAGATTCTCTTATCGATCAACAAGGAATTTTCTCAGTAATTTCCCTATATTTTTCACTATATTAGGTGGATGTTAGTTGCCTCTCTCCCATGTTCTGCTCCTTTTGCACCCAAATATCTTGGGAAGGGGTGCTCTTGGCATTAGCACAGTGCTTATTCAGCTCATGACTTGCTAGTGACCCTCATTAAGCTATTGGCCTGTTCGTTTCCAAATCAGTTCATTTATCTCCATTATTATTGTTATAATTATTACATCATGTCTCAAAATATCAAATTTCAGTGCTTAAAAAGAAATGCCATGTCTGCTGAATTCACTTAGTTAATGTTATTGCAGGTGTGTCACTAGTGTAAATATTAGATAAATAGCTTGTAGCGTTTCCTTGTAATGTAGGGGAATGGAAGCTTTACAGACAGTAGTAATGACTGGTGATTAAAGCACAGCTGCTTACTACATTACTGCTTATTCCATCTATACAGGGGGCAGGCATTTTTAATGTATCTGACCTACAGTGGCTGAGTTTCTAGAACAGGGTGATGTGCTTAAACATATATTTCTGTGATTTGCATCAGGATTCACCATGGTCTCTTATTTCCAATAAAATGAGAATTATTATTACACTAATAAGAGTCAGATGGAAAAGAGGAACAATGAGAAGAGGGGAAAACCATTAGTGCATAGTGCAAAGTCCTTCTTTTGTCCCAACATGTTGGTTGTCTGCACTGAATAAGCTGAAGGTTGTAAAGTCTATAAATGTATTACAGCTCTGGAGCTAACATATT
>CM044434.1:11763848-11804790 GCA_024363595.1 Xenopus borealis | reverse complement strand
ATTTTCTGCAATGTCTGCAGTCCAGTAGTAGTTGTATTCCCTCCAGCTTTTCCATTTACTTCTGTAATCCAGCAAATGTGGGACTGCGGCGATTTCAGCAAAGCAACTTTCCTAACTGTGCCAAATGTAAGTGGGAGGAATGGCTATAACAGCAATGGATGCCAGCAGTGTGGAAGGCATTCTGGGAGTTAAAATCACTTCCTAGGAATAGAAGAAATGAAGAGAGGGTTTTATAAAAATGATTGGATACTGTCCCTGTCCAAGACAGCCCAGGGTTCCTTATGTGCCAAACTACATTTGTGCTGCCTGTCACCTACTGTAGGTGCAGGTTTTGTCTAGGCCCTATAACCACATTTTCCTGTTTGCTGATTTAGTGGCAAGTGGATGACAAGTCACATGGGAGGAGGGGTTGCTGGAATGGGCAAGAAGTCATTTCACTGGGACTGGGGTGAGGAAAGGGGAGCCATGGTGCCATGTGCAAGAGTTGGGGGCACCCTCAGCTATAAGGCTGGCACTGGACAATCCGTTTAGGATCATATATCAGTAAATAATCCTAATGGTGTTTTAGCTTTCCTTATTTATGTTTTAGGTGTATTTACAAGCCCAAAAGAACTAGAGCTCATTAACAGGGAAAACATGCACCTCTAAATGCCTACAATAGCTCCCCATCTTCTTTTCTTCTGGTTCCCAACACATGCTTTGGGTTGTTTTGTTTAGGGACTGACTCATAGTATACATACAAAGTAGATACTGTTTTTATTAATCAGTAAAATTAATTCAGATTCACATTAGCTGTTCAGTATATCACCCGGAGATAAACCCAGACACATCAGCTGCTATGACAGATGAACCTCCTGTTGTGCGTCATGATTTTCGACCTCTGGTCATACGGTAGCTTCTCAACAGCTGCAGAGAGCACACCTAGCTAGATCCAAGGTGGGGAGATCCTGTAGATTTTAAGGCCTATTTTATTACTGTTATATGGTTTTTGAGCCTCTTGGCCAGTACTGTAACTTCTATAAATAAAATGCAACAGGCATTTTTCCAGCATATTTATTTTAGGCTTTAGTTCTCCTTTGACTTCATAAACAAAAGTTTCATTAAAATTGCTGCAGAGTTGTTTTTTTTTCTTTCCTTCCAATTGCTTTTATTTTAGTTTATTTCATATTTTTCCAACTACTTTCAAGATCCACCAACTGTGCCTGGTTTTCTGAGAGTTCATGTGTATCAATCAATAAGCATCACAGTGAACACCTAGGAGGATTATTTGTCTCGTTTTTGATCCACCTTTTATCTTATAGTGTTGTTCTTCAAAGATTCTCTGTAAATGCAGCCTCCTTTGCTTATTTAGAGAGTTGTCAAAGAAAGTTTATTCACTCCGGGGCTGGAAATCTGTAAAGGCTGCATATAGCGATTCAGCTAAATTGTATTTGACGGCCTACGTAGTTGTAGAGTGCATTCTAATGGCATACCCACAGGCTTGCCCCCAGGACCTAATATACAAGCTGATTTCTACATTTCACTTTCTTTTTCATGGAGTTTTTAACATTTTAGCTAAACAGTCTGGACTTTCACTTATGTAAATGATCAAATGCAAATGCTTCCAATGTGGTTAGTCACAGATGTGTTCAGTTCTATACTAGTGTAGTTTTACATATTAACTTTCATGAAATCACATACAAGCATCTTGAAGAAGGCCGATTTCTCCCTCAGCATATGGCTTCTTCCCAACCAGGATAATTACTTTTCCCTCCCCACCTGAGGTCATACACAATAACCTCTGAGGGTTCATCACAAGAGGACCAAGTCAGAAGGTCTTTTTTTTTAACCAGACTTTTTTTCCGTTTCCCAAAGTATAAACGAAGTTGTTCTCAATAAGATATCAGCTATTGAGTGGATAATGTCTGGAACATACTGTATAAAATAGTAATACAATAAAACATACTGCATAACTGTACATTAATATCCCATTAGAATTTTCCAGGGGGACATACATTTTCACTAGCATTCTCCGATTGTAGTTTCCCAACTCTCCATATTAGGTGGGTGAAAATGAATTACAGATCCCTTCCCTTACCTGATCCTGGGCTGAGAAAGCACTTGCACAAAACACAAAGGGCCTTTACTGTAACCAGATCACAAGACCAATAGGACTTATACCCAGTGTTGGACTGGGATGCCAGGGGCCCACCAGAAAACCTTAGACCAGGGGCCCAACTTTCCAAACTATTATTCCTTCTTTCCTCACTTAACCTCTTTATTCTCCTATTCTTTTAGATCTACTTACTATACTCTTCTTCCATTATTAAGCCTCTTGAAGAAATAGGGAATGAACATGAAATAGGCCAAATTGTTAGAAGCAAGAGGGCCTACTGACACCTGGACCCACCGGGAGTTTTCCTGGTATCCCTATGGGCCAGTCCAACACTGCTTATACCTCTTTTACAGGCTTCCTGGGACCTCCCCACTCATACATGATGAGCCTTAGGGATTGCAACTATCTATACTGTATGTATATACAGGGGAGGAACTATAGAAGAAGGTATAGGGGCCCCCATTAGGCAATAATTAATTAGCTATTTCAAAATATTTTGGTAAAACAGGACAACAACTGGATATGTCCCTAAATTAATTTGTTGTGGGGCCCAGTATTATCTTGTTATGCCACTGTATATATCCCTATATAGGCCACTGTATATATCACTATATACAAACCTTTGTGTTTATAATTATGGTGGATGTCTTTTTTTTGAGTTTGGGGGGTTGTCTTCATCTTTCAGGTGGGGAGGGGGTTAGGAAGGGTGTGGACTGTAGCCATTATGGTTTGGTGGAGGAAGTCAATTTTGACAGAGGGTGAGGGGAGGAGAGGCGTCAATATGGACAAAGGGGTGGACTTTAATAATTGTCCATCCTTATAGGTTGAATGGGTGGAACGGAACTTCTGGTGGTGGGTACCTAAAGCTTATTTAACCTGCCATTAATTATGTTATGCAAACTTTGTTTTAATAATCCTAAATAGGCACCAGAAGGCCAGGGTCTAACAGGAGATTTCTTGGGGGTTTGCCATTGAGAACCAATACAAGAAAACATTAGAACACCCTTAGCAGAAGGGAAAGGGACACATATTGATATTTTTCATACAAAAAAAGTAGTCTATTATATAGATAACCCATAAAGCTGCTGACTTTGGTATTAGCCCTCGGCCGCCTATATATAAAAATACAGCTCAAGTATGTAGGTAGCTGGAAGACCAGTGCCTAGGACAGCACTGCTCCCAATACTTCTTCTGTTCTGGAAGAACTGGGGTAGAGTTTTATGAAACAGTGCCAATTTAAGAATTCCCAGCATTCTTTAGTGTTTGATATTACGCAGTATACCACATCCAGCAATATTTGGGTGGAACAACACTGTATGGAAGGCTTTATGTCTTGTTTAATATAATGCAGGGAAAAAAATGGGGCACCAGCCAAGTATTACGGATGTTTAGAATGAATAGTAAAACTGCAATGACTAAGGTTTTGGCTTTAAAGGCTACTGCATATATCAAATTTATTTAAGATATAAGGAAAGATACCGCCAGAAATATTTGGCAACAGCTAAGCAATAGCATTTTCTTATAAGTACCAGCCAATCATTTCTCTTACTATTTTAACAATACTTGGCACCAAATGTGCTGATACGCTTAACTGAATTCCCCTATGAAATGCAGCTGAATCATGTTATATTCAGCGGAAATCAGATAATAAGAAATGTGGAGTCTGGACTGATGGAGCATTTATGAAAATACTTGATATTTTTATAACACTTATATAAGGGGCAACCACACCTTTTTTTATTTGTTTTCCCTGTGTATTTGGCCAATGGGAATATCAGTTGCACAGCTACTTTCTTTGCCTATTTTCCTTAGGGATTAAAAAGGATCATGTTACAGTTTCAGTCATGCTTATGTTGTCATTGTTTTGGGTCCTCTTATTGAGTCATAATTCCCTTACAAGAGGTTACATGGGATATAGTCTAATGCCACTAGACGTGTGACCAGTCAAGGCAGTTATGAATGGTTTTCCAAAAAGCAACTACATATATTTTCTTATTGCCTGTACCAGCCTGGCCTAAGCAAAATTCAACATGTACTGTACAATATTAAGAGGGCCCTTAACATAAACAAACAGAATAATAATGACAAAATCAATATAAATTTAGAAAAAAAAATAGCCATGTGTATCTGTAGCTGCCATGAGGCTGCTCGTTTGGCACTGTTATTTATGCAAGAGCTTTTTACATTATTAACTAATGAAATTAAATGTATTTACAATGCCTGCCATCTGAGAGTGAATCACAGTGACATCAGTCATCCCTGGCTTGTCTGAAACCACATTACTCATTAAGATGGGATATTTAATCAGGTATAATAATTATAGCGTTACGGCTCATAAAAATGCTTCTTTCTTCTTTTGGGAAATGTTATATATATATATATATCAGTTTTAGTGCTGCTAATTCCAGTAAAGACCCTGCCTTTTAACTTGAAGTTCTGTAACCAAACCAATGTAAAGGGAATAACTAGCTAATAGTTAAACTGTTACTACAAGGCTTTAGCTGACAGGGGTTGCTAGCAATTTTATTTAATTATTTGAATATAATTAATTGAATACTCAGTTGAATATTTTACCAGCAAACCCTAGAGGACAGAACCAGTATCTGCTGTATACAGAAATGTTACATTTATTTGAATGGAGAGCAACTACAGGCAACAAACTGTATTTTGACTGTGTTGGTTCTCTTAGAGCACTGAGAGCACTGCAGTGGACAAATGGCCAGCTTGCCATAGAATTTATTGAGGTTCAAACAAGAGTAACTGTCCTGGGCCGTCTACAGTACACACTGGAGGTCCATTAACCAGAATGAGGCAGGAAAAAGGATAAAGGCTCACACAGTTTTCTACCGTAAAGCAGGGGTACCCAAGAGGAACATTGCAGTCTTCCAGTCAATCACATTAAAGTTCTTGGTAGATCACATAAAAAATTGTCACACGTTAAAAATTTTTGTTGTAAATAAAAAAATTGTAGCATGGAAAAGTCGGCTATAGATTCCAATGTATTTCAGTGAATTGGGGTATTGGAGGTATTAATACATGGAATTGCCTTTGTGTCATCCTGCTATGAGTTCTTGAGGTAGATCTCATGATGGTGTCAGGTGGCGAGAGTAGATCACTAGGTGACAAAGTCTGGGCACCCCTGCCCTAAAGTTTAAAAGGCTTAAAGGCTAAGATTAGCAGCTCCTGGCAAATCAGAGGAGGTAAGGCCTTTGGGGGTGGGTTTTGATGCTGCAGGATAGCAGGTGTTATAGGTAAAGGTATGAACTATGCTATCAACTGAGATAATACAATCTGGTAAGGGACTGTGACTGTGAATGTATAGTAGGGAAGGGAATGTGACTGTGGGATAGCAGGTATAGTAGGGAGAGATGGTGTCTATAGTAACAGTGGGATAATAGTCTCTGGGAAGGGAGTGTGGCTGTGGGATAGCAGGTATAGTAGGGAGAGATGGTGCCTATAGTAACAGTGGATAATAGTCTCTGGGAAGGGAGTGTGACTGTGGGATAGCAGGTATAGTAGGGAGAGATGGTGCCTATAGTAACAGTGGGATAATAGTCTCTGGGAAGGGAGTGTGACTGTGGGATAACAGGTATAGTAGGGAGAGATGGTGCCTATAGTAACAGTGGATAATAGTCTCTGGGAAGGGAGTGTGACTGTGGGATAGCAGGTATAGATGGGAGAGATGGTGCCTATAGTAATAATGGAGATTATATTCTCTGGAAAGAAATTGCTTTTTCCTACAAAAGATAACCACACAGCAGGGATTTTAAACATATCAGCAAAAATTTTGAAAACCTGTTCTTAAATCACCTCTCAAATTGTTGTTGCATGTGTGGCTCTTAGTACCTGGAATTCTAGTATAACATCTGCCTTAATTTTGCCATTTCCAGTTCCCCGTCTTGACTGGCGAGGTACGAAAAACAATATAAGGGAATGTTAAAAACAAGACATAAGTTAGAATTTTATAAAGTTATTGACTTTGGAAGTGAGGTTTGCATAGTCTAAATGTATGCAGAAGGTAAAGGTTGGTATGTGAAAAGATAATCCACTTTATATGTGATGGCTCAGTGGTCATTGCCAGCACACACAGATTTCAAGCCCCAATAGCAGTGCATCTTATGCTTAATTACGTTTATGGACTACACAACCCCTAATCTCGCTATCTGCCTCTGCACTCCTATTTATCTAGCCTTCCAGGACCTGCTTTAATAGCATTTAAAGCTTAGACAGCATGCCTTATGCATCCCACACCAGCTTCTAAAATGCTTAAGAAGGTTAATACCTTACAGTAGTTACTATAAAAAGGCAGTAAGGCTCTGGTAATTGCTAGAGTTTCAGCTTAAATAACCATGACTGTATGCTTCATTCACTCTCAATATTTGATTAACTACAAGTTGAAGAAATTGACAAAAGTACTACAATATTACTTAAACTCACGGCTTTAAAAATCCAAGCCCATCTGATCAGTACTACAATAAAATCTATTGTTTACATCAACCTTGCAATTAAAGCTAATTTAATTATCAATCTAGCCGTTGCTACCTTAATCTGAGCTCATTTATATAGAAATAGTTAAGAGCAAAAATTTTCTTTAAGTTTTGCCACAAAAATTACCCCCTTATAGGGGAATGTAATATACGTCGGTAACAGAAAAACTATTTGCAATGCGAACAAATTTTGCTTTGTGCTAATGCAATATACCTTTTGCGAACCCGGAACTGTTTAGCGACCACTTCCTCCAGCGGAAGGCCGTTTGCGAATGTTATACTTTGCGATAGTAGGCTGTCAATATAATAAAACTTCTTGCTGAAAAAGTCGCAATGTTTGCTCCAAAAGATTACGACACCTTCAAGCACTTCTTAAGAGTGCGCAATTACAATCCGCAAAGTGCAATAACGTTTTGCAATGCAATAACCGTTTACGGAACAATATTACATTGCGAGATGTGGATTTTTACTCTTATTGGTGCGCAATGTTTTTCTCTTTGTGACTTTAATTACATTAATTACATAGACTCTAATGCGTAAAAAAATATTGGTGTGTACAAAAATTTATTGTGCAATTTGTCTTGCGGCAAAAAAAGTTTATCTCCCATAGACTTCAATGCATTTTGTCAAATTTTCAGATTATGGGAATTTTGGTGATACATACATACAATATGCCCATCACTATATCAAACCATTGCTTATTGATAGTGAACAAGGTCATATTACAGTGATAGTAAAAAAAAAAGGAATTTCCTTCTCATCTTTCCTCCTCTTCTGCAAAGATAATTGTTGAATCTAAAGTAAGGCCATAGGAGTTATGTAGAAATGTAACTAACAACTGTAAACTCATCCATAAATGCTACTACGTACATAGACTTCCCATGAAAACAATGGTTACCCATTGGTCAATACTGCACAGTGGATCTGACAATAAGCCAATGGTAACTCAGAGATCTCAGCCACTTTGTCCTTTGTCTTAATTCTTTATTCAAGGTAGAAGGGCATTTGCAAATACAGTAAATAGATCAAGGGATTCTTATATCCTGGTCCGCAATGGAGAAAGACTGAAAAGATACTGATACTGAGCCTAGAACTCAAGATAATCAAAACAATGGGCTGAGTTGCAAATGTCAACTTTAAGTCATTTGCTATTGAAAAAATAGTGAACCAGAAGGTCAGTTTCCAGGTAACATCTCTGTGATCCCTAAAATATACAATTAGTCTTATTGTAAATGAAAATGAAAACAAAATGTATGCAGGTGCCATAATATTTAGAAATAAATACATATTTTCTACAGCTTTCTCAAATGAGTGAAACAATCTATATCTATGTCTAAAACACATTCCACTGGAGGCTACAGATAAGATGTGACCTATTATTGTGAACTGTCATATAAACAAACATTTTTTCAAGTTCATTTATATCCTTCAGGATGGCCCAAAACTGCATTGATGTTCAAGGTGAGGTCTTACCAAGGGTCTTTTAGTTGGTAAATTATGTTTTCATGCATCACATTTAACCACACTTTTATAAGCAAGCATATTTTATTGACCTGGGTTGTCACTTACTCACTCTGCCTAAAGTTGCACAATCTGTTATCCAAATAACCCCAACATCAAGGACATGGAAAGGCTAATTCCCTCAGGGGTGTCAAAATGTTAGTGCAAGAAAAGTTCTGCTAATCCATTACAGTGGTTCTTTGGAAGAGAACCTGAGGGAAGCTGAATGACGGCTGAAGGAGAATAATTGCCACTGTTTATTTATAACGGTATGCTACTGAGGGTATAGAGACATGTGCCCAGGGAATGCTGAGGTATAATGCTGGTCTAGTTAAGATGAGTACTCCTCAAGTGCTGTGACTGCTGAAGGATAGAGGATTTGTTGATCAATTTCAGGGGAACATCTGTGTGACCTTTGTGACAGATCTTTAATATACAACCAGAATTCTTTGGGGAAATTCAGTAGAATGCATGATGAATTAATACGAGCCAATTTTCTGCCATTTCGAGCATTTTGCTACTTAAAATGTAACAAATTCTTGTCTTGTGAATTTGCATGGTGCCTAAAGGGGGAAGAAGAGGATACAAGAAGGCAAATCAGAGTTTCCTGATCTGTATTTGGTCAATGAAGTCTTGAATGACTTCTTATCCTTACACTTGACAAATATTAGAAAATCTGGAATAAAGCAAAAATACAGGAATAAAAGACAGCTAAATTGGTGAATTGAAATTCTGTACAGGATCACGTTATCATGGAGAGAAAGCTTTTGAACAAGTCAATATACAGTATCTAATACTTTTTATGGTGTATACCAACAGTACAATATTTGCTGCAGAGGTACAGTTTCCTAAAATCTGGCAGCTTTGTGAAAATCAGGAATCAATTCAATAATCCAAGATTCTATTGAATGGGGAAAAACAGTAACTCTTGATGGAGAGCCTAAGAAAGCCTTTATTCACTATATTTTGAATTTAAAACATCATTGCATATTTATAACTAGAAATCTCTAGTCACTTATTCTGAGTACAGTATATTAGACCCATTAAGTGTGGTGATTTGGAACAGTCTCTTCCAACCCATAGGCAGTTTGCCAGGCAACCTAATTACAGCCCGTCACAGTGGAGCTTTTATGACGCTGGTGTTAATAATAATGATACACAAGTTGCTAGAATATAATGCAATTAAACTTTACACTAGAAACCATATGGTTTAATTAGTCTTTTACGTCAAATTTCTGAAGTTCTGCAGTGCCCCGTCTCCCATTACTTTGGATGCACTGAAGATGGGAATTGAGAACACGGATAATAAAATAGACAGTATTTTATGGCTGGTTGGCTTAGGCATTACTTTAATTGTAAATCTTGACATTGGGGTGGACATTCTGTCTTTTTCTAATAATTTGGATTTTACTCTTTGTATAAATGTCCAAGTTACTCGAAACTCTTAGGCAGTGATCCCCAACCAGTAGCTCGTGAGCAACACGTTGCTCTCCAACCGCTTGGATGTTGCTCCCAGGGTCCTCAAAGCAGGTGCTTATTTTTGAATTCCAAGCTTGAAAGCTATTTTTTTATTGCATGAAAACTAAGGGGCAGATTCACTAGCGTCTAACGCTAGCACTAATTCGCCAGCATGACGTCAAATCAGAACTTCGCAAATTCACTAACACCGGCTCTGGCGAATTTTCGCTAGCGAAGTAGATGGACTTGCGCAAGTCCCAAAAAAACGCTGGCGTATTTTAGCATAGGAGTTTCCTGGGCTTGTGTAGTGGAATGTAGTGGCTGTAACATATAATTCTATTATAAGTTAAAGTTCCCGCCGTATGCAAATTAGGCTTCGCTAGCGTAACAGCGCTCTGCCTAGTGAAGTAAAACTAACGCAACTATGCTGCCATTCGCCGAACTGAGCGTAAATTCGCACCTTAGTGGATTTGCGTAGCGCTGGTGAAAATTTGCCTGGCGAAGTGCGGCGAATTTTCTGATCTTAGTGAATCTGCCCCTAAGTATAGTGCCAAGTAGAGCCTTTTGTGTGCTGCCAGTCCACACAGGGGCTACCAAATAAGCAATCCCAGTCCTTATTTGGCACCCCAAGGAACTTTTTCATGCTTGTGTTGCTCTCCAACTCTTTGCACGTGAATGTGGCTCATGGGTAAAAAAAGGTTGGGGACCGCTGCTCTTAGGTATCATTTTGTCTCTACTAAGCCTTACATATGACAAAAAGCTCTTGCATGTTTGTTAACCTGTCAATCTGGCATCCTTGAGCCCATTCTGCCTGAGCTTGAGAAAGATTTATTTAGTTCTTTCTATGCATTTATATCAGTTTTAACACCTCAAATCTACAGTAAATATGGAAATTTTACTTTTGATTGAAAAAAGTATAATAATGTTCAATTCTTCAAATCCTTGATCTATGCATCAGTGTCAGCTTCTTCGTTCAGTCTGCAACTATGAGAGCTGAATTTAATCCATCATATTCCAGATGAAAACCCTTCTGTTGTCATCTATTGAATGTGAGATATATGAACTTGATGTGATAAAAACCCTTGTACAGCATATGAGAAGATATACTTAGTTTGTTGCCAAGTACTGAACCATATTGAGGAAGCATCTAAAATAAACCTCATAGGTGAATGTTATTTATTGAAGAGGAATTAAATCTTTCGGTGTAACACTCTTTTAGACTGTAGTTAAAAAAGTTGCTTTAAAATTACTCTTAGATTCTTAATGACATATTTATGCACATATTGAATACAGGGGTTTATGTCTAGAACTCTATGCAAATGTGTAATAGTTTTAACCTGTCTTAATTGCCATCTGATGAATTGCAATGTTCGGAATCCATACTTTACTTTCCAATTGGTTGAAAGGAATACCAGGGACCAAGGGAACATGGCATAGCCATAATTTAAAGCAATGGACCTTCGGTTAGTTTATGTTAGGGAGGACTGTTAGGATTTGCAGACAGGAGCCAAGGTGCTGAGTAACAAAAAATATAAGCAGACTTTTTCAGAAAGATATAATACAGCAAAAAAGTCCAAGTTCATGCTGAAATTTGAGGGCAGGCAGCAGACAAAACAGAATGAGATACAGGCAAAAAGGTCAGGACAGGCAGATTTCATGCAGAGTCAAAAATCAAGCCAAGGTCAAAACATGGAGATCAAGTACAAAAAAGAACAAAACAGGACTAGGTCACCGGGTCAAATTCAGGAACAAACAGGATTCAGGAACAGGCTGGATACAGGAACAAGATCATGATCAGGAAAACAGGATTCAAGCGCACAACAGGATATCATGAGGCTTGGAGTCAGCATTTAGGCTAATTATGCAGCACAGGGTGTTGGGGGAACAGGCTTAAATAGTGCTTAAGATAAGTAATGGCCCACAGCTGGAATATAGGGTGTGTACTTGCATAAACAGAGGCTGGCTTGGAGACAAAACAACAGGCATCTTTAAAGCCAGGCCATCACCACACTGCCTCCTGTGGCTCAAGCAGGAGGAGTAGTGCCTGGAACACAACAGGTCACTGGTTCAAAACCAAGGAATTCCTCACAGTTTGGCCACTATGGGGTACCTATTTACCTAGGTTTTTACGTTGTTTTAAAAATGTAAAACAAGAGTTTCAGATCCAAAGAGATTTGAGTGCATTTTGGATTACCTGTCTGATATCTGCCCCACACCTTCCTTATTTTATCCAAATAATCCAGATTTTTAAAAAATGTTTCCTTCTTCTCTGTAATCATAAAACAGCACTTTGTACTTGATCCAAACTGAGATATGATTAATCCTTGTTTACAGCAAAGCGAGCCAATTGGGTTTATTTGATGTTTACATGATTTTCTAGTAGATCCAATATCACAGAAAGATCAATTATCTAGAAAACCCCTTGTCCCAAGCATTCTGGATAATAGGTTCCATACATGTATTTAGAAATCACTGCAATGCCACTACTGTGTTTCAAAAATGCTCCTATTTAAGTTATAACAGTCTTTCAATGTGTTTCTTACATTATTGTTTTCTATATGAGCTTTGGACCCTTACTTTGCTTGGGATCCATCTGTGTAACATTCAATCACCAGCACTGGCTATTTGATCAGCAATATATTACAGATGGCTGTCCAGTGTCAATCAGATGAAATCAATGCACTTCTTTCAAATGCTAAACCATTTTTTAGACACAACCCATCAATGTAAAATCTTCTCTAGGGACATTTTGTTCGTTTTTTAATAGTTTCTGCAAATTGTGAACATTGCCCCAAAATCTTCTGTTGCTTATGATGGGATTTCCTGCATTAATTTCCTAAGCATCTTGTTCTTATATCACTTCTAAAGGTATCCGTTTTTGTTGTGTATGTCACATGTGTGTGCCATGTCCTATTTAGTTCAAGGATTTAATCATCACAAATAGATATTTTTTCTTGCTCCTTTTTTCAAAGGTCAACCATTTAGTTCAAGGATGAAATCATCACAAATAGATATTTTGTCTTGCTCCTACCTTTGAGAGCAGGGTCAAAGGTCAACCATTTTTAAAAATGTTTTTGCTTTGTCTATCAAGAGGAAAATGTAAACTTGGAGAACTTTGTGACAATAAAGCAAATCCTATGACACAGTGGGCCTTATTTAAATGAAAAGGTCCATCCAAACTAGAACCCACAATTAATTGGACCTTATTCATTATTAAAAAAACATGATTAATTCAGATCAGGGACAAACATGAAGAAATCGAATGAGAATCTACATCATATGATTGTTTTGTCTTTTTTCCTGAAAAGGCAGAATTCAAATTTTTGTCTGAAATAAAGTAGCCAGATATTCCACAACCAAATTTAGGGCAGACCACAGAAACCACCAAATAGGATAGAGACCTCTCCCATTGATTTATATACAATGCTCTGATTCCAGCATAAACAAAATAACTTTCAGTGATCCCTATAATATATAATTAGCCCTTAGAATTTTTGTTTTTTATATTTAGAAAGTTGCTTATTTCAGTATAATGAAGTTTTTATAACATTTTCATTTTTGTGATAGCTCCCCTTAAATTTGCCTTCCATGCATGATCAGTGTTGAAGAAAACACACACATACTGTATGGCGTTCTTACTATGGATGAAACTCTTGGTAGGCAGCAGAGACACCTTTGAAAAATAGAGGTAGGGAGTGGGGACAGTTATGAGTGAGAGACAGAGTTGGTGAGCAGCAATCAGTGGGGATTGATTTCAAATATTACTTTACTTACTCCCTACTGCTGAACATTTGGGTTCATAGTTGTGAACATTAGCTCTCCAGTCAGGTCTATTCAGTTGGACAATGCTGAATCAGTAAACCAAGACCTACATTGGCCCATTTTGGTGCTAGTACATATAGTTTAATTTGCCTATAATCTACTTATTCAGCCATTGGATCAAACAGGCAGCTTGGTCTGTCTATTCCCAGCCACCCTATTTTAACTTTTTAGCAATACCATTTGCTTCAGAATTATATATAAAGCAGGTTGGCTTCGTCCATAATTGCTTAGTTGCTTCAATCTATACAATTAAAAATGTTTTTTAATTGGTAGTCACCCAAACATGTATTTCATTTTTATTCTTTCACACATTTTTATTGCAGGTCAAAAAATTTGCTATGCAGATTACGAACATCCCTGCTACAAGATTGCTTACTTTCAAGATTTGTCAAGACGTGTTGGTTTTCATGAGGCACGTCAAGCTTGTGAAATAGATGGAGGGAGCCTTCTGAGCATCGAAAGTAAAGCCGAACAAAAACTGATTGAAAGAATGTTACAGAATCTCACACATTCAGGCGCCGGTGTGTCGGATGGAGACTTCTGGATTGGACTCTGGAGGAATCTAGAAGCAATGGCTTCATCAGGGGCTTGTCCAGATCTCTATAGATGGTCTGATGAAAGCAACTCACACTTTAGGTAATAAAGAGCAGTAAAAACCCAGTGTAGAATTAAATCAATTATGTAATTTAATAACAATCTAAAATTAATTGAGAGGAAAAATAAAATACCCAGTAATTTACTTCAATTAAATTATACCAACAATTCTGTGTTTGGCAGGACATGTGCTTTTGTTGCAATTTTATTTAGGCAAGGAATGAATAAAAATCAAATCAAATTAATACCTTGGCAAAATTATATTTTATTAACCCCATAATTTTGAACGGTCAATGGAAGTTAATACAAACATTACAAACCTTCCTTAAAGTGAGTTAATGGCGTTACAAAACCTGCATGAAACTGGGCATAATCACAAGTTATGGAAAAAAGAAATGAGAGAATACATTTACCGAACTGGAAAAAAGGTTTGATACAGAGCCAAAGTTAAGATACTTTATTGCTGGCAGCTAAAAGAACAGTAGATAAAGAATTAAATACTGAAGATTTATAGTTGAATTCTAGTCATTTAATTTTATCCAGCATCAGCATTGAATAGACTGGTTTTGGACCTTATGAGCAAAATGTGGGCTCTTTAAGTAGCTCCGGCCCTGAGGAGATGATATCACCATGGATCCCAGAGTGCAGTGATATTCAGACTTTCACATTCAAGCCCCTGTTGAAAGTCCAACCTTTAGTCAGGGTCCCTCATAGCATTGATGTATCAGCTGTTATAGTTCCAAGAATATTTAAGACTGCAAACAAGTTTTTACCCCATCTCTAAATAACAGAGAAGCTGTGTTTGAAGTGTTTTAGGAGAACAAATAGAAATTCTTCACAAGTAATCCTTCGGACTGAACATTATGCCTCTACAATAGACTACTAGCCCACCTACACATGCATCTAAACCTAGTGAACCACAGCTTGATGCCCTGCACCAGAAGCTAGGCTAGTAAGAAAAACATATTTGCATCTGTATTGGTAAACAATGTAGAAGACAGGGGCAGCATCAATCTGACTGGCCCCTCCCAACAACACCAAGCTTTGCCCTTCTTTCCTTAAATAACAAACCAACCACATCTGATATCTTGGGTGAAAATGAATGTGGCTAAAATGCCATATTTTATATACTGAACTTATTGCACCAGACTAAAGTTTCAGCTTGTCAATAGCAGCAATGATCCAGGACTTCAAACTTGTCACAGGGGGTCACCATCTTGGAAAGTGTCTGTGACACTCACATGCTCAGTGGGCTCTGAGCAGCTGTTGAGAAGCTAAACTTAGGGGTCATCACTAATATTCAGTGGAAAATGAGTTTTCCCTGTTTTATACGTTGATGCTATAGGACTGATTATTACATTCTGATGCTAATAGCCCTGTTTCACTGCTGCCATGTAGTAATTATCTGTATTAATGACTAAAGCCTTATATTGTGATATTTCTATTCCATGTGTACTGTATATTGTGAGTGGGTCCCTAAGCTCAGTAAGTGACAGCAGCACAGAGCATGTGAATCAGTGAATCAGCAGAAAAGAAGATGGGGAGCTACTGGGGCATCTACTGGGGAGACACAGATCGTTGCTACTAAAGGGCTGTCATTGCATTGGGCTGGTACAGAAGCACTAAACATAACATGCAACTTTTCTAGATACTTCTTAGTTTAACTTTCCTTGTCTTTAACTTACTTAACATCTGATAGCCTCCGAAGGCTGCAAAGAATTGTACCCAATTTCCTTTAACCCTTAACTTTACTTTGGCCCCAGGCCTAACTTCTGTTATGCCCTACACTTTTTACGACTCACTCTTGCTCCCCACTTAGGGGAGTCCCTCCTACTGCAATATTATGCTAACACCCCCCCCGCCCCTCTTAACAAACTACCCATTCTATTCTGGGGAGGGAGGACAGGAACTGTTCAAGGTAAAAGCATGCTCCCTTTACTTTCTTTCTCTTTTAACCCCTTGTGTCTCCACCCATCCCAATAGCAACACAGGAACTACAACCCTCAGAATCCCTAACTTCCTCTTCCAGTTCCCTCATTCCTAGCCCTGTCATGGCCCTGTTGTTCCCATTTCCTGGCTCACTGCCTGGGCATTCTAGTTAGCAGGCCAAAATTACTGCTAGAATTCTGGGAACAATTGCATTATAGGTAAAAAAAAAGGTTAAAAAAAGTGAATGCCTTTTTGCACCTTGCACAGTGCATTTGCAAAAGAGTCTTTTGGTCGGACCTGCTTAAAGGACAAGGGAAGTCTAAAATAGAATAAAGCTAGAAATATTGTATTTTGTATACTAAACATAAACATGAACTTACTGCACCACAAGCCTAATCAAACAAATGATTTTTTCTTTCAAAGTTGGGCACATCTTGTAATTTTGTTAAACATCTTTGCAAGACCAAGACTTTGCACATGCTCAGTGTGATCTGGGCTGCTTAGGGATCGTCATAAATGATCAAAACAGCACAAGTCAAATAATATCTGCCAGAAGCCGATACAGCAAGACTGATTAATAATTAGAATATGGAGGCTGCGCTGGGTCCGGTGTTGTCATGTAATCTAATGTGGATTTTATAGTTTTTGTATTGTTTAATACAAACATCTTCAACTCTGCAGAACCAGTGGCTGCAGCAAAATAATCCTCCAAATAGAATCCCAGTTTATCTGTTTAAATCTGGATCCATGATCTTTGTCCCTGCATCTGGAGTTGGAAACAGTAAAGGGGATGTAAAAATAAAATCCAATACAAATCTCCACACAGTCGCTGACTGCTCTTCAGGGAAACAAAGCAGCTGGAATTCTGAAAGGCTGGGATGTAAGGTGGAGGCTCCCCCTACTGTCCATAAGTAGGGACCATCTGCCAATTTCTATCCACAGAAGTAAATGAAGGGAGAATTTCACTGAATACAGTCAGGTTTCACATTTTATGATTAAAGTATATTGGAGTTAAATTTCTTTTTCATAAATGAAAGTAAAAATGGGGTTTTATGTTTTTGCCTTTACATGCCCTTTAAATAGTGATGTTTAGTTAGACAGATTTGACTTAGGGTTTCATAAAAATAATACCCAGACTGTTCACAGTCACAGGAGTTTATGGTAGTTTTGGGTAAATTCCTATGAACTCGAAATTTGACTAATTCGAATTCAAAATAGGATGAACCCAAAATTTGACGGGAATTCTAATCGAATTTGATTCAAGTTTCAAAACTCCAAATTGATCCCAGGATGTCTTCCACAGGCTAAGATGGCAATTTGGCATTTTAGTCGAATTCAAATTCTTAAAGGGCCAGTGTATGAGAAATTTCGAAAATCTATTTTTTTTTTAAATCTTATTTTAACAATTCCCTAGTTGAATTTGACCATAAAAAAACTCAAAAATGTAAATTTGAAAATTGACCATTTATGTTTCAATATTTCATTTAATGAATATATTTTTTATATACTCCACTAACTGAAAAGCAGAAAAATTCAGCAATCCTATAACAGTAAAAACATCTGGAAAATTATCCATATCTGATCTTGGATCTTAGGTCATATTTTGAATGTCAGCGACACTGCACATGCTCGATGTGTTCTGCACTGTTATGTTAAAACTTGCCAGATATCATTATACAGAGAATTACAGATGCAATCACTTGAATTTGTAAGTTAAATGCGTCATGACTCAGGGATAATTGAAGAAACTGTGTAATCTAAAGTTATCTTAACTCATTTAATGCATTTAACCTTTTCATTAGCATACCAAAGCCCCATTGTTTTCAATGGTGAACTCTTTAATTGGATGGGATGCTGTGACACAATATTCTGTGCTAAGTGGGATAAATGGGATAGATGAGTTAAGTCACAACGCATTTAATTTACAATCCAAAGTGACTGCATCTGTAGCTTTGTTTGTCATGGAATCTGATGCTACAGAGCTTATATTCTGATGCATAATGAACTGGTCTCTGAGCTGCCATTTTATATGAATCTGGATTAGTTACTATTTATCCTTATATCATGACTTTTGTATTATTTGGATACTGTACTGCATATTTTGAGTGGGTCCTTAAACTCAAGTAAATGACAGCAGCACAGAGCATGTGCAGTAAATCAGCATACAATAAGAAAGGGCTACTGGGTGCTGCTACCTCAATGAAGATTCTAGTGCAGTTTTCAAGTGCAAGCTCACCTGTGTCAGTTTTAATGCATTGGCTGCAAACAGGTCAGGTGCATCTCCCCCTGGCAAATGCAATTTCTCTGGAATCATGGGTGAAAGGGCAGAGGTGTGGGTATAAACATGCCAATTTAACTTGAAACTGCACACATCCCAAAGCAGTGTACCACTCTTCTTTCCCTAAGCTGTGAGCATGGAGAGCAGATCCTATACACCCTTGCTAAACCTCAGCAAAATACCAGATTGAGCATTTTAATTTTGAAATCCAAACCCACAAACATTAATTAAACCATATCCACTGAGAAGAAAGAAACAGTAGAAATAAAGATGAAAAACAAAAGGAAATGTGAAAGAAACAAACTTCTTAAACCTCTTTTATCTGTATTATGACAGGCTAATAATATTGCTAATTTATTCCCATTCTTTGATAGAAATTGGTATGCGGATGAGCCGTCGTGCGGAAGTGAAGCTTGTGTAGTAATGTATCACCAACCGACGGCAAACCCTGGTATTGGGGGGCCCTACCTTTATCAGTGGAACGATGACCGATGTAACATGAAGCACAATTTCATTTGCAAATATGCTCCAGGTAGGTGGTACAAATCCCCTCACTGAACATTCAGCCGTCTATAGAGACTATAAAACAGCAACTGTGTCAGACAAAATGAATGTTTTTATAAGGGCTGTAAATGAAGCAAATCCAAAGCACCATACGTTTAACTGTATAATCGCCCTCCCTCCTACAGACGATCAAAAATACATATTTTTCATCGGGAAAAGATAGATATTCTGTCACATTATTGCAATATTAATTTTTTGGTTCAGGGGATTTCCAAGAGAGTTTTAAAGCAGTAGCAAAAAGCATTTTAATTTTTAACCTTGAATTGACCATGTTGGGAAACAAGTATTATTTAGCAGGCAAAGCTAATACAAAATTGTTGAACAAACAAAGCAATGAAAGTGTTAACATTCTACTAGCATTCCGTGTAATGCAGCAGTACCCCAAGAGAGTAAAATTTAGTTATTTAATTTCTTGTGATGGCATGTGGAGTTGATATATGTGCTATTGTGAAGCAGCTATAGGGCCAAGACATTTAAATTTAATTTTCACAACACTATCCCTTCTGAGTAATTATATTTCATTAACCTGTCCTTAATCATCCTATCCAATAACAGATTAGAGTGCCTAGAAATTAATGGAATACTTTGGTGGTTGGTAGCTAGTAAATATACAGCAATTCAGTATCACACAGTTATTGTAAAGGTATGGGACCAGTTATCCAAAATGCTCAGGACCTGAGGTTTTCCAGATAACAAATCTTTCTGTATTTTGGATCTTCATACCTTGAGTCTACTAGAAAATCATGTAAAAATTAAATAAATCCAATAGGATGGTTTTGCTTCCAATAAGGATTAATTATATCTTAGTTTGACTCAAGTACAAGGTACTGTTTTAATTTTACAAAGAAAAATATGTTGTTTTTAAAACCTTGGATTACTTGGATAAAATGGAGTCAATGGGAGACAGTCTTTCAGTAATTCAGAGCTTTCTGAGTAATGGGTTTCTGGATAACGGATCCCATACCTATACCTGTTTTGTCTTTCTCTCATTATCAACAACCTCATTGGATTCAATATCTTCTTATTGATTTTGTTTGTTCCATTATGCCCCATGAATAACATAATACCTTATTCAATAATCATTGTTATTTCAGTAATTTTATTGGCTTGTATCGACTGTGTCCCTTGTCTTAATTAACTCTGAATTTTGATATACAGGTATGGGATCAGTTATCAAGAAAGCTCCAAATACTGTCGCCTATAGACTCCATTATAATCCAAATAATCCAGATTTCTCAAAATGGTTTCCTTTTTTTCTATAATAATAAAACAGTGTCTTGTACTTAATCCAAACTATGGGGCAGATTTACTAAGAGTCAAAGTAAAAATTTGAATTGAAAAAATTAGAATTTCAAAGTAATTTTTTGGCTACTTTGACTATCGAATAGGCCAAACTTCTATTCAAATTGAAAAATTTTGTAATCGAATTTTAAAATTTGACCATTCAAAAATCTAATTAGCCACTTCATCACCTAACACCTGCCTAATTGCTTTTTTTTAGCCTATGGGAGACCTCCTGGAACCTCTAAGAAGTGTTTTTTAAAACATTTCGATTCGATTTCGATTCGATCGATAAAGCCCTTAAAAAATTTTGATGGTCGAATTTCTATTTTTTTTCACTTAGAAATTGGATACTTAGTAAATCTGCCCCTAAGATATAATTACAGATGCAGCCACTTGGATTTGTGTGTGAAATGCATTGTGACTCAGGGCTAATTGAAGAAACTGTGTTATCTAAAGTCATCTTAACTCATTTAATGCATTTAACCTTTTCAATAGCATACCAAAGCACCATTGTTTTCAATGGTGAACTCTTTAATTGGATGGGATGCTGTGACACAATATTCTGTGTTAAGTGGGATAAATGGGAAATCTGAGTTTAGTTATTCTGTGTCAAACACACAATCCAAAGTGGCTTCATCTGTAATCCTTATTGCAAACAAAAGCAACCTATTGGGCTTATTTAGGGGGCACATTTACTCAAAGTGAATTTTTGAATAAAATTCTAATTTTTTAAATAAATTTTTGAATAATAGCCCAAAATTAGATCTGAATTGAAAAAAATTAAAAAATTCTAATTTTCATAGCTTTTCATGTTAAGAAACTGTAATTCAGTATGTCATGCATTACTATACCCTACGTTCAGCATTTGTATACTGTGTTGGTATGGAAATATTCTGGTTTTGTGTTGTACAATAAGTAAACCATTAATCATGGTTAAAATAAGATCAGTGGAATATACTATAATGGTTTGTACATACCTCTATGCATCTTTTGAATAAGAACTGGATAGTTCTTGGCCAGGTCAAGGTAATGGTCACACCTCCCACCCAAAGGCTTGTAACAGAGGGGAATTTAATAAACATATTGTAGTGAATGTGGAAAATAAATATGTCTAACAATGGTATTCTCATCAGATGCATCCTTGCTTGTACAGTACTTGGCTTGGAGATTCAGTTTACTCAACTCTTTTGGCTGTACAGTTAGTTCAATATGATGTTTTTCAACTAGATTCCTAAATTTGTTTTCAGGCAACAATGGTAACCCTACATTATGAAAAGTAAAGTAAATGGTTTACAATTGGTATCTTCTAGTAAAATGCTGTTTTTTGTTTTCACTAGACAAGTCTTACTAGTAAGATGTCCTGGCCTAGGCAAACTTTAATCTTCCCTTAATGTCCTTTCTGGACAATAAAGTGTTCCTCTTGGCCCACCTTCCATATACATCTAATTTTAATATTTTTATAATGACAGACCCATTCATTTTGAAGTTAGTAGTGGCAGGAGATGTCTTTCAGCATCTTGTCTTCTGCTTTTGGCTGAAATTGTTCAGATTGGTTTGTCAATTTAACATAAAAGTTAACTTGACAAAGGGGAAAAGTATTTTTACATCACATCAACACAAGAAAAATACACCATTATTTTAAATCACCTTTGAGATGAGTGTGACCTATTCATGTCAAAGGGACAAATGAATTCAGCAAAACAATTCTGGCTTGGAAATGCTGTAATATACAGTATCTTATTGCCTTGTTGAACACCTTTATTTGAGGTAAAATTTTCTGAAGAAAATTATACATTTCCTTTCAAACAAAATCTAAAACTAATTTCCAAAATCACAAGCCACTTACAAACTAAAGGTTCTTATTGATGTGAGACCATTCTTTACTAAGTGTTCTTTTTTCTTTGCATCCCAAAATATTTACATGATTAATGTAAGAGAAATAAAAGAGCACCTGTGCAATTTTGTTCTTTTTTCAGAAAATATCCTAGAGAAAAAATTAGGAGACAGAGCAGGTCCAGAATATGGTAAGAAACTCAAAACTTAAAGTTTAAAATATTTGGTCATTAATCAGGCGCAAGGAAAAACACAATTAAAAGAGACAATAAATAAGTAAAGGTAATCTAGTAGAAGACTATTTTTGTAGTATAATTGTGCAAGGTTCTGAAATTTGCCTTTATGCCTGTCTGTAATTCAGTTTTCAGATGTAATACAATAGTACCTAGAGGTCCCATTGGATTTAGTTTTTTTCACAGCTAGAATATTGTAACGACTGGAAATGTCCAGACATTGGATGACAAAAAACAGAAACATATGTGGGTGAATATCAAAAACAGCCACATCACAGAAATATAATGTCGTTTGCAGACTCCTTCCCCAGTGTGGTTACGGAAAAGATCTTTGTAACAGGCAAACCAGGAGAAGATCCATCCCATGTAGTGGTTGCAGAAACAGGTAGTTTGTTTTTATTAACCTGAAAACAGCTCAGCTAAAATGTATTTGTGTGGGGGAACCGGTTCCTTCATTTTCCAATAAAGCTATCTCATGCAATAAATATACAGTAGCCTTTATGCACCTGTCAGGTTGAAGAAAAGCATCAGTGGGTTCTGTATATCAAATCAGTAATTACACATATAATAGCAGTAGATCATTTATAAATTATCAATAGCTTTAAAAGCTAGGACAGACTTAATGCAGTTAGATGTTTTTTTTAAAGCAATCTAAAATTAGATAACTGAAGCAAGAAGACTTATTAAATACTTAATAGCATAGAAAACTCAATTACACAATTCTCTTGTCTTGCTTTTCTTTTTTTAGGTATAATGCCAAATTTAATTTACGTAATTATCCCCACCATACCTCTCCTTCTGCTGATACTGGTTGCTTTTGGAACGTGTTGCTTTCAGATGGTACATAAAAGGTAAGGCTGCTATTTTTGATTTGAACAAGCAGACTTTGAGACTCTATTATGCAGAATATACAAATATACCAAAATAATAAATGAAAATATATCAAATTAAAGGGGGACTTAAAGATATTATATATATATATATATATATATAAAGCTGTATAGTACAAGTCCTTTTCAAATTAAACATGAAACTGAATTCTTTTTTTTTTTTAACATATATACATATAGAGGGTTATTTATCAAAATCCAAATTAAATCAAAATCCAACCAAACTAGAATCCATGATTTGGCATTTATTATTAAAAAAAGCTAGATTTAATTGGATTGGGGGAAAACTTGATAAAATTAAGGCAAAAACCTGAATCATACTATTTTTTGAGAGTTTTTTCCCCAAATCATACGATTTTTGTGGGCTATTTCCCGAAAAGTCAGAATTTTTGGATTTTTGGCCGAAAAAGTCAGCTTTTCGGGATAATTCCAGCACAAACCACAAAAATGTCCAAACAGTATAGGGACCTCTACATTTGACTTATATGCAACCTTGGCAGGAGATGGTGGATTTTCAGATTCAGACTTTTTGCTTTCTTTAACCCCCATATTCTCAGATGTCAATCATATATTGTCTACCCCACCTTTTTGCCTTAGGCATTAGTTGACTGGCCAGTGGGATTGATTCCTAAAAATTCTATAAAAGTATGAAAGTCTGGGGCATCTTCCCTTTAGTGTCCCTTATACTTTATTTATACTGTACTTAAATGAACATGGTTTTTCATTTTATTTCCTAGATTTATTTTCCTAGACATTCTATGTCCCATGACTTTATTCAGGGGGTGTAATCCCTTAAAGGGGGGTGCATACTACTATTTGCAAATGTCTGTGCTAGATCGTTCGAATTGTACGAATTTTTCGAGCACTCGAAGGAAAAAGTAAGAATTTTTTGTGAAATCGAACGATCGTCATTCGATCGTATGATTTCATCGAGAAATCAAATATTGAGGAAAAAATAGGCTAAAACTATTCGATAAGCATTCGAAAGTCCCCCCTAAGTGTGCCAGTAATGTAATAAATTCAAGGAAGCGGGCTGATATATTGACAGAAATCACTTATTTCTAGTGATGGGCGAATTTATTTGCCAGGGGCGAATTTGCGGCGAATTCCCGCGTTTCGACGCCGGCGAATAAATTCGCGAAATGCATGAAAAGTCGCCGAAAAACGAGTCGAGCGTCGTTTTTGACGCGACGTCGAAAACGACGCGGCGCGTCAAAAGCTTGCCGCGACTCGTTTCGCGAATTTTTCCGGTGAACCGAAACTGGGTAGATTCGCCCATCACTACTTATTTCCTTTCCCCCCTTTAAAAGTCCAAGGTTTCTATTGCATCCACCTTCCCAGTTCTTCTCTGCTGAATGCCAATTACAATGGAACTACTTTACTAAATTAATCAATCCTGGTACTCTGGTTCAACTGCATTATATTAACAAGCTATTTCAGCTGGTTGCAAATTTTGCATTTAGCATATGAGACAAAGTCCATAGAGAGCACTCACCCAATACTGCAAGGTAAATCCAACAGAGCACATGTGCTTACATATACTGTAGTCACGCCCCCTGTCAGGACAATCTCAGCAAACAATATACGGAGCACTTGGTGTCCAGGAATCATAAAACCTTCATTTATTGGATATAATTAAAATCATCAAGAACATTGTGACATATACCCCACACATAACAAGTTTCGTTGTATCTCGCCACTTCCTCAGAAGCATAAGGTATGCCCACCCCATCACCAATTAATAAGACTGCACAAAGCCCCACCCTGTAAAAACATTAACCTCATCAGGAAAAACATTTTTTGATTGCACAGCTTCACAACAATCTGAAAGTTCAATATAAAATAGTACTAAATAAACTCAATTATGATTGTAAACATTATTATTAACATGTATTTCTATAGCGCCAACTTGTTTCGTAGCGCTTAAATACGCCATGCATACTGTATATCCAATAAATCAAGATTTTATGATTCCTGGACACCGAGTGCTTCATATATTATTTGCTGTAAATTTTGCATTTCCAGTTCTGATGATGTGCTTGAATTTTATATATATACATATAAACCATCAGGGATTTGGAGGAGACAATAAGAGAAATTAAGAAACGCTCATGACTACTGTCAGGATCTTCAATAATTAAGTCAAGTAAAGTTTAACAAATGTGTTCTTTGAGTCTACTGTTCATCAGCAATTCAAAGACTGTAGTGTAGGGTAATGATCTATAAAACCACAATATCGAAAGAGTATAAATTAGTACTTGTGCTATTTAAATCTATGATTATGTTAAAATACAGTTATATTATGTGTCTCAAATGGCAGAGGCAATGGCAGAAATAGGTTCTGATGGAAAATTTAGCTAATAAATACCATAAAATAATATTGCTGGATATAGGTTTAAATTTTAGCTATACAGTATGAACGTGGATCATTTTTGGAGGTTTTAAAGGAGAACAAACTCTTCTAAGCACATTGAGCACTGATAGGTTCCTTATTGTGAGGTGCCTTAGGGAAAGAGAGAAACATTTTTTCACTTGCTAATAGGATTCACCAGGTAACACCAAGAACACCCTTCCTGCATACAGCTTATTAACAGTTGACCTGCAAGGGAGGGTGTTAAAAGTTGGAATTTTTCATAATAGACAAATTTATTCAAAACACCTCTAAAAAACCTCATGCATCAATATAGCCATTATTTAAGTAGATGCCATAATGGCCTATGTCATACAGATGAAGCCACTTTGGATTGTATGTTTGACACAGAATAACTAAACTCAGACTTCACACTTGTCTCATTCAACACAGAATATTGCGTCACAGCATCCCATCCAATTAAAGAGTTCACCATTGAAAACAATGGTACTTTGGTATGCTAATGAAAAGGTTACATACATTAAATGAGTTAAGATAACTTTAGATAACACAGTTTCTTCAATTAGCCATGACGCATTTAACACACAAATCCAAGTGGCTGCATCTGTATCTTGACTACTGCAGTCATAAATAAACTAACTAGTGATGGGTGAATTTGTCCTGTTTCACTTTGCCGAGAAATTTGCGAAACTCTGAATAATTTGTGAAATGCATTGAAGTCAATGGCCATCAAAATTATTTTGGCATGCTTCAATTTTGACATGAGTATCAATTTTTATATGTGCAACTAGTGATGGGCGAATTGGCTCCGTTTCGATTCGCCAAATTTTTTGCTAATTTCTAGAGAAACGGCAAAAAATTTGCACAATGCCGCCACGTCTGTTTTGTGGATGACGGCACCCATTGCCAGTGTGGAAAAAAACGAATGCCAGCGTCCATTTTCTGGATGCTGGCAATGGGCGCCGGCATCAAAAAACAGACGCACGCATCCAAAACGATGTTTTCATGAATTTATTCGCCTGTGGAAAATTGCGGGATTTCGCAGCAAATTAGTTGCAGATGAATAAATTCACCCATCACTATGTGCAACTCTTTTGTCCAAATGCATTAAAGTCAAAGAACATCCGAATAATTTTGACATGCAACAATTTTTATTGGTGCAACAATTTTTATATGAGCGACTCTCATACAAAGGCATTAGTCACTAAGCGTATCTAAGCGTACTACTGACTGGCACTGTATAATGTGTCCATTTTATTACACACTTTTGGGTTAGTTTCTGAAGAATTCTTGCATTGTAAAATGAAATATATTATTAATAATTTAATTACATTTTTCACTCTAAACTGTTAAGGTTTAATACATTAATTGAAGCAGAAGCAACAAGTGTTGCCAGATTTTAACTTTTGACCAATCAGCTATCATCTTTGTTATCCAAGAGGTTCTATGAACTTGTTTGTAGACTGATGTTGTATTCTACTAATTTATGTAACTTAAACTTGTAAAAATGTCTTCCTTCTCTAAATTATGCAGCAAAGAACGGTCAAAAACAAGCCCAACCCAATCGACTCTGTGGATTTCTAAGACTCCAAGAAATGAGATCAATATGGAGGTTTAGCTCTGCAATGACTTCTTTCCAACAATGCAAGCTAAATGTATCACAATTTTTTTCCGGATCACTAAATTTCAGAGCTTCAGCTTGGAATGACTTGCAATCTCAGCATCAGCATTCAGTTTAGCAAGAAGAACTTATGGCTCCCCCTTGAGGCACATTCTAAGAACTCTTTTATAATCCTCATGTTTGATTCATAGATAAACAAAAATACTTGTCTTGCTACATTAAAGGAAATAGACTATATTCGATTTGCTAGAAGGATCTCTTGATGGACAATTTCTCTTACAATTTATATCAAGAAATATTATGTATGTTTCATGTTGTTTGCAATACGAATGGAAGATTTAGTTTTTCTCCCGCAGTGTACTTTTTGATGTACTTTGAATGGTATAGCAATGGTTATGTATTGTTAAATACTAATTTATCTTTGCATAAAATTTGATAGAAAAGATTTTGTTTTATGATAATTCAAGGGGGAAGGGGAACTGTTCTTCCTTCCCAGTCTTCAAAATTCTATTTAATGGATGCCCAATTCACACAGTATTGAATTTATCAGTGTTTGATTTCAATAGATCAAAATTTTAAAATCAAGATATAAATTTAGTAAATCTTAGATATACAGCTACAACAAATATATTACAAACCATGGCAAATAAATACATGGTTCATAGCAACTAGATTAAGTTACCATAAGGCAAACTCTTGTTTTCAGTCAACCATTTGTGGAATGTCCCTATGATCTGTATTCATAGAGAATTACTTGGGAAATTTGGGGATTTCTAGTTATCCCTGAAGAACCTAAGTGAAGGAAAAGCATGATTACCAAATTCAAATTCTACCAAATGTTCTGTAAAAATGGGTTAGCCTAAAGCAGGAACATTGCCCCCAGCCCGCTACATGAGATTTACTTAATTTTTATCAGAATTTTCAACATTTTCAGTAAGGATCAAAAACAGAAAAGATAATGGAAAATAAGAAGATAAAAGAGGGGTATTAAAGAGAAAAGGGGAGCATAATGAGGTTACATTGCTCGCTCATTCTTCCTCTGTTCTTCCCTTGTTCCCTACTGTTTCTTATCTTTTTTATTCTCCTTGCTTATTATCTTGTATTACTCTAATTCTTTCTTTTTATCTTCCATTTTTTCCCACTGCTCTAACTTTCTCACCATGAATTTTCTCCCTCCTTCTATTTGCAGCCCTTGCACACCTTCCCCTTCTAAATGGTTTTCTACAAATCTGTCTTGCTCTCCTAATCCCCCCCAATCATAGACACTTTAATTACCACAGACTATACAGCTGCAGCTCCATCTCTTGGGATTGGTGACATGCTGGTGCAGTGAACCTATATTTTAATTACATGACCCATTTCTTGTACTGGGAGATGTGACTGCTTGTCAGCTGCTCCTGTTGTTAGCCTCTGCTAGTGGTGACTTTGGGTGATTCCTATGCAGCTGCAATGAGACACAGAAAACACAAAAGCATTAGAGGAAAAGGATATCTCTCTCTAAAAACACTTTCATGTTTGAGTCAGCACTAGAGTTAAAGGAAACATATAAAGTAGGTGAATTATCAGCCTATCTGACCATGCAACTCCTCAACTGTTGTATTAGTGGAGCATCTCCATCATGGTACTTATCATACCCACTTAGGGGATTGCATCCCACAGTCTGGGAACAAATGGTATAAGACTATCCATTGCCAAATAAGCATAAAACCAAGGGTCCATATTCAGGAAAGTTTATGTAAGTCTTCACAGGAAATTCTCTTTTATTTTGCCCCTTTTGAGTTTTCTTTCAAATCTGTTTCAGTTAACTACAAAATGAGTTCATGGATTTAAAATTTAGCAATGATTTGCCTTCTCTGCTTCCTTCTATCATGCTTTAATGGTGTTGAGGAAATAAGCTAGAGGTCAGGCAGGCCCACGACTGCCTTTGGAATCACAATGCAACTCCAGGAACCATATCTATGCAGTATAACATCAGAGATAATTGGTGGGATAATAACATATTCTTTTGTGACTTCAGCTATCATTCAACAAAATGTTCTAAATCTAAGTACTGTGTGTGGGACAAGAGGTCAGCTATTTACACTGCAGGAGAAACATTTCAGTGGAAGGCAATGTCAGGGATTCATCACAGTCTAGAGAAGCTATAGAATTTTCTGTCTCATAATGACTTTCAGGATAAACAAACTGATTCAAGAATATATTCAGCTTGTCTGGCAAGAATTAGGAAAAGGTCTCTTTGCCTTTATCTGGATCAGCTATGCCGACTGGTGCATTATACATTGAATCTGATAAACAAGTGTTTTTTTATTTTTTTTACTTAAATGAACATTGTTACTATGGAATAGTGAAATAGCATCTGTCCCATAAATGCAGTAAGTGAGAATGGGATTTTACAATATTATTTGCAAGATTCTAAGCTAAAATATAGTTAAAAAATTTCCAACTGTATAAGAGGTACTAATTCTGCTCTTTAAATCAGCTCTCTTATAAGTCACATTACATTAATGTTTGAGATCTAAAATGTAACAGAAGCTGTCAAAATGTCAGAGTAATGATGTATAAAATACTACTTTGTATTCTACTAATTTACCACACATACAGCGATACACATCACAGAAAAAATCTACTATTTGACAAAGTACTGGGGAAATGAAATTGAGATCATTTAAAAATGAAAATGATTACAAAGTCTTTATGTATAGTAAGAGAAAGGAAATATTAAAGCATGCAATGCAGCTGCCACCAGCTCTAGAGATTAATAGGAAACACATCTCAATACAACAAAACAAGAAAAGGGCAACAACAACAAAATCAAATGGGAAAATGGGCTGTGATGTGGGGCTTTGAATCATGGGCAGCAAAAAAAAGTATTCTAGATACTAGTAATAATAATAGTAAAAAAAGGCAGATTTCTATTTGCAAACTCAATGATGCACAATGTGATTTTGGAATGTAATTTTAATGACAGAATATTATAGACTAAGCACAAAACATAAAGGGTACAATGCAGAAATATACACTTTGGAAAACATTCATAAAAGCATCCAACATGATGGACTCATCTTCTGTGTTTATTTTCCTTATATGTACTATTATTGGTATTATTATGTGTAGTATCCCTCTAGAATACCAAATAGAATTTATACATCATTGCAATGAAATTTCTTCAAAGACTTTCAATATAACTTAATATGTTCAGAGGAACATCACTGAGCTGAAGTTGGATCATTTTGTAGCTCAGGTACACTTATGGAAATTTGATATCCAGAGTGCTCTGTATTATAGATAAACCAAGTCATATGGAATACATTTTAGCAAAATAATTAAATATTTTGTTGAAATTATTTCCATTTTCTCTATAATAATGAATCAGTACCTTGTACTGTATTTGATGGTAACTGAGCTGTATAAATCCATACTGGGTGTATTTAACGTTTAAATTATATTTAGAAGACTTTAGCTATGGAGAGCCAAACTACAGAAATATCCCTTATTCGGAAAACCTCAGGTGCCAAGAATTCTGGGTAATAGATCCTATACCTATAATTGCTAACTTTTCTCCCTAGCATTGGATCAAATCATCCATTATCTTGTGCCTGGGTGCAAAACGTGGCGGATTGCATTTTGAACATAGTACTGGTATTTAAATGTATCTCCCAAAGAGTGCTAGAAATTGGGGAATAGAATTTAACTGAGAGAAAAGCACTGTTTAGTGAAAGGTAAAACAGCTAGTGACACAGGAGACTTATTGAAAAATTACCCACATTGGCTTCCCTGCAATGTGCATTGATTGAAACACAGAAGAATACAGTATATTGGGCGCATTTGTCCTAAGCAAGTATTCAAAAAAATGTAAAGGATCTAAGTTTGACTTGAACTTTGACACTTATAGAAATGTCTCTATGCGGCACACTTAGAACTGCAGCTGCAGTTATGCATAAAGAGTCATGCACAGATGTCATTTTAAGCCAAACACCAGAAATAAAGCAAATCTCACTGCAACATTCAATATTTAACAATGATTACTGTGTAATATACATATAGGTGAGTAACTTACAGGTAACAGGTCAAAAGAACCAAAGCACTTTATGCATGTCATTGGGCACAAGCTGATGCTCTCTAACTTCAATGTCTGAAGGGCTTGGGGGCAGAAAGGGGGTCCACTATGTGGCCCTCCATCCTCCCCTCATGAATGCAATGCAGGAAGTGCACCCTACAAGCAAGTAAGTGGGGTGCAGCAGTGAATTATTTTGCTGTATTCATTAGGCACACAATTCTTCATTCATTTTTGTACTTTTTTCTTACCCCTCACATAATAAATGACCCCTTAATGTTGTTGATATTACTGTAGCACTTTTGTCTTGCAGTGCTGGCACCCAAGGATTGTGACAATGCCACTTTTATAGACCACGGGTGTAATACAATTAAAGTTAACCCTAATTTAATTTCAGAGTGATGAAGGCCACAGCTTTAATTAACAATAACAACTATTTAACAATATTGACAAAAAAATATGTAAGGCGCGTCTCTCCCCGTCTTCCTCTGCGCAGGCGCACACTTCCGGGTTCAGCCTGCGTTCCACCTAAGAACAGATGACGCCTGCGCAAATTCGTCAACAAGCTCAACGCTCACGCCGGACGTTATGACGTAATCTTTCAGTGCCAAAATTCAACTTTTGACGCCAAAGACTCTTTAAATATCCTCCTTTTCATTTAGCCAGTGCCCAAGCTGGCTTCAGTTCACTGGTCCTGCCTAAAGATTACTATTTCCTATTGATCCACTGGTTTTGACTCCTGCCTGACTTCTGGATTCCGATTCCTGCCGCCTGCCACAAAACCTTGCCTGATTTTTGACTACTCTATTCCTAATCCTTACCAGTACTTCACTTTTGGACTTTGTCTCTATTTTGGCACTATCCCTTTTACAGTTCCGCAGCAGAAAGCCTGGGGCCCCAAAAGGGTGTCGGTGAACACCGGAACTTGCAGGGTAGTCCTGTACATCTGTGAGTATCCATTTTCACTAAGATTCCAACTAACTAGTACGTTACAAAATACATAACAATACATGATAACTCTGTAGTTTAGATTACAACACCCTATCAATAAGCACACACAAGCACACACAATGCTCTGGGCTACATTTCATGAAGGCTGCCTTATTTGAGGGGTCAGTTAACCACAACCTAGGGGAACTTGAGCCCACAGGGAGTATTTATTGCATTCCAGAGAGTTACTTACATAAAACCATGTAACCAGAGCTGTCCCATACCTTTCAACTCCTCAAAATGGATGAATGGTGCAGTGAGCCATTAGAATGGCAAATTTCTGTGACATTCAGCTGCTGATGGAATCATACGAGCTACAGTTTTAGACATTGAAATGGGAATGAAAAACTTACTTTTTTATCCTGGAATGGTGGCTGGAATTTCACCAAGATGATTTCATGGCTCATATAAGAATTTCAGCAAATCATAGCAATAAATAGTACAGGAAATAATGGCATGTGAATATTCAGTGGAACATAGGGAAGTTGTAAAATAAAACACTTTTGTGCGTCCAGAAAATGGGGACATGGACTGATGCCACTGAGAGCATAGCCAAAGCAAACTATTTAGATTAATTGGCTCAAAAGTTTGTATTTGCTTTAGAAAAATGATGAATTCTAAGTTACTGTCGTATCACCAGTCTTTTGCACTTCAAGAGTTAAACTTCTCCACATTAAAAAGAAATAAGATTTATGTTGAGTTATGCAGTATTTCAATACATCATTTCTGCCTTAGCTAAAAACATATTTGTTAGCAATATTATCCATGTTTTGCAATGATAAGTGCTTACGTTATTTAAATTCATGGAAAAATAACATTTAAACTGTTTTGTGGATCTTGCATAAACATCCATCAAACTTTATCCTATGGCATGCAGAAACAGCTTTATCCTTGCTTTCAAATATAAATCAAGAGAGAGAGAGAGAGAGAGAATGTTGGAGGGTGAATAAGGAAGCAATGATGGAGGAATAAGATTTTTTTAACTAAATATCTATCCCCCAGTTCTTCACTCAGCATCAAGTCAATAGAAGATAGCTTCTATTGACACCCAGAAAGTGTTCAGCAATTATTGGCAGTGTCTCTTAAAATGTGTCCATCAAGGTAATGTTGTAATGTTAGCCAGGTGAAAAGTTGCCTAAGTCTCTAAGGACAAGGAAAGCCTAAAATAGAATAATGCTAGAAATGCTGTATTTTGTATATTAAACATAAACACCACAAGCCTAATCAAACAAATGATTTATGATTTCAACATTGGAAATAGGGGGCTATCAACTTTGTTAAACATCTTTGCAAGACCAAGATTGTGCACATGCTCAGTGCTCAGGGATTGCCATAAATGATCAAAACAGCATAAGTAAAATAATATCTTCCAGAAGCCTATACAGCAAGACTGCTTAATAATCAAAATATACAGACTGCACTGGGTCCTGTGTTGTCACGTAATCTAATATGGATTCCATAGTTTTGGAATTGTTTAATACAAACTTTCTCTAACTCTGCAGAACCAGTAGCTGCAGCAAATTAATCCACCAAATAGAATCCCATTTTTTTCTGTTTAAATCTTAATCCATGATCTTTGTCCCTGTAGCTGGAGTTGGAAATAGTGATGGGCGAATTTATTCGCCAGGGGCGAATTCGCGGCGAATTCCCGCTGGCGAATAAATTTGTGCGACTCGTTTCGCGAATTTTTTCGGCGAAGCGAAACGCGGGAGATTCGCCCATCACTAGTTGGAAACAGTAAAGGGGATGTAAAGGAAAAAGTAAAATCCAATACAAATCTCTACACAGTTGCCGACTGCTCTACAGGGAAACAAAGCTGCTGGAGTTCTGAAAGGCTGGGAAGTAAGGTGGGGGCTCCCCCTGCTGATTTTCCCCTGCACAACACTTAGGGACCCTCTGACAATTCCTATCCACAGCTGTAAACAAAGGGAGAATTCCACTGCATACAGTCAGGTTTCTTATAAAAAGGTACACATTTTTTGATAATGTATATTGGGGATAGATTTCTTTTTCATTAAAGAAAGTAAAAATGGAATTTAAATTTTTTATCTATAAGTGCCATTTTGCCAATTGCATAATAAATAGTAGACCAATAAATTGGAACGAAATTGCAGAGTTAAATAGCAGACCAATAAAATTATATGAAATTATAAAACTGAATAGTACACTAGTGATGAGCAATTTCTTTTTGCTAGGCTTGGATTTGCACCAAATTTTCCTGTCTGAGATTTTTTTTGCAAAAACGTTTTTGCCAAGACAAAATGTCACAATTTTCACAAAGAATTCCCCATTGACTTTATGCATTTGGAGTGAGAAAAATGTGTTGCACGTAAAAATTTGTCATACGTAAAAAAAAAAATTTTGATGGCCATTGACTTCAATGCATTTCGCAAATAATTGGAATTAAATTGTAGAGCTAAATAGTAGACCAATAAATTTGAGTGAAATTATAGAACCAAATACTTTACATGTATTATGGTATAACCCCCCCCCCCCCATCAAGGGTGGAAGCGATCCCTTGACCTTACTGTTTCTGGCAACGCCATTTGTTCAAGGTAAGTCATCTGACCATGTTCCCATAGCTGTGAACTTCGAGTAATGTCATGGAATTTCAGACAGGGGTTCCTGGATAGGATGGTATATAAACTTATTAGCAATGGTATGACTATACCTTGCGCAATTAAATACTTAGCGGAGTCGCAATAGAAATGGGGATTCCACCCCTGAGAAGAAAATTTAAAATGAATTCTATTTGCGCTTCCTAAAGAAATAATAAATGTCTCATCAGCAAAAAATATGTCTTTCCTTAAATCAGAAGAGAATTAGTTTGTGATCAAGATTGTCCCATAGAAAGAAACAGCAATAAATAGATGAATCAGGTTTGTTTTGCTATTCCACACTCCTCTACACCGCACCTTGAATAGAAAATAAACAAACCAATGTGCGTTTCTATATAATGCAAACAGGTGTCTGCTAGATCTTCACTTACAAGATCCCCAGTATTCAATCACATATCATCAGGATCGGCTCTGCTGTTATATGCAATCCCGTCTCTCGGCACCCTCTGTCCCTTGTAACAATCTCGCTACAAGGGACAATCCAGGGTATAAAAAATGGGCCCAGTGCCTTTGACAGCACAAATGCTTGTACAGACAGGAAGCTATTGTATAAGGTGGTGTTATACACAGTCCTCTAGCCTTTATATGAGCATCGTTCTATAGTAATGGACCCCATTAGATGAACTTTAATAATAAAGATTGATATTTCTATTATTCTAAAACTAGGTAGACTGTTTTTATTGCCATTTGGAAAGGAACAGAACTTCCCCACAAAGGCCTGTCATAAGGTTGGGAAGAAATGTGTTATCTTTATATTGTATAATAGAGGTTCTTCTGCTAATCTGTAATTGTTTGAGTGCTACTCTCTACTACTCTCTACTGCCAGCACTTATAGGCACAGACAGTGTCGGACTGGCCCACAGGGACACCAGGAAAACTCCCGGTGGGCCAAGGTGTCAGTGGGCCCTCATGCTGCTAAACTTTTGGCCTATTTCATGGTCATTCCCTATTTATATGAGAACAAAGAGGCTAAATAGATGGAATCATTGATTATAGGATGTAAAGAAAACAAACTAGGAGAATAGAGGTTGATTGAGGAGATGAAGAATATCGGTATGGAGAGTGGGCTCCTGATCTAAGATTTTATGGTGGGCCCCTGGTCTACGGTTTTTGGGTGGGACCCTGGTGTCCCAGTCCGACACTGGGCACAGATGCCGCATGGTATGATCTCAGCTTCAGTGTTTGACATCAATATTTTAAGTGGTTACAAACAAGATTGAATTTGAATAAATTTGACACATTGCTTGTTGTTTCTCAATATAGTGAATCACTACTCCAGGGGTGCAGAGATAACCTCTGACTCACAAATATTGTGGGCAGAAAAGGGTTAGGTTACATACTGTACATGGAAAAAAAATTACCATTACATATTTAAAAACAGGTTAGCTGATGTTTCAGAGATAACAACAAAACATAGTTGAATAAAATGAAAAATCCACAATCTTTAGGAAGATATTATAAGGCAGAGAGACTTGTCTAATAGTTCTTTGTTCAGAATGCATTATTGTATATTTTAAACTTTAAATTCTTTGTCTCCAGAGATCAGAAATTGCTATTTTTGACTGACAGAAATAATTATAGTGACAGAACAATAGATTTCTAAATTCTCCTTTGCTAAAATAAACAACCGGCAATGTTTTTTTCCTTCCTTCAAAATGTTAATAAATGGCAGACATAACAAGTCTCTTGAGTCAAAGTAAAACCAGCTAAATATTTTGCTTTCTTCCTTCTTTCTTATTGAAAGGTTTCAGATTTAGTGGGAGAAAATTATCTACAAAATTTCTATGGCATATTTCATAACACAGAATATGATAAATCCTACAGTTAAATTCTGAAATACCTTTGTGAATAGTGTTAATACATGCTCAATGTTGCCTCCCTTTTAATGCTTTGTACTAGTGCTTGAAATAGTATATGGAGCTGAAACCAATCCAATTAGCATAAATTGATATTGCCCCACAAAGCAAGTAGAAGTTCTTCCTAATCCCAAAAATGGGCATTGCAGCATTTTAATAACAATCTGTGCTATCAGTATTGCTAGCATTTTCCATTAGGAATGTGGGACACCAAGCATTTTGTCTGTTGGAGGTCAGTGGTTGCCAAGACACTATGTTAACATGCCAGATAATATTAACTAAAAATAAACATAAGTTATGCACATGGAGCTATGAAACAGGCCCGGACTGGCAATCTGTGGGTTCTGGCAAATGCCAGAGGGGCTGCTATAAGGAGCCATAGAAAGTCACTATTTAGTGGGCTGGTGGGGGCTATTTGGACCTCTGTGTTGGACCTCTCAGTCCAGACATGCTGTGAAAGGTAGACGCCCCCCCTCATTTACTGTGTTCACACTGTATTATCAGAAACTGTAGAGTAGAGTAGATAAGGGGCCATTGCTCATTTTCTCTTACATTAGAGGCAGGCACTTTTACAGTATTCCTTTAAGAGGCAATAACTGTCTTTGTATAAACAACTCCTCCTCTTCTGACTGCAGGCTATGTGAGACTTTCAGAAAATAGGTCATTGTACAGAAATCTGTGGACTGTTTTTTCTTCCCACCGTTGTTCACAAGCGGATGCACAAAATATTTTGCTTGATTTCTCAGAAAAAATGCTCATAAACTATAATATATATTAAAAAAAGTTACATTAAAAAAGTGTTGCTCTGTTTGACACCTATTGTCTTCAATGTGTTTTCTGCCATCTTGTGAATTCTTGGCAAAGCAAAATGGGACAAGTTTGCCCATTACTGCTCACAAGAACGTGGGAAAAAAAGTGGGAAAGTGAAAATGATTACAATTTCAATGGTCTGTGATTAGTGGAAGAAATAAGCGAAAACAAGGATTTGTTTTTTAATTAAGAAATGGTACTTGCCAATCTGAATCTATAAAGGGAACTAAATCAAACAAAAAATTCTTAAACCAAAATTGTTCAATAAGAAACATAAACCTTTTGATACTATTATTATGGTACCTAGATAGCAAAAGAAATTTGGCTGTGATGACTACACAGAGGATAGATTTCAGTAATAATCCTGTAATTGTTAATGGGAACTTGTGCTGAAACTGGTTAGCAGTATTTCCCTTAAGTCCCATACAGCAGTAGGTTTTTAGGGTTCCTTATGTCCAATAAAAAATGTGCTGCCAAAACTAAGTGCAAAGTGGACACCTCCAGATATCACAATTTAGTTCTTGTACTAATGTGTCTTTCCCTTTCAAGTTCATGAGCAAATGCTTTTTACCCTAGATGCTTGTTTTGTCTCAGGTAATAGAAATGACAGTAAATTCAGTAGAGCTATTTATATTTATTTTTCCAACATTTTAGCATTTTTCATTTGAATAATTTTTTTTACATAATATTGATTTATATTACATTTTCACTGAGCAAGACTCAGATAATCATTTCATTATTTAAATTTTTTCACAAAACCCTTATTAACAACAATGAATTCATGTTTTTTGACAAAAAAGAGGATTACAAAGATAATCATTTACTAGACTAAGATTTAAATGTTTTCCTAACTTTAATTCTGTTACTTAAAAATAATTTTTTTTTTTTCGAAATGTTTTAATGACACCACCATATACATGTTGGCATCTCATTATCAAATAATAATTGTAAATCACAATGCAATTATCACACTATAATGCATTATGACATTGGTTTTCCCTTAATGTGCCTGTTTTGAGAGAGATTGTTTTGAGATGTTTGCACGCCAGTAGCTGAAGGCAATGAATCGCTTAAAGATCAAGCAATTTTAGGATGGCAACTATATCAGCATTTAGATAAGTGCTGTAATAATATTTTTAGCACTATGCATATTTAGAGTATTTACATATACAATTTCTTACATAACTATGGTAATATTGAAGTTTGCTGTAGTTTCATTTCCACAAAAAACAAGGCATGGAGGAAGGGAGATTTATTTTTGACTATATTTTTCATTTATTGTGTCTTGAACCACATAAATAGTTTTGCAATCTAAAATTTTCCAACTAAGAATATTTTTTTTAAACACGAAAATAAAAATATTATGAATTTTATTATGAAGTAGATAGATAAACATGGAAGTAGTTTCTAATATTTTTATTCTCTTCGACACATAGGGCTTTATTTATCAAAATCTAGATTTGTGCAATTTTAGAGTTTTTTTTTACTATGAATAGTTTTAAAAAACATAAATGTTACCTTGCTTGTGAAAGAAATTTAGTATAAAAACTTGAATGAATAAAATTGTTGAAAAACATCAAGTATCTTGATTTTAAGACTTCATAGAAAAACCTTTTAGATGCTGAAGTTTTCAATTCAAGTTTTAGGTTGAGGCACATTTATCAAAGGTCAATATGTGACTAATCGATATTTATTATAAAATCTTTTTTTTTTTTTTTTTTTTTTAAACTTGGGTGAATAGGATCAACTTGAAAAAAAACCTTACATTTTAAAAACTTGACTTGAATTTTTTCTCTGCAGAAAACTCAAATGTCAGGAAGGCTGCAACTAACTCCAAAATCATCCCTGGATGTCTCCCATTGACTTAAACAGCAATTCAGAAGGTTTTAGGTGGTGAATAGTTGAATTTGATTTCTTAAAGGGCAAGAGTGTGATAAATCTCTCTCTCTCTAATTCAAATTTTTTGAAAAACTTAAATCGAATTTGAATAAATCTTTAGTGTCCATTTTTGTCCATAAAAAAAACTTGAAAATTCGAATTTTTAATTCAACCCTTGATCAATCTGTCCCTTAAAGTTATAACTTGAGTTTGCAAAAAAATTGCAATAAAAATCTAAATTTGAATGCTGATACATCAGCCCTCTTTATCAAGCTAACAATCCATAAGCATTTCCTAATTTTTTATAATTGTTTACCACTGTAAATGCTCCAATCATATATAATAATGGTAATGTAAAGGCAAAATGCAATTATTTAGCTAATAATTTTATAATAATCATGATTACTGGTTATCCTTAGTGTCTGCATTGTAGAAAAAACGTTGGTCTCATGTAGACAGAACAAATGATGTCTAGATATTCCTACCCAATTACAGGGCCAAATGAACACAGCACAGTGTCATTTTCAGAACCGTACAAACTCTGCCCTCGTACATTTATTTGAAAGTGATTTGCTAAATGTGAGGTGGAGAAGTCAGAAATAAGACTTCCATTCTTCCTTGTGTTCCTGCTGCGACTCTATAAAATAGTGTCTGAATTGACTTTCTGGAATTTGGGAAATGAAGCAATATGAGCAGGACTGCAAAGGAGTAAAAAAATGTGACAATCTGTCAGCCTGAAAACCATATTACAGCTTTTGTACAAATGTTCATTGCCCTGTGGAATAAAAATAAAACTTGTGATGTGCATCGCTTTGAGAAAGTTGGATCTTTGGGAGAAAAATTCTTTACACACACTCAAATAATATTGTCATACCAGGGGAAAGATGCTTAAGTGCCATGCAACATAAAAAATCTGTGTTCTTATTGCGTACACCAATGTGAGTAAAATTATAGAACATAAAAGGCAACAAATGGTACATCATTCACAACGGTAAAGTATGGAGACTTCGGATTTCAAGTGCTCCTTTATAAACAGCATGGGACCATTGTTAACTTTATTCTAGCTTTTTCTGAAAAGATATACTGTACTCAATCGTGCCGTCTTGCCAGTAGATAGACTCAAGGAACACAATGTATGAAATCAATTTGAACATATAGAATCAAGAACAGAAAATTGCTTCATTATTTTCAAATGCCATGTTGACAAAGACAGAGAGAAATAATCCATACATTAAACTTTGCTTGGAACTGATGCAATAGTGTTTGCACAGTCCTTTTAACAGCACAATGAATATCTAGAAGAATAGGAACTGCAATAGTTTCATGAAAAGACGTGTCAAGAATTCACTTGTACTGAATATTGAATACAATGTAGAAAGACAAAGCATGGCAAATACATCTTAAAATAAATATGAGAAAACAAGAAATAGATTAGAACACACAACGTGTAGGTACTGTTTTGGATAACACATAACATCCACAAGGAAATTGCAAAACACAAAGGCTTGACAAATGAGTTCCTTTTAGTATTTCTAAAACTACAGACACCAATAACCTCATAAGGTAAATTCATTTTATAGTTCACAGCATGATGCCCATAACTTCAACATTGCTAAACTAAAGTGCCTAATAGCATGGAATGCATAAGGGCACAAAGAAGGTCATTTATTTAAGAAGAGGATATCTAGTCATGGTTCAAACAGGTAATATCTACCTCAATTACATAGTAACATAGTAACATAGTAAGTTAGGCTGAAAAAAGACTCGCGTCCATCAA
>CM044434.1:11718901-11748464 GCA_024363595.1 Xenopus borealis | reverse complement strand
GTTTGAATTATCAGCCATTGGCTTTGCAAGAGGTTTAGTCTTTTTTACCATGAAGCATACATTTGTCTTTTTACTTCTATAATATACATCAATCTAATACACACCAGCAACCACTTAACGTCTCAATAGCCTTATTACATAAAAATAATGGTAATTTACCCAAGATGACAGTATTCAAAAAGCAATTATGCTTTATTCTCAATTGTGTATGATTGGAGAAACCAATTTTCTAGCAATGATTTCCTTTTCTTAAAAAAAAAAAAATATTAAAAATGACTGTAAAAAATTACCATTTCTAAGATCTATTACATGCTGTGATTTTCAGCCCTCGCATTGTTCTGTAGAGTGTGTTTTTGTGCTGGTCTAGCGGAAATATACGCACAACAAATTTAGTTATATTTATGCATGAATATGTTGAGATATTAGTGCTTCAGCACAGTCTCTATTAAAGTACATAATTTATCAACACAGGCAGAAAACTGATCAGTAATTCTCTTACCTGAATAATTCACTTTGAACTGTAGATGCATCATTACTATGTCACTGTCTTTTGTGCGCCTATTATATTGTGGATTAATGACAATCTGATCAATCATCTGAGTTACTATTTGTGGCTGGGTCAGATTTAGATTGGTGTGTAGACCTAGTCTTGCTTTCCAATTGGATGGTATTAGGTTCCTCCTGCAAATAAAGGCACAACTTTAAAATAAAAATCATTAACATATATTTATATTAACATGTATTTAATTAGCGCCAGCATATTTCCTAGCGCTGTGTTAATGAACACATTAACAGGTTGAATACATTCTTTGTATTTTGTGGGTTTATCTTTGACCTCTTTAGTAGTACACAGAATGTGTTCATTATATGTGATTAAACCTGATAGTGTTGTATAAGTTAATACTCAGGGAATTTTTTTTTGCTTCCTAAAAATGCTTCAGATTAAGCTGTTCAGTCAAGCCCAGAGATATGATGAGGCTTTATCTGTAGTTTACATATTGCTGCAAAACCAATTATTAAAGGAATTCATCTTTTAAGGTTATCAGATCATCTAAAAAATCAGCTGCACTTCTAGAAAAAACATCCAGGGCAGTGCTGATTGTGTTTTATTGAAATGCAATCACTTTGCAATCTGAACATCCCAGTAAGTGCATTTATTGAGTTTCCTGAATTTTTAGTTCTTTAAAGAGTTCTCATTAATTTTTGCATGCAACCAAACTTTAGTGGATGCTAAATGTTATTTTCTTATGGTTTTTGATACATAAATGATTTATTAGTGTAATCTAACATGTTTTTCTTACTGAAAAAGACTCTGAAAAAGAAGACTATCAGTAAGCCTTTGTATGGTGGTTTGAGGATGGCAAAGATAAATACATAATTGTAAAATGTAACTGAAAAAAAAAGAACTTGGCTCTTAGTTCTTAGTGGTGTACTTTTTCCTCAAACTGATTCTTTTTAGGTCCTCTGTGGTTCACTATGGTTCCTCATGTTTCTTGAAACCACATGTAACTATATATACTTAAAGGGATCTTTGACTGAGAAGGTAAAGTTGAAATCACACTAGGAGGAATACTTCAAAGCCAAAATACAACACAACACGCCGAACTGAATGTAAAGCTCAACATGTCTACACTATTCAATAAAGGAACTAGTGTCCAAACATGTTCTTGCATTTTCACATAGTTGTATTGACTGCTTATGTGCCCACTCAGCTAAAGGGATTCTTTCAAACTGTACCAGTTATAGCATTGTTGTAGCAGAATTCTGCAGTGAAATTCATTTTCTATGTAATTTTGAAATCTGACATCGGGCTAGACATGTTGGTATCCTAGGTTCACTCAGTCATGTAATTTGTGATCTCAGAAACTTCAGTCACTCTGTACTTCTGAACTGAAATCACCCCCCTTCCATTTTCCCCTTGCAGCTTATCAACAGAACAATGAGAAGGTACAGTGGCAAGATAACAGCCCCCTCACAATTGCATTGCTAAATGTAGATATGAGAACAGCGCTCATTAGTAAAAGCCCAGTTACACTGTAGGAGAAACAATAGCTTATCTGACAGCAGTTCTATTGTGACATGCTGGCTCTTTCTAAAACACAGAATCAGTTACCATGACCTGAGATTGCTGCCTACACACCAATATTACAACTCAAAAAATACATGTATTGGTTCAGAAATAAAATTTTATATATTGAATTATTTGTAATACAAACAGTGTAATTAAGATATATATGCAACACCATAAAAACCTTGATATAATTCTTTTAATGCAGGAGTTTCGTTACTGCCTCAATCCCTTGTTGCCCAAAAAATATACATGTGCTTAGTGAGTTCTAAGGAATGGGACTCAGCAGAATATGGTGGTTGCCAGCCCTGCTACTAACATGCAACAAAATTTATTCAGTCTGTCTGTGTGTGTTTGAGAGATAAAAATACAATGTATATTTATATAACATGGATGGATCATCACACTCTTGTGTGAACAGTTCGAATTTTATTCATGGTAAAACACTTCTCAATCTGATATTTCCGTCCCACATGGGGACCTTTCTCAAGGATATATATGTGTGTGTGTGTGTGTGAGTGATAGATAAGCCTATCCTCTATTCCTCATCTGATAATATATTTTGTTAAGCTATAACTATGCATTTCTCTGTTAATAAAGATATATTGCTATTGTGCTGTCCTGCATGCCTTTATGCTTAGATTTTAAGAATGGAAACAAAATTAATTGCTGTAATGGATCATTTTAGTGTCTACAGCACATCTGCAGCCATTACAGAACAGCCATATCATGTCTCTTAAACACTGATCACGACTGCATTACTGGTGCCTTGTATCTATCAGGTCATCAGCAATAATGGATTTTATTTCTCAAGTGGTGTCTCTGTACAATGCAATGTATGTTAACATCTGAACTGTATGGATGGGGAAATAGTGCAGCATTAATATAGGAGTTTCAAGGATGATCCCTTGTTGCACTCATACCATGTACAGCAGGACTATTGAAAATTCAATGCAGAGCTCGTGGGATGGGATTTTATAAATATGTACAACTCAAGTTCCTTTTTGGATATTTTTGGCTTTTGACTGAACTGTTTGCACTCACTACACTATGAATACTGTTGCATTTTAAATTCAGCAAAATGTGAACTCTATTGACTGCTTATGTGCCCACTCAGCTAAAGGGATTCTTTCAAACTGTACCATCTCTATTTGGATCGTTCATTGTTTTTCTGTTTGTGCTGTTTGTATTCGGATATTTTCTTAAATGGTATGGCATTTCTGATTTTAGTGAAATAGAAACCATTAAAATGAAAATGTTGATAAATGGGCCTCCCTATGTACATAGTAATAAAATGTGGCTTACCCATAGACACAATGTGCCGCTGATACAAGCCATTCTTGGCTTACTAGGGATGCACCACATACTTGTCTTTCATTATAATATAGAGAGACAACCCAGGGCCATGCTCCTACTGCTGCATCACTTCCGCCAACGATCTTAGAACCACTTTTGACTGGCACAAAGATTTTTCCACATTCTAAAGAGAAATGTAAAAAATATGTGAATGTAAGTAACAAGCATGTCTCATGCACTCATACACACAATATCTGTCGGACTACTGTCTATATATCTCTTACTTGGTTAGCAAGGTCATCACTAACTTATCCTCTACTCTTTTCTAAACTTCTAAAATGACTTTGGGTATGAAAAATATTACATTGCATGAAAGAAAGACTCTTTCCTAATAGTTTACTTTTAACACTTATGAATAAGAAATCACATCTTACCTTGTTGTTGACACTGAATGTGAATAACAGACTGATTGGTGCACTGGTCACTGTAACAAATAATAAATAAATAAAACATGGTACAATTGATTGTGCTATAATTTAAAGTATTTTTGTGGTTCTTGTATATTATAGGGATATAACTGATTGGATATTCATGGCTCTTGTGTAAGGCGATGATGTGGCTTTAGTACAGTTACTACAGGGGTGGAATGCTTAATGCAGGGATCCCCGGTTCATGAGCATAATGTTGCACTCCACTCCCTTTGATGATGCTTCCAGTGTCATTATAGTAAGTGTCCATCTTGAAATTTCTAGTTTAAATTCAGCCCCCATTTACTGAATAAAATGTATAAAACTTAAATGGCACAATGTACACTTTCTGGTTAAGTGGAAGAAAGATGGCATTCACACAATAATATCTTGTCTACATTTCATGAATGTCAACATTTATATTGACAGGTTTACTTTTCAATGTATGGTTTCCTTTGAAATACAAATCATGCACTGCAATTGTTATGTCTTTATGCTTTCCCCCTATTATTCCCCATCTGCACTGAGTGTAAAACCATATTTATGAATTGTTCTATATGGTCTTTGAGTGTATCAGGCTTATCATGCTATTAAGCTATCACCACGACAAGGAGCTGAATAAAGACAGATTGCAGAACTCGGATAATATATGCAACTACAAAATATTTAAAAAGTGTTTGCAATTGCCCAATTTATTATTTTATAATATACTGGCATGTCATGCTTTTTGTATTGTGTAGCATGGAGCAAATATTGCCACATTATTACTGTTGCCCCAGTCACATAAACTAGTATAGAAAAAGTTTGTATTCCTTAATACAGGAGGATGGGCAAGAATGGGCACAAGTGGAAAGCCCATTATGAGTGCCAATGACAAATAGCATTGACAGTAACTTAAAATCGCAATTTGCAAAATTTTTTTGGGAATATTTTCTCCGCCACCAAAGTTGTGACATAATTCAAACACAGAGTGTGTGCATAAATATTCGCAATTTGCGATTTTTGCCATATTTAAAGTGGACGTGTCACCCAGACACAGAAATCTTTATAATAAAAGTCAACTTAAACATGAAATCCAAATTCTATATTTTATTAAGGCATTCATAGCTGTTGTAAGATCATTTAAAAATATCAGAATGTCAATCAAATATTGTCTGCCACTCCTCTATGCCCGTGGCATAGAGGCGGGACAGACAATTAATTTCACTTTCCATTAAGCACTTCCTAGATTTTACTGCTCTCCACACTTTCCCCCATTTTCTACACTGTTTAATTGTGTAGCCAGGGCATGGGGATGGACATTGGTTCCCCCATTCTGGTGCACAAACAAGAGTTTTAGATGATGCAAGGCTTGCCTTAATAACAAAATGGCTCCTGCCTGCTTGTTATAATTTTGAATTCCCAGACTGAAGGAAACAAGAATCAAATAATTTATATAGTGTAAATAAAGTTAATTTTGCTTGACTAATGTGATAAAATAGGATTTTGAATATTTTCTTTTGGGTGATGGGTCCCCTTTAAAAAGCTCCTATAGACATTCCCAACTTGAAAAACAAATTCACAAATCTGTTTGCACAGGCTTATTCAACTTTATAAATATTACCAGGCACAGGGAAAATATATTCACTTTGCGAACCAATCTGCCCTGCGCGATTGTCATTACTTTCACTAATTGTTACATCCCACTGGCACTAACCATAAAAATTAAACTCACAAGTGATTCAAAAGATGGGGTTCAACAAATGACAGAGAAACAGGAGAGCATGATTAAAACAGCAACATGAAAACATGAAATAGTAAAAGAACAAGGGGGAACTTACAAACAAGTTGGTTCTGTTACATGGGTCAGGTACTTTATTCTACTGCCCAGTAACCCATAGCAAGCAATCAGTGTTAGTTTTATTTGGTCTATTAGATTATGAATAATAAAATTGTATTTAGACTTGGCTACATTGGTTTATTGGACAGGTGAAGCTTGTAGTATTTTTCTGCCTTAGGCACAAAGAGTAGAAACAAATGAAACAAACACCAAGAGAGTGGGAACATGTCAAACATGAAAGGTTAGAATGAAAAAAAAAGTGGATGCCACATTGAATAAATAATGATTAGGAGACAGAATGGTAGTGGGGTGGGGGGAAGGGATGTGGGTGTACAATTGAAGTTAACCCTTTAGATGCACATGAGTCGCAAGCATTCAAAAGAGATACATTGGAAATTATTGCCTATGATTCACTGTGAGTTAACAGTGCTTCTCGATCTTGCCAATTTTAGAGATTCTATGCATCTAAACGGTTAAATGGCGCTTAAACAGTGGATACCCTATAAATGACATCTTCGTCAAGCATTTCCATGTACAGTAATGTATCTCAGCTGTAGACAGACTCCACTTAAAAAGCTGTCCATGCAGTGAAGAGTCATTTGCATGATTATGTAGCCTAGTAATTCAGATTCACAGCTCTAACAGACTGTCATTGAGGATTAACCCCTTCTGTTTAATCTCACCTTTCACGTGCAGGACGTATTTTGTAATAAACAGCTAATAGAATAATAATCGTAATGTATAAGACGATGATGATTATAACAGTAATAATAACGACCCTCTCCTTAAAAATAGATTTTTTTTTTCTTACAAATAAAGTGGCTGCTGCTTGGTATTCATCTCCTTCAGTTGAATGTTCCCAGCGGCCACTAGAGATCAGTAGAGGCTAACAAATTTTAGGTCGGAGTGCCTGATATTAGAATAGCTTACACAAAGGTTAAACTCTGGCACAATGCAAAGCATGTATTGTATTCCCACATGCATAGAAAATACTGCAATGTTATTGCAGAATAGAAATAAAGGCAGCAGGCAAAAAGAAAGCAACACAATAATCAATAACCTGTTCACATACAGCATACACAAAACACATTGTATTTTGGATTTTTTCTCTTATTATGAAAGTGGCAGGATAAAAAAAAAAGATGAAAAATAACACACAAAAGAGCACAGGAAACTGCATGTTTTGCTTCAATATAATTTTTTCCCCCCAAATATGATTTGACTGCTCCACTACCCAGTGGCACAAAGTTATAGACGGATTCCATTATTCCATCGATGTGACAGGTGCCACCAGTGCAAGGATTTGGACATTGTCCTCTGCAAATAAACTGACAAAGCGGCAGACGGCAATTTACGGTTTCCTACTAGATAATGTGCTCCGTAGCAAAACATTACTGAGTTTGATTTAGCAAACACAATTTGTCTTCCTAATCTGCCTCCTCTTTTTCTTATCAGCCCATAATTGAACTAAGTGGAAATGGCATTCCGGCTCCTAAACTTAATACACATATCTCCCCCACAAAATCAATTTCATGATAAAGGGAGCACTTCCCTTTCCTTTTCAGTGCAGTCATTTCCAAATCCAACAGATTTCCATGGACAATGGGTTTTAATTCAAAATTTCGGCAGATTTGTCATACTGATCTCAATGAGTGGGTTTCCATGGATACAGATAACATATCCCCGTCTATGTACCTTATCCTTTTAACAATTGGCAGATTAAATTACCAGCAACAGAAAAGGTAAGGCACAGGGATAAAGGCTTAATCTGGCAAGTTGTTTTTCTTGAGCTGCAAGGAAACTTTTCACAAATGAGTTTTCATTAGTTTGTCGTTTTATATTATGTTTATTTGTACAGGTACTGTTATCCAGAATGATTTCAACTGGAGGTTTTTCTGGATAACAGATCTTTCTGTAATTTGAAAACTGGATTAATAAGACTGATGTTACCTCCAATAAGGATTAATTATATTCTAGTTAGAATCAAGTACACGTAACTCTTTTATTATTACAGGAAAAAAAGTTAAATCATTTTTTTAAAATTTGGATTATTATGATTAAATGGAGTCTATGGGAGATGACCTTTCTATAATCCAGAGCTTTGTTAATGATGGGTTTCTGGATAACAGGTCCAATGCCTGTTTATAGTGCTGCTAATGAAGAGATCAGCCATAAATTGGGGGCTCAAAGAAGAAATAAGCAGTTGACATTAGAGTCAATTAACCTATAACCACATGACCCAAAAACCCAATAACTTAAACAATTTTATTGCAGTAAATTTGCCAACTGTTTGCACTAGACTAGATGCGCTTAGAAAATCTGTCAGCATTCGCAGCCCTTTGTTCAGCAAAGGTCATAAACTAATCCATCCATGCTCAAAGCTTATCTTCTTTTGATCCCCGCCACCTCTCAATAAGCCTTGTGACTTTTTTTGCTAAAAATATTGGGACAGCAGGTTATTTTTGCAGTCAGGTGAATTATATCAAGATGTGCACTTTGACTAACTGGTAAACAGTGACAAAGCCAGAGAATATTTCAGTGTTCTCTGTCCAACCCCCTACTCCCCTTATTAAGTTTATTAAGCATGTACTGTACTTAGGGGCAGATTTATCACTGGTCGAATTTTGGATTGAAAAAAAATTTGAAATTTTGAATGGGAAGTTAAGTAAAATCCTTCAAATTCAAATATCGAATTCGAAGGATTTTACCACAATTCGATTGGTCGAATGATCGAATAGGAAAAATTTGATTGATCAATAAATCTTTCGAATCCATCGAATTTTTTTTATTTGAAAAATAAGTAAACCCAATTTGGTAGCTTTGATCTGGCGAACTATGTGGTCGGATAAAAATTTAAAGGGGAAGTACTTTGACAGTCGAATGATTGAATATTCAAATGAAATTTTATTCAAATCATTCGAATCATTCGATTCGATCGAATTTACAAAATTCACTGGTCGAAGTGGTCTTCAAAAACATTAACAAATTTGAATTCGAATGTTTTTGAAAATTCGATCGAACTTCGAATCCTTCATGTGAATTTTGTAAATCTGCCCCTAAGTGTCCTGAGGGGTTGCTGTAAAATGCCATAAACAGACACTATATAGTGGGCCTTTATGGTAGTTATTAGGGCCTTTTTGTACTTGAAATGCTAGGTCCTATTTGGAAACCCAGTCCAGACCTGTGTGCAAGTAATGATCTTGGTGCAGTTAATGGCCAACTAAGAACCTGAGCACAGAAACAATCACATTTTAACTAGGTTTCATCTCACTAGTTTCTCATAAATCTTTCCACTAATGCTCTCTCAATCTACATTGAGGTGGCTTCAGTCATGTTCCCCAAAGAGTAGTTAGCTGTACTTTCCAATTTCCAAGAAATTTCTTTAAAGAAAATATATTGAGTTCTCTAGGCAATAACACCTGCCACAGATGACTGCTCATACTTTTGACAATAAAGAATTACTTAATCATAGCAGCCTCCACAGAGGACTGGGTCCTTTCACACTAAATCATTCTTCAAAGTTTATTTACGGTTGTGAGCTTACGTAACCAATTTGGTGGCATTCCATGTGAATCTAGGTTGGCCAGCTTAACCCGGCATTCAACATTTATTTCACAGTATATTAGGATCTATGTGATAAATAGGTATGATTTCTCCATTACTTTAAATAACCCAGCTGGCTCTTCCATAGATACTGATAACATTATGTTATATATATATGAACGCTGTGTTTTCAAAATATAATTATTAAAATAATTACATACAGTTTTCTCCATCTCTCTCCTGTACTAAATTATAGTATCTTTAGGCTTATACAATTTGAAGTCATGGAAAAAAAAATGGACTATTAATTTTTTCAAATGAATTTTCCAATACCCATAAGTATTTGGGGGTACATTTACTAAGCAGTGAAAATTCGGCAGCGATGGCTTCACACTCATCGCAACACTTTTGTGTAGCATTGCTGGGACAATGCTAATTTACTAAAATGGAAAGTTTTGTCCTGGCCGACGGGCGCTGGCATTAATTTGGCAGTGCGAGCAACTCAAAGCGAAGATGCGCTAGTGTTCAATTCTGCCTAGCGCAAATTTGTTAGAGGTCTTGACTCAGGATTATTTGCATATGGCAGGAAATTTTAACTTGAATGGACCTCTTTATGTTACATTTTGCACAAAATACTCCAATAAAAGCAGCAGCACTCCGGAAATATTGAAAAAGTGAAAATACTTTACTGAAATACTTTAACAGCAACGTTTCGGGCTACAAGCCCTTTCTCAAGCCATGGCTGTTAAAGTATTTCAGTAAAGTATTTTCACTTTTTCAATATTTCCGGAGTGCTGCTGCTTTTATTGGAATATATGCAGTGTTTTGCCTTGGCAGGAGGTACAGCTGGCACCCGGGGCTGCAAAGAGCTTTCTATTCACTTTTGAAGCACACCTGAAATTCATTACATTTTGCACAAAATACGTACATTACATTTACACTGATAAGTAGACATGTCCAGGGAACCTTAATAAAGTCAATAGAGTTGAATTTAATTCCCTACACATGAGCTTTTTGCAGCCTATCACCCTGAAAAAAAGGGAAAGTTGACAGTATTTTTTGAACTTAGAGAGGCAAGTCTGGTAAAAGAGGTAACGTTCAGTAAAATCAGCATTTTAGTGAATTTGCTGAGTAACATCCATTCACCAGAGCAAAAAGTTGCTTGGCGATAGAGTGCGAACAACCACTAGTATCTGTCTATTTCATTCCGAAATGATGCCTGCTCCCATGAGTAAATCAGTGAAGTCCCTGCAGGCAGTAACACTGGTGAATCGTTGCCAGCATTAGTCAATTTGCCCTTTAGTAAATCTGCACCTTGGACTGTAACCAGTAGAAATGATGAAAACTTTATAGAGTTGTAATTTCACGATGGAAATATTTTAGAAAAGAAAATATGCACAGAATCATATACAATAACATTTATTGAATTGGTTTCTCTTATTGATTTTAATTTTACTTTTAACTACACTTTCCAGCAAAGACATAAAATTAAAAAATAAGATAAAAAAAACCATTATGTTCTGTGATTAGGGTGATCTGTGTTGTATATTTTGTATGTATGTACATTTACATTTACAGGCACATTTAACCCTCACATTTAGGTCTAATTAAAACCCCTAAAATTTGAATTTTGAATTCGAATTTTCTCGCAATTATATTTTTCGAATGTTTGAATATTAAAAATTTGATTGATCGATAAAACCATTCGAATCGATTGATTCAAACGATGTTAAGCATTCGATCAGATTTTTTTTTATTCGATAAGCTTCCCATAGGGTTCTATAGCAATTCGGTAGGTTAAATCTTTAAATGGTTACATTTTTTTTATTTTACAGGTAATGACTATAATTCAATAGAGCAGTAAATCAGATGCCAGAATTTCATATTATTTAAAGATAGAATCTCATCTGTCAAACAAAGACAAAAGGTGCCATTGAGTTTTCTATGGCACTTAAAGCCATTTTCTCTGTGTTTTGTGAAATAAGCAACCCGTATGTTATACAGTAAATTATCTAACATGGGCAAGGGTTGATTCTAAGTGGAGATATAGACACAGTGAAAGAAAAGCAATTAGAACAGTAACTATATCTGAAAGTTAAAATGAAAGGTGAAACCAGCCACAAAAAATAGCACAGAAATACACAATATATTGCACCAGAGACCAAGTATCAACAACACATGCACATAAGGAACATGTAAATTATTGGTTATCTTGGCACTGGAAGGAAAACATTGTTTAACATAAATTGATCTAGAAATACACTATAAAAATAGTCTGCCATGTAAGGAATGGATGAGCGCTCTTTGTCTGTCACATATAAGCAAATAAAAAATTATAAATAAAAGGCTAGAAATAGTTCATAGAGAGTCTCCTGCTCTTGTTTAGCTTAAGGGGATCCATATTTTAGCATTTTATGCCAGTGGCTATCTACTGCACCTCCACAGCATAGTGTTTGCTGTTTGATTCAATTTTTCATTGTGATAGCATGGTCTGAGGGACTGAGATTTGATTATATCAGCCTTTGCTTGTGGTGCTTCTATGCTTGGTGAATTAATATTGTTGTTCATAAGGTGAACAGCACATGATACAACAATGTACAATAGAGGCAAGCTAGTACAAATAATGGAAAGACCTTGCAAGTTGATGTTTCAAATTGAAGAGCTTAAGTAGACACACATGGGTAATGTGAGTGTTCAAGGTCATAAGCTGAGCATCCTTATGTAGGTTATTGGATTTTAAAGCCAAATATTATGTCCTTATAGAATTACATTCAGTGACCCATTTAAATACACGAGACATGCAATTCATAGAATTATTTCCCTATAATTAAAATATTTGGTTACTAATGTCCTCCTTAAATGGGTGAATGCTTTTATATTCGCAACAAAAACTGCTCTCTGAGTTGTATTTTCATTATTTTCATTATTTCAGATATTGCATTTGCACAGGCTATTACTTTTACCTGGGACCTCATAAATTTTGTGCATGGCACTGTTTGCACTTTATAACTTTCAATAAAAAATGTCATGGTAATTCTTTGTAGAAATATCAGTGTGCATGGTTTTGCAATATGGTCAAAAATTGAATATGGTGAGAAAATTTGGCTTCTTGATTTATAATGATGATAACCCTTCAGGGCTTCCAAAATTCCATTCACTGGCATGGTCATGCTACTTATTCAAAATTCTTATGTTAATTATTATCCTTTTTCTATAGTGTGCCTGCATATTCCCCAGTTCTTAAAAGAGATGTTAAACCTACTACTACTACAACCTAAGTACAGTACAGGTATGGGATTTGATACCCAGATTGCTCGGAACCTGGGGTTTTCCAGATAAAGGGTCTTTCAATAATTTGTAACAATATACTTTGTCTATTAAAAAAAGATATTTAAATGTTAATTGAACCCAATAGGATTGTTTTGCCTCAAATATGGATTTATTTTATCTTAGCTAGGATCACGTACAAAATACTGTTTTATTATAACAGAGAAAAGGGAAATCATTTGTGTAAATGTGAATTCTTTGCTTAAAATGTTGTTCCCATAATTCAGAGCTTTCTGGATAACATGATTACATACATATAATACTATAGCAACCATCATGACAGAAAGGTATATTTCAAATTATTTATTCAGCATTTAACTTTTTGTGCAGTGGATTAATATGTCAATGAAATGCCTTTCCACTGTTTATTCATGAAAATGCTTTATTGAACATAAACAAGTGGAGTGTCCAAACAGTTCTTTACGCACTGTATACAAGACTACCTGCAATGTTCAATAAAAGAGTGGTCTCTGCTTTTACACATAGCTGCCATAGTATTTTTACCACCTCACACAATTGACATATTTTTGATCCTTTACAAAATACATGAAGGGAAGGGGTAGGCTAGGAGCTGAGGGGACATGACATCAGGCCATGAACACTGAAAGTTCTAGATTGAGCACATCTGGAGGGCTTTAGGTTGCCTAATTTTGCTTTAAGCAATTTGGCAAATGGATGGCTTAGTTCGGTTATTTATAAAGTGACATTTCCCATGTGAAAAAAACTTTTTTTTTTTTTTGCAACTGACTATTTTCAGTTGTGAAACAGAAACTTCTGTTTGCAACAAAGAAGCTTTTGCTCTTAACCTTCTGAGTGTCAAGAGAAGTTCATGTCACATTCATTTACAGTATCATTACTCTTTTACTTCACACATTGAATGGAAAGTGGAACTAACAGGCATAAGGGGTAATTTCAAGTTAGGGAGCACTGGCAAGAATCTTTCTCAAAGGTGCCCTGAACTTACCACTTGCACTTTGGCAAGTCCTATTGGAAATGGGCCCAACTGAGGAGACAGACTTGGAGGTCATACCCTCTCCCCCATTGCCACTGGTAGTAAGGCAGGGCTGTATTGTACCTGCTGGCACCAGGTTTGGTCTGATGCAAGTTAAAGATCCCATCCAAACCCAAGGTACAATTTTGTACCTCTTAGTGCTCTTGAGTTGGATCCAGTGTTTCTATAAATGAGCCCCAAAATCTTTCATCTGGTTTTCAAATTTACAATGCTATCATATCTGATCATGTTATATACTGAATGAAATGGGAAAGGGCATGTGGACATTGCTCATCCAGTTAAGATGAATCCCATACACTGTACTTTGAAACATCTGTCAAGCCAGGCTCACTCCCCATGTTTCTAGAGGCAAGATGATTAAAGGGTTGGGGGGGGGTAGCTATCTCAGCTGCTCTTTGCTATCATCCTTGAACTCCAGGAACAGAGAATATGTAGATCACTGAACTAAAATATAAATCAGATATAGGACTTTTCCTGGACTATAACATTAACTTCCACCAGGCTTTCCTTCTGAACATATTCTGGGTCATGAGAGAGTTACAAATGATTTCAGGATATAAGATTAACGACTTGGAAATGCATGTCCTACTCATTATAGTGAATGAAACTAAGAAAGAACACTGATCCAACAGAATTTCAAAATGAATTGAACCTACAGTAACCTACAATATGTGAGAATTCCATTAAGACATTGCTAATCAGATCTGTACTCCAAAAAAACTGTTCCCACCGTTGATTCTTTGAAGGGGACCTGTCACCCAAAAAATGTTCCAAATCCTATTTTATCACATTAGTCAAGCAAAATTAACTTTACTTATACTGTATAAATGATTAGAATTTTGTTTCCTTCAGTCTTGGGTGTACTAATTATAGCAAGCAGGCAGGTGCCATTTTATGGACACTGTTATTAAGACAAGCCTTGCATCATCTCAGAATCTTGTTTGTGCACCAGAACGGGGGACCTTATGTCCACCCCCATGCACTGGCTACACAATTAAATGGTTAAGAAAATGGGGGAATTCGGGGAGAGCAGTGACATCAAGGAATTGCTGAATGAAAAGTGAAAGTAACTGAATGTCTCTAGTGATGGGCGAAACGGGCGCGTTTCGCTTCGCCGAAAAATTCGCGAATTTCCAGAGAAATTCGCGAATTTTTCGCCGATACGCGAAACGAGTCGCGCGTCGTTTTTTGCAAAATATACTGTGACAGCTGGCAGGACACTGATTGTAACCTAGAGGAGCCTAACATGAAGTAAAGAGTTATTGCTTCAAGGTAACTAATCCCTTTTAGAAATCAGGGAACATAGACCCTGTGAATGAGGTTCAAACAGCATTACTACATTTCAGGAATGTGAGTTAAATATGTTAAGTAGAAAGACCAGACTTGTGCTCCAACTTCAGAATTATAGCTAGAGGTAGCTCTCCCATGATACCTTTAGGCTTTTTAGATTATATTTGCCAATTTGCCAAAATTACAAATTCTTCCATCTAGTTAGGTGCAAGAGGAATAATTTAATAATCCAGTGTAATGGAATATATTTAGATGATTATTGTAATATTCAAAATGCTCATCTGAGCATTTTTGCTATTTAGATTATTTTGTATATTACTGTAAGTGGTTTCTGATATATTAGTGGTTTTGGATAGTTTTATACAAGATAGCCAGGCTTGTCTCAACAGCTTTCTTTGCAGGCTCAGACTGTCAGTGACCTTAACTATCCATGCAGTTTCTATGAACTGTTCTTCCTTGAGTTAGACCTGACCCAAAAGCCTGGTATTAGCAGTATAAAAGTACAAGTATCTCAGAAACCCCCTAAAAATAGAAAATGTATTTATTTATCAATTCAAGTAATTGCTTGAGATTGGTTTCTTGGAAACAACTTCTTTCAAATGAAATGTATTCAAAATTATCATGTTGGTATGTTGTGCTTTCTTCCTAGTGCTGCATCTATGTTTTGCTTTTTTTGTTGTAAATATCAGCGTGCAATTCCTAATCAGTAAATTTCATCCTAACATATCGGATAGTCCCTGTAGAACATCATTGTACAAACGTTGGCTGTCAGTAATATGATACTGGTTCTCAATAAACATAAGGGAAATGCATTCTTATGATTTTAATGAGGAGGACATGTTCTTACATACCGAGCAGTGTTCTGACAGAAATGGCAATATCATAGAACAGACACCTACATAATAACCATAATGAAGAACACATCCTCAAAACTGTCTGCAATAACTTATTCTTTCTAGACTTGCTAGTTTCAGCATACTGGTAATCTATATGCTGTATCATATTGAAAAATACACACACACACACACACACATAGGATCATATTGCATTGAAAGGAAAACTATACCCCTAACAATGTAGGTCTCTCTAAAAATATATTGCATAAAACCCAGCTTCATCTAAATAAACAATTTTCTTAATAATATACTTTTTAGCAGTATGTGCCATTGGGTAAACCTATTAAAAAAAATTGCCATTTTAAGAAATAAGGGCTGACCCTTTGGATCCTACTATTCCTAGTGCACACAAACAAACAAACCATACATGTTATGTCACATTTGCCAATTAACACACAAAGTTCTGTCTTTTGCTTCCACACTTCTTCCTGTTGCAGTTAGAGCTGCAGTATTTCTGGCCAGGTGATCTCTGAGGCAACACAGAGAATATGATACAATGAGGGTTCAAGGGAAAAGAAGGGAAAAGGGCAATATTTACTTAAATATTGTATATATTCCAGTTTATTAAGAATCTTTAATATGTCACATAATATGATTTTTGTTTTTTAAGTATTCATTTTGGGGGTTTAGTTTTGTTTTAATGATATAGCTCAATGTCATATACAAACACCTTGTATAGACATGGCATAGAAAGGATGGAGCATAGATCCAAGAATGAGGAAGACATGGAACATTAGTATAAGAAAATGCAGGAGAAGAGAAACAAGGACTGACCTCCAGCATTACAGTTGTACAATTTTATGTTTTGAACAGTTTTCAACCCCCTCCCCATTCACACATGGGAGAAACCTGACCAACTTAAAATACGATTGACCTTGTCCAAATATAGTGGTTACACTGCATGGGTCCACTGTTCTATTTATATTCTATTCCTCAAGAGTTGCATTGGATCCATCATGAGTTGCTGAATCAGACATATATGGGCAGCTTTATATTGATTTATAAATCTATTCACAATAATAACTAGGAAACTGAAACCCCTTAGGCAGGCTCACAGTAGGCACTAGAGTAACATGCAATACTACTGCACAATTTTCTTAAACTACATCCTTGTGCTGTGTTGAAGTTATGTATTTGCTCTGCAGACATGCATTTTACATCTCACAGCAAGCTACTATAATCAGGTATGATTTAAACTGACATTTAAACACACTGTTAAAATCTTACCTTGGTAGAAGGCTGAGGCTGCTGTCCTCTGCTTGAATTAATGTAACAAATGGCCCATTTCCTTCTGACAATACAGTTGAGGTGAGGTTTACATTTCTGAAACAAGTTCAATATCTTAGTTAGTAGGGAGATTTAACACAGAAATGTTGGCAAGTCATTTCATTTTATTCATGTTTGCACATTATAAACACTTATGTAGAATAGTTTGGATTTGGGGGTTTCCTACACCTTAAGTCTACTAAAAACTCATCTAAACATTAAAGGGGTGGTTCACCTTTAGGGTAACTTTTATTATATTATAGAACAGCCAATTCTAAGCAACTTTTCAATTGGTTTTCATTATTTATTTTTTATAGTTTTATAGTAATTTGTCTTTTTCATCTGGTTCTTTGCAGCTTTCAAATGGGCGTCACCGTCCCCTTCTAAATAAACAAATGCTCTGTAAGGCAACAAATGTATAGTTATTGCTATTTTTTTATTGCTGATCCTTCTATTCAGACTCTCTCCTATTCATATTTCAATCTCTTATTCAAATCAATGCATGGTTGCTCGTGTTGCTTTGCGCCCTAGTTACCAGATTGCTTAAAATGGTAATTAAATAGCTTCTGAATAAAAAGCTAAATATCTCAAAAACCACAATTAATAAAAAATGAAAACCAGTTGCAAATTGTCTCAGAATATCACTCTCTACATCATACTAAAAGTTATCTCAAAGGTGAACAACCCCTTTAAGGAATATGTTGCATCCAAAGGATAAATTATACTCTTAGCTGGGATCAGGTACAAGGTACAGTTGTATTAGCACAGATAAAAAGAAATCTACTGTAAAAAATTTGAATTATTTGATTAAAATGGGATCTGATGGTTACAACCTTGCCATAATTCAGAGCTTTCTGAATAATGGTTTTCTGGATAATAGATCCAATACCCTATATTCTGTATATAATGTACACCATTGTGTTTAATAAACATTTCATAGTCACTCTTGTAGAAAATTTCCTTCTTAATATTTCTCTCTATTCCTTCAGTAAGCCCTGGTACTTGGGTGGGTTAGTACTCCCCACTGGCCCAAGGAATATTTGACTATTTGCTGTTACACTTTAATTTTGTGCTCAAGAAGCCTGGTTCTTCTTTGGCCTCCATCTTCTGAACAGGGTGATTAACTGCTGGGGAGCCTGGTGCCCAGTAAAATAAAACAGCAGGAATGTGAGAAAGGTAACTAAAAAGGCAACTAGAGTTAGCTCTCCGAGGGCATATTTGGCCTTATAGAGAAAGGGACCATAACAAGAAAACCCAGCAGTGTTTACAATTAAAACTTATTATTTAAATCTCTGGTGTCCCTTCAACTTATTTCCGAATTCGCGGCGAATCGCGGGAATTCGCCGTGAATTGGCCCCTGGCGAATAAATTCGCCCATCACTATTGGTTACAGTTTCTAATGCTAACGGACTCCTGCTGCACAAATATGGCAGCCCCCTCATACAGGAACATGGGGGATCAGACAGGTAATGTAAAAGCATCATGCAAATACTTTATGGCAAAGTTAGAAGTAGCTTTCAAAGCCAATATTATAATAGATGTAAAAAAAAAAGTTTAATTTCAGGTGTCAGTATCTCTTTAAAGCACTGCGCACAAAGTGCCCCAAGTGCGAATAAACTTAATGTGAAGAAAGTAAGAGAAAGATCAATTTCCTTTAACTCAAGTGATTCTTGGTTCATGCTTAGGAAGGCACACTGCAAAGTATATTTTCTGTACAAATGGCACAGGAATATTAATGAAGGGAACAGTGCTAATGAAATTCCCTAAAGCGATAAGACCCAGAAGGATTACATGCATATATCTTTGGTTGTAAGATAGCAATTTGGACAGAGAAGAAATGACCATATTTATCTACTGTGGCTAGCTAATCCTCAATTATTTCTTGACATTTATAATAAAACCGCAATATGTCAAGCCTACAGCAGATTGCTCTTCAGTAATATTTTGGTTTAATTTATTTTACATAATCAGGAGTTTGTGTATTGTATAGATTAAGAATGCTGTTTTTGTCTCATTTGGACTTCTCAGCACCATCCAATGTATATCTGAAGATTATTGTCTACAGTCTATGAGCTTCAAAGTGTTGTCAACATTAATCCTAATTCTAAATCATATAATTCACTTGTATTTCTTGTATCTCTTCTATCTCCCTGACCCATAGTGAGCTATGGAATATCCATAGTTCATTGGTTGAGCTGAAGAAGATATATACCAATAAGGCTCAACTTTTCTGAATATTATTTAGTACAGACTGTTAAATATATTAAAATATGAAAAGATATTTTAGGGTTGAGTCCCCTATTTTTAACTGAACCTTAGATCTGAAAGCTTATTCCAGTGCTTCTTTAGAGCAGTTCTCCTCCTCCACTTAGGATTTAATGAACACACAGTTCAGGACATGTATGCATACCTTTAACCTACACTCAAAAAAGTGTATTTTTGAAGATTTTTAACCTGAATTGTAAATAAGTTTGCTTGAATGGAATCTCTATAGACTTATGTTTCCTATAAAAAATATCAGACTGGCCAATCAGGATACCAAAAAAACTGCCTTTGGGACCAGGTGTCAATGGGCCTCCTACAGACCTGACCATTTAACCTTTTATACCTACATCTTGGTCAATCCACATTTTTTGTATAAGAACAAAGTGGAGAAATTGAGAAAAGGCTAGATTATAGTAAGCAAAGAGACTAGTGGAATAAGGAAGATGAGTGAGCAAAAAATGATCTGTTGTCAAAGGTGAGGCTAAGAGGTCCTGTTGCCTAAGACAAGGAGAAGAAGACTTGTTATCTAAGATGAGGAGAAGAGGACCTATGGTGTAAGAGAAGGAAGTAAGAGAAAGAAGTGTTTTTTAAGGTAAGAAGAGGACCTGTAGTCTAATGCTTTTTAGAGGGCACCTGGCCCAGTCCTACACTGTATAAAAACAACCGTATAGTAAGAACAAAGTAAAATATTCCTTAATTAGCTTAAATAGGCATTCTAGGCATTCAATAGGGATATCCATATACTGTAGGAACTCAGACCATTCATTGCTACATTTTGTTCATCACTGTCTAGTCCCATGGTTAAAATATGAAACAAATGGCTTGGAGCAGTACTGAATGCAAAACACAGTACAAAGTGAAATCACAAAGGTCATAAACTATGAAGTTGCATAAGGCACAGTACTAATAGAAAAGATTAGCTAGGATATTAACAATTAATGAATGATAACAATTCTATAGTTTTTACTTATGTTTAATTCCCTTTCAGGCTCCTACCATTTCACTCGGTAATTAAATATAAAAAGATGAGGGAAAAAAACAGCTAATTACATATTTAGATAAAAAAATGTTAACTTACTTCACTAATCGCAAAAAAAAGTCTACACCAAAGCAACTGTCTGCCTGTTACTGATATTTCCTCTCATTTCTGAACTGGGAAAGATGAAAGGACTTAAAAAAAAGTTTATGACTCAAGGGTCTTGGTTACATTAATATTGGCTTAAAACACTTGTATTAAAATTAATCTCTGTATTGGAGGAATATATTTAATGCTTTTCATGTTTCAGACCCACATTAAAATATAGTCTTCTAGAAAGAATGCCCTTGCTCTCAAATGCACTTGCTTCACTTGATGTTTTTATTCAAGACATTTGTTGAAATAGAAAAATGTTGCTTTATTTTTCAACGTTTAAGTAAAAACATGGAAAAACATCATCATCATATTTACATTTTTAGTTGAAAAGAGGGTGCATCTATTGTGATGACCTGTGTAAATAAAAAGTATTTTCTATGCTTTTAGAGGAAAAAGTAACGGCTATTATTTATTTAAAGTTCAAAAACATTTGTGTTTAAACAGTAATAAACAACAAATAGATGCTGCTTCTTATGTGAAGGTTTAGTGAAATTCAAACTGACAGCCATGAAAATGTTTTCACAAACTTGCACATTTATAAACAACATTGACTCCTTTGATCAATGTGTCACTTCATCAGAATGTGTTAGACTGATTGCAGCAGTTGTGCTCAATTCTGTGCTGTGGGGTGTTAGAGCTCAGCAAAGCATTGAGTACAGGGAATGCATACGCCCCAGGAAATTAATGAGAACTTTATGAAAATTAAAGAAATGCAAATTAATTTGCTTAAATTTCTTTTCTGAAGTGATGATCATATTTTTTTTCGCCAGGCAAGGATTCACAGCAAATTTCTGCACTTCACCATCTGCAAATTTTTTTCACAAAAATCTTCAGTGAAAAATTTTGCTGAGACAAAAAAGTGGCCACAATAAAAACATCCAACGACTTTAAATAATTTGAACAAAAAAGTCGTTCAGACAAAAAAAGTGGCCACAAGAAAAACACCCTTTGACTTTAATGCATTTGGAGTGAGAAAAAATTGTTGCACATGTAAAAAAAAAATTCTGACTTCAATGCGTTTTGTGAATTTTTTTTCACTGTAAAGGTTGCTGGTGAGTGAAACTGTACCATATTTATTTGTCTACAAAATTTACAAAACTGCAGAAAAATTTGCAAAATGGCCAAATGCCCCCGAGTGCAATGGAGTGGTTTTCTGCTTTTTTTGCCAAAATGCATTGACTGGCAGTATTTTTATATGGTTTTTTTTTCTTCCACCAAATGCATTTGGAGAAAATAGGTGTTTTTTATTCTTTTTTTTTTCACACTCTTAGGGGCACATTTACTAAGGGTCGAAGTGAAAATTTGAACGAAAATTCTTCAAAAATTCCAATTTCAAAGTAATTTTTGGCAAACAGCCCAAATTTCTAGTCAAATTGAAAAAAAAATTAGAAAATTAGAATTTTGAAGTACTTTCTCTTTAAAAAAATTTGACACTTCGCCACATTAAAGCTGACAAATTGCCACTTTAACCTATGGGGACCTTCTGGAACCTTTACAGAGATTTTTTCAAAGTGTTGGAAATTCAAGGGATTTTCCCCAAAGCCGTTGGAATCGGTCGAATCAAATGATGCATTTGACGATTTTTATTCGGTCCATTTTCAATAAAAAATGTCCTTAAAAAAATCCGATGGTCGAATTTAGAAGTTTTTTAACTTCGAAATTTGAATCTTAGTAAATCTGCCCCTTAATGCATTCGAGTCAATGGATGATTTTTTTTTCGCATTTTCCCTCCATTTTTTTTCTGGCTAAACAAAACACACAACAAATTCTAGTGCAGATTTGCAAACATTTTCTCCACTCCAAAAATGGCAATTTCACTGCAAATCTGTATCAAGGGAAAACATATCCCTAGTAAGGGTATTTTATGAATAGTTAATTGTTAAAAATATAAGGTTATAAATATAAGGGTCCACTGACACCTGTACTCAATGTGAGTTTTCATGACAATGGGGTCACATCACAAATAACCTTACAAATGTGCTATAATAAACAAGAGAATATAATAAAAGTGTGTTCCCATGCTCAATATACAACTATATGCCTCCTTAATGAATGGCAAGGCATCACCATGTAAAAAAAAAAATATATATAAGGAACCATACACAACTAAAGTATAATGAGGAGCTTAAGCCATAGAAGGTGACACTTCCTCAGATAAAGCAAAAGCGGGTCTTTATTATTTATACCTTTCTTTTACAGTAAATAAGAGGCATGAATAAGTATTGAAAATATTCTTATAAATGGTGCTGATCATTTCAAAATGGACTTAGTGGTATCACATGACTGTACATTATAATATTCAGATATGATAAGAGCTGCTGTATTAAAGCATTTGAGCTCTGGGACTTATGATCATGAATTTGATTATGTAACTCCTTCATCACCTCTAATTTACTTATATTTTTACAATACTTACTCTCTATTAGTGATGGGCGAATTTATTCGCCAGGGGTGAATTCGCGGCGAATTCCTGCGAAACGGCAGGGAAAATTTGCTGCCAAAAATTCGCCGCCAAATTCGCCGCCAAAAATTAGCGAAACGAGTCGCGCGTCATTTTTGACGCGACGCGTGCCGAAAACGACGCGATGCGCGCCGAAAACGACGTGGCGCGTCGTGTTTGACGTGGCCCGCGTCAAAAACGACGCGCGACTCGTTTCGCTAATTTTTAGCCAATTCGCGAATTTCTCTGGAGCAGGCCTTGGCCAGCCGGGGCCCACAAGGGCAGAGTCCCATCAAGCTTTTTCCCTGTTTCCCCCTGGAATTTTCTATTGGCATAAATTCTGCGAAAAAAATTCCCTGTGTATTTTATAAATGCAATTGTAGTTTAATGTATAGAATTTTTGTAGCCAGAAATTACATAACGAGGAAATTAGCATGGAGCATGGGATGTAAAAGCATCTGTTTTATCCTTACAATGAAAGTTTCTTGACAAAAATGTATTCATGTTTTCTTAGCAAATTGGCAAATATTCACAGGAGAAATTTTACCTGGAGAAAAGATGTGAATGAGAAGAGAATTGCACTAGCTACAAAGGTATATGCTGAATTCCTTACCCTGTAGCTCCAGGGCATGTGCAGCTGGACTCCCATCTAAAGTGGTGAGTTTTTTGGGGTTTTTTTAACTTCGGGAAAGCGGTGAGTTTAAATGTGTGATATTAACTTTCAGTATATAGTAATGTTGACGGCAGTATTCTACGTCAATTTACTGTTAGACTAATTTTTTTTATCTTGCTCCTTTTTAAAAAAAAATATATATATTTTTTAAAGAAACTCTACAACAAAACAAACAGAAGAAACTCTAGGTTTTTGAATTTGATGTCCTATCTGGTAGCTCAGGTTTAATTACCCCAGACACAGGCAGCAGTTTGTAAGTTAGAATACAAGATCAATAGCAATAAAAACCAAAGAACAGCAATAAAAATAAGTATAACAATAAAACTGAACCCTTATAGTCAGCAACCCCAACAAACACATAGCATTTTTGAGTTGAAGGTTGTAAATAAGCTGAATATGAGAACCAGTAAAAAGTTGCTTAGATCGATCAATCTGTAAGATACTGAAAAGTATCCCCTTTAATGGTAAACCTTTTACATTGGATGAATGGTTTAGACAAGGGGTTATTTACTTTTGGTAGCACAGTTTGGTTGTGCAAATTCACCAGTAACAGCCCATTCATTAAAATGGACCAGTCACCCCAACAAAAATAATTCCACATCCTATTTTATGATGTCAGTCAGGCAAAATAAACTTGACATGAATTATATAAGTTATTAAAATCTTGTGTCTTTTACATTTGGACTTTGGACTTCACAATTAGCAATGGGCGAATCTATCACGTTTTTGACGCATGTCGCATAATATTTTTTGACATGAATCTTTTGTTTTTTTTTTACCCCAGCAAATTTTCGCTGGCATTTTGCGAATTTATTCGCTGCAAATTCATGCCTGGCAAATGAATTCGCCCATCACTATTCACAATCAAATTTGCATCATGCCAAATATTTGTACCGGAATGGATCAGATGCGCATGTACTGGCTACACAATTAGAAATGGTAAGTAGTGGAATACAGGGATGTCTAGGAAGTGCAGAAGTCAACATATTATTGACAGCTGAGACTTTTTCAAGCTTAAAAAAGCTTGAAAAGAACTTTAATTACACAGTTTTTTTATGTCGGGGTGACAGGTCCACTTTAAAGGTACGTACATCAGAGGGCCCTCTTTGCACTTCCGTATAGTTGTGTTTGGCACTGATCAGCCCTTCCCACCTCCCATTCCGAAACGACATCAGTTGAACCTGCTTATGCAGGGGGATGCTGGAGCTACTGCCTCATCCAAATCAGGCAGTAGCTCCAGGGTTCCCTCAGTGTCCCACATCTGTAGAGTTAGTGCATATGTATCTAAAGAATCAAATCGCACATTGAACACACCAAAAATGCCACCAACTGGATTTCAAAAATATTCAACACAGTTGCATCTGAGGTATGTCAAAGTTATACAAAAGCCCATAATGAGCCCAACAACAGTCAGGCCAGGATTTATGGAAAGGCCACCAAGGTCCGGGTAGGCACAGACTGCAATAGGGCTCTGGAAAAAACACTGTGCGACAGACCCTGGAATGAATTTTATGCTGCATGAATTGTGCAGCCAGACACCAGGAGAATGGTTAGTGACATGCATTTGCACCCCTTAATGCTCTTACACTTTTTGATGTGGTATTTGTAAGTGACCTCTGAAGTCTGCCATGTGGTTTCTGTGGCCCAGCTGCCAACTTCCTATAAGTAAATACTGACTTTATCTGGCAGTAGTGGTGGGCAAATTTAACCGCCTGGGGCGAATTTGTAGTGAATTCCCACAATTTGCCGCCAGCGAATAAATTAACAAAACGCCAGAAAAAATTCACCTGGCTAAAAATTTAAGAAACACCAGCTGCGTCTCGTTTTGGACGCAGGAATCTATTTTTGAATGCCGGCACAAATTGCTGATGTAAAAAAAATGGACTCCCGCATCCAAAACAAGACAAGAGATGCAGGTGGTGTTTCTCAAATTTTTCTCCATTTTGCGAATTTCTCAGGAATTCGGCAAAAAAAACTCCCCAGATTCGCCCATCACTATCTGCCAGCTACAACCCATTCTTTCTCTCTGTCTTATTGAAGTAATTCCCTCTACATGCATTCTAATCTATGTCATTATTATTGGCAGAGAGAAATGCATCTCAACAGTGTGTCAAATTCATGTTACAATACCTAAAACAAAAGTTACCCAAATTGCTACAATAATCACTTAATCTGTCCATAGTCTGCTCCATGCAAAATGTCCTGGTTCACATAGGAACAGAAAGTAAAGCAATATGACAAGAATTAGTGGGGAATTGTAGCAAGTGAAAAATATGCTGTTGGCCCTGCAGAGTGGGGAAGGTTTCCGCAGTAAACCTTTGACTAATAAAATTGAGATTTATTTTTATTGCAGACATGCCACTCAGTTGGGAGGAGGTCACGCTAAAATGTATGTTTATATAGCAGACGGAATTACATTTAATTCCCAGGATTAGCTTCAGGTACTTGAGATTCTGCCAGATTCTGCCAGAATCAACAGTATTACAGTATTATATAATAAACCACAATACACCGTCACAACATATGTATCATTATCACCGGCTCTTGCCTATTAATGATGGCAACTATTGTTGATACAAAGCCTGACATTTGCTAGTATGACTGTACATTATGTGCCAGCTTTATATAAATATATATATTATAATCTGTTGGCACAGGGCCCAACACACCTATGTAGTGTATGCATATGGCTCCTACAAAGGGGGAAATTCACTAAAGTGCGAAGCGTCTAACGCTAGCGGTAATTCGCCAGCGTGATGTCAATTTGTAACTTCGCAAATTTACTAACCCCGACTCTGGCGAATTTTCTCTAGCGAAGTAAATAGACTATGGGCACATGTAGGGCAATAGGACAACTTTATTTAATTTATTAAAGGTTTCCTGGGCTTGTGTAGTGGAATGTAGTGGCTGTAACATATACTTCTATTATACGCTTAAGTTCGCACCATATGCAAATTAGGCATCGCTACGTAAATGCGCTTTGCCTGGCGAACTAACGGTAGTGGTATTCTGGTAATGTTCACCGCCCTGAGTGCAAATTCACATCTTAGTGAATTTGCGTAGTGCTGGCGAAAATTTGCCTGGCGAAGTGCGGCGAGCGTTAGCGAAGCCAACGCTAGGGAATTTTTGCCGCATAGTGAATTTCCCCCAAAGTCTCTCTCTCACAGCATGCCTGGGTGTAGGTAAAATGTCTACAAAATAGCAAAAACATACCTCACTCAACAGGCTCAGTTAGAGTAACTGATTTTAATAAACAAACAAAAGAAATCCAATGATAGATGCACACACATTATTCAGATATACAAATTAGGGAATGGCAGGAAGCACAACCTGCAATATTAATTTTGTAATATAAGCTTCTGTGTAGCCATGGGTAGTGATGGGCGAATTTATTCGCCTGGGGCGAATTCCCGCGATTCGCCGCTGGCGAATAAATTTGCGAAACGCCAGCGAAATTTCACCAAAGAAAGCGAGTCGCGTGTCGTTTTTTGACAAAATGCACAGGTTACATAGCAGATAGCAGATACACTCTGTAGTATACAATGGGATGCTTCAGAATAGACTGTATCTGTTATCTACTGTGTTTCCTGTGCTTCAATGGCTGTCCCCATGGCTACACAGCAGCTTGTTTATATAAACTATAGTAGTACTTATCTGTTATCTACTGTGTATCCTGTGCTTGAATGGCTGCCCTAATGGCTACACATCAGCTTGTTTGTATAAACTATAGTAGTACTTATCTGTTATCTACTGTTAATCCTGTGCTTGAATGGCTGCCCCCATGGCTACACATCAGCTTGTTTATATAAACTATAGTAGTACTTATCTGTTATCTACTGTGTATCCTGTGCTTGAATGGCTGCCCCCATGGCTACACATCAGCTTGTTTGTATAAACTATAGTAGAACGTATCTGTTATCTACTGTTAATCCTGTGCTTGAATGGCTGCCCCCATGGCTACACAACTCTCTGCTTCATGTATCTTACGGGGGATGTAAAGGCAAAAACATAAAATCCAATTTTTACTTTCTCTAATGAAAAATAAATCTATCTCCAATATTCTTTTATTACAAAATGGCTTTCTATAATAAAACTGACTGAATGGAGAGTGGCAGAATTTCACTCTAGAGGACTGTGGCAACCTCTAACTTCACTCTTCGATAATATACCCCATTGTCTATATACATCTCATGCTGACAGGAACGTTGATGCTGGAGCAAACCTACATTTGTTTCCACAGTTTTAGATGCTAGAGACCTCATTTTAAAATCATAGGGAAGCACTGCAAACTGAAAGCAGGATAAAATCCCTGTCAGTACATGCTATCAGTACCTCAGCTTTTATACAACAACCACATTCATCTTATGAAATGCAATGCACAAGTGTGTCAGAATGAATGAGGGAAGCATGGAATGTTGGGCCTGTATCTGTGGGGTTACATAAATCACAAATGTCCTTTCCTGTGGTCCTCTAACTGTTGCTGCACTACAGATTCCAACAACCACCCCCCAACTTGTTATATTGTATTGCTTAACATTTTATCTATAGTCAAATGAATTTTTAGAGACATTCAGTGTTGAGCGTCATAATAGATAATGGGGGGATTCAGGTGCTCAAGCACCAGACTTAAGGAGGCAAATAATATGTGTAATGAAAGGCTGGCACAAGCCAGACCACACTCTGTAGATTGATTCAGTTAAAAAAGTATTTAGCAAAAAACATCTCACCACAGCCTTACGCATTTTGTGCCTTACGGGCATATTTCCCAACTGAGCAACTTGGATGCTGAGAACCCTGAGAAAATCCTCATCTCCCATCTAAATATTGGCCTTGAATGTGTTTCTCTTTAGCTGAAGTATCATAAGATATACCACCCCCATCAACTGCTGATGAATTATGTACTACCATACTGCAGGCAGAGCCAAGCAAAAGACTTTGTGATATGGGCAAGGGAGGTGGGGGCTACATGGTCTCACTGGAGTCAAATCCGTTTAATGTTCTTTTTGTTTCAGGTGTTATGGCTAGAGCCAGACATGAAATTCTGCTGTGCTTTTAAACATTAATGCAAAGCTGAGTGCCTGCCAAAAGAAGGCTGTCGGAATGACAGGCAGTTTAAAGTAACCCCGTAGCTGATCACTTGCACATCATTTGCACAGACATACACCTCCAAGCAAAACATTAGTATTAAAGACAGGCTTGTGCTTTCCAAGGGAAGATTAAAATGTAATATGTATATCCACTAAGTGCCCGAGATATGAAGTTATAATACATTAAATACGTCATGTAACAGACACAGGATAAGGATAGAATTCAGCACTTACACTGTTACAAGCAGCACCTTATCACGGCATTTGTAATGGCCCATGTTAAATAAATGGTTTATTTTTTGCCTTTACCTCTAGTTTCATAAGTTATAAACAGTATATACTATCCTGTGCTTGAACACACAGCCAGAAAAGAATTATGCAAATCATGAACAATTTTGACGTGCAAAGATTTTTATGCAGGTACCAATTTTGACACGCAACATTATTTTTTGTCGCAGCAGTTTTGTGAAAACATTTGCAGTTGGAAATTCACTGCAAATCCATGCCTGGCAAATTTATTGGCCCATCACTAAGTGCCATGTTTCCTACTTTCAATTTAGAGAAGTCTCTTAGGTTCATACAGAATGAGTTTGCTGAGTTAGATAGAGTGGAAGAACCTTACTGCCAGAGATATCTGGCGCCTTCTTTTCTGAGCTCCACGGAAATGTACCATGTCCCTATTCTCATTGCCCAACGTAGGTCTATTTTCTAATAGTTCCTGGGTGCACTCATAGTTCTCATTAGTGATTGGTGAATTTCCACGTTTCGTTCCCGGCGAATAAATTCATGAAACGGGTGCAGAAATTCCAAAAAAAATGTGGATGCCGGCAACAAATAAAAAAATGGTTGTCAGTGTCAAACTTTTGACAAATTCGCCCATCTCTGGTTCTGATCTTTGTTCTTGTCTTTTGCATGTCCTTGACCTCTGCTAATTCACTGCCTGTACTATCTCAGAGTCATGGCCTGGGCCAAGGGGTAGGCA
>CM044434.1:11641312-11693091 GCA_024363595.1 Xenopus borealis | reverse complement strand
GAGTGCTTCGCCAAAACTTTCGCCATCGGCGAATGTCGGAAATTTGCGTGAATTCGCCTAGGGCAAATTTATTCGCCCATCACTAAACATTAATAGAATTTTTATGTGATCAATAGTAAGCTATGTTTTCCTGAATTGAATTGTATCTCAAATTGAACCTTGTCCATGAGTTTTCACTTGAAAAAACTTTTTCTCCCACTGAGTTCAATGATAAACTTATTAATAAGGTACAAGAAATATACTATTCAAGCTACTCACAAATATCCACTTGACAAGAAACAGAATCTCGTTGCATAGAAATTTGGCTATAATTTGTGTGAAGCTAAATTTCTCAGGGAATATCTGTGTCAGTAATATGCAGTCTCCTGGTTTGACATCAGCCTAACTATTCATTGCACTAAATGTAAAAATTAGAATTTAATCCCAAATACGGAGAAACAAGGAGAATAGTGAGTGCTAACCTGGTATGCCAAGATGGTAACCTGTAGTATAGTTTGCAAAGAATCCTTTCGCTGTTCCAGAGGAGTCACTAGTGAAGTAGACAGTCATTGCATTAGTTGTGGAGAAGACGTCTTCTACTGGACCAATTCCAGAATAAACAGCTAAATAAACAGAAATTAGTCAATGAGATATTTGATACAATAAAATGTATAGAAAAAGATCTAATTCATTATTTTTATCCCAGTTGTCTCACTATGACCTACTGTATATACAGTATTAAATAAGAGCTAAAGTTGTCTGAGGTTGATTAAAACTGATTGCGCGCCTTAAATTTTGGATTAGACTAAAAAATATAAGGAGTTGTAGACTTGTAGAACTTGACAGTTGACTGTTTTGAGAAATAATTGCTTTTGCCATCAATTCAACCAAATTCCATTGTCGCCTCTTTCCTGGTAAGGAATGAGCCCTGTACCACCAGTCCACCATTTTACTATTGGACTGGTGTCCAAATGGAGACTTTTCATGCCAAGAATTTTACAAAGCTTGTTGAAAAATAGTGATGGGCAAATTTATTCGCCTGGGGCGAAGTCTCGCGATTCACCACTGGCAAGTAAATTTGCCTCTCTTGGACCCGGGCCTCCGTTTTTGGATGCCAATGTCTGTTTTTAATTAATGTGTGCCGGCGCAGACGGCGTTTTGTGAATTTTTCATTGAAAAAATCAGTGATTCATCTATCACTATTGAAAAATGCAATTATCATTTAGAGAGTGATTCTGCCTAACACTGGCTATTTGGAGGAACTGATGACACTGCTGTTCCATGTCTGGATGTCAAATTGTGAGTCTTCCCAATTCATTAACAGTACTGTAACCTGACCTACATCTACTGCCACCAGTTACAGTAGCACTCGGATATAGAATCTTAACTTCATGGTAAATGGCACCATACAGGTATAGGACCTGTCTTCCAGAATGCTCAGGACCTGGGGTTTTCCAGATAATGGATATTTCCTTAATTTGGACCTTTATACTTTGTCTACTAGGAAATCGTGTTATCATTAAATAAACACAAGATGCTTGTTCTGCTTCCAATAAGGATTAATTATATCTAAGTTTGGATCAAGTACAAGGTACTGTTCTATTATTACAGTGAATAAGGAAATAATTTGGATGATTTGATTATAATGGACTCCATTGGAGATGGTGTTTCCGTAATTCGAAGCTTTTTGGATAATGGGTTTCAGGATAACGGATCCCATACTTGTATAAATCCATAATACATTGAGCCAATGCAACTGTAACATTTTGGTCCCCCTGCATTATTTCCAAACTATGACAGGGCCCCAGCAACGACTTGCCCATCTACAGTAGTACCACCTGTAAAACCCTGATTAAAGGATTGATGTTGATAGAGGAAGAATGTTTTAATTAGGGCAGTGTAGTGAGAAAACTACTTAAAGGAGCATTCTTTTTTTTTTTTAATTCATTTTGTATTAGGCTGCTCGATATTTTATAAATAAATATAAAACTTTCAACAAACTATTTAGTGTGTTTGGTGGTAAAATATGACATTTCAGTTTCCAACTTTTTTCACCTAAAATGTGATTTTTTTTAAAATAATGCAGTGAGCTGATATGACTATATTAAAACATTTGCTGACATGTTTACAATGGATTTCTAGCTGAATTGTTTGTGAAAGTAAAAGCTTTTTCTCTTTTCCTTTTCATCGATAATAAACATTACTGCAACATCTTTCAGACTTGTTAAAATTTACTGCTGTAGATCCCCTGTTTGACAGGATATGCTGTAATATATCCCTCCAGCATTCACTGAAGGAAGGAAGCACCATTCACCTGTTAATAAGCAGAAAGTGTTTAATGGTGTAAGGTCTGCCTATTACTAAGGAAAGACTCATTCAGTCAGAGGCTGGAGGATTACCTACATATACTATACATGGATGAGAAATATTACTCTGGGAAAACAGAAGCAGAATTTTCCTGTACTGCATACAGTATGTAAGGAAAAGTAACATTATAGCCACAAATATGTAAATACTTCTTTATAATTACTGCAATTGGCCTTTTAAGCCATACACACCAGTATCACTATGATATTCTTGGTAATTCTGTACTACTTTGCAGCAAAAGTTCAGGGAAGGACCTTTCATGTTTAACCCCCTGTAGAAAGTGAGGTTCATGTATAGTTGGGTTGGAAAGATGGCAGTAGAATAATGATGAGCAAATTTATTTGGCAGGCATGGATTAGGGGCAAAAATTCCAAAAACTTTGCTACCTGCACATTTTTCCTGAAACTGTGGAAAGAAAACGGCTGCGGAAACTTGCCACAACCAAAAAGACCCTGCAACAAAATTGTTGTCATGACACAAAAAGTCACCATTAAAATCCCATTAACATTAATGCATTTGGAGAAAAAAGTTGCCAAGACAAGACTGTCACTAAAAAGTAGCCATAAGAACAAATGGCCATTACTGCATTTGGACAAAAAAGTCACTGAGACAAAAATGCCTATTGACTGTATTTATAGTGAGATAAAATTTTGCGGGCAAAAGAAAATTTGACACCCATTAACTTCAAAAAACCTTGAACTCAACCCAACTGAGTACTTAAGGCATTAATTGAAACTCTTCTGTGACTCAATACTCAACCTCTCTCATATACAGTATGAGTGATAGCAAATCCCACCAAAACATCTAGTTGTAAGCCTTTTTATGAGGGATGCAATCAATTCTAGGTTAAGTTCTGGATTCGGCCAACTTTGAGGTTTTTTTTTTAACACTGAGCTATTTTTTTTACTCTGAACCCTATCTAATTGAAAAAAATCAATATGTGCACATTGGGTTTTCCCACTGCATTTCCAGTGCTGCTGAAGGTTTCAGATTTGGTTATTTACTCTGGCGAAACCACTACTTTGAATTTGGGTATTGCCTGAAACACAAAAATGCAGGGTTCAAGGGATTCCTACTTTCTAAAATAGAAAAGGATATTACTCAAAGAAGATATTATCCTTGGTTTTAGTAATGAGATGTGGGGCATTACAATTAGTGATTTCAGTGTGATTGCACCTTGGGGTCTATTTGAAAGAAAAATTGTATTGATTAGTACTGTGTTTTCAAGTATGCTTTTATCAAATGCATAATGTATTCTATTGTATTGATAAGTAGGAACTACTGGTAAGTCATTATTTAGAAAATATCTCCCTAATTATTTTCAATATACATTTACTTACATTTAAATGGCAACTATGACTATAAAAGTTGACCTACTGGAGAATTAATTATAGTGTCAGCATTTGTGCAATTAAACAAGCACCCTTTTAAAAGCATTAATACAAAATGTCATGATTTTCATATACAAGCAAGTAAGTTTGTGATCTAAAGTAACCAGCTCATTAAAAATAAGGGAAGCATCTCATAAAGACTGGCTTGCACTAATTATATTTGCATGAAATAATGGCAATGCAATGCACAATTCTAGTTGGATTTTCTAGTTTCCCTGTTGTTATCACTTTTTCTATTAACCTTACTGTAAACCTTTATCATTTGGCTTTATTTCTAGCAAAATAAGAGGTGACTATAGGGTCTTGCAAATGTCCAGTTTAGCTTTCACTACACAGAGTTGTAAATTCCCAGCAAGAAATTAAATGCATGTCATGCCACTTAATCGGCTTTGGGTTTTCTTTTTGGGGGGCAACGACAACTTGATGAACTTACCACTCACACTCACATATTGTATTTTATTTGGGCAATTGTGAGATATTAATGGGGAGAAGTGAATGACTGGCAGTGAGGCATGATAGCTTGATCCCATAGTGGTGGGCGGTACATGGCTCCTTCTTTTTGTTTGTTTTTTTGCAACTGTACGATCATGAGTGTCACTCTCAGCAGTTTATTTTAATGAATTGACTTTTTTTATACATGCATTTTCACCATTTTATTTGCATAATTCCATCAGTGTACACATTTACTGGCACCAAATCATATACAACATGATTTGCCTTTGGGATTACTACAGGTATGGGACCTGTTATTCATAATGCTGGGACTGGGGTTTTCTGGATAAAGGATATTTCTGTAATTTGGATCTTCATACCTTGAGCCTACTAGAAAATCATGTAAACATTAAATAAACCAAATAGGCTGATTTTGCTACCAATGCTTAGTTTGGATCAAGTACAAACTACTTTTATTTATACAGAGAAAAAGGTAATCATTTTAAAATATTTTTCTTATTTCTATAAATGTATTCTATAGGAGATGGCCTTCTCATACAGCAATTCAGATAACGAGTTTCCAGATAACCAATCCTTTCTTATTGTTTGGCCCTTACAATGCGCCTCTCGGTTAAAGAACCACATTTATGAGGGGTTAGGACTGATCTAACGTACAATTTTCTGTGACCGCTCTGTATTTTAAATAAATCAGATATCTATTTAGTCTATGCAGTGCCTTTTGTCAACGGAATTCATAAATGTTTTTGTTGCTGCAACAATCCCCTGTTATTCACTTAAGGGAAAAAAATTTAATGAGTGGCAACAGAACCGATTAAATATTAAAAAACAAAAAAAAAATAAGTCCAGGCAAAGTAAAAAAGTCAATTTACACTGATCCTCAAGAAGGTTGCAATGTGTATTGAAATGAATAAGAAATCACAGCCCATCTCATTTCCAAACTAATAATCAGCCATTACATGTCTTTTCCACAGCGCTGTATTATTCTTTCCTGTCTTATCATATTGTCAAGGGTCCCCCCATCAAACTACCCCCACCAAGAAACTTCTTCTCAGCAAGTAGCGATCATGGGAGAGAAGAACTTTGCAACCTGATTTTGTTTCTTATATAAAAAGTCCGGTGAGAACCTCTGCACTGCGGCACATAGTTGTCTTTTTTCTGTTTTTCCATCACAGCTTGGAATATATCAGTTCTTGGTTCTCAGTGACTCAGAAAGAGCTAGAAATATGTCTCTGTGTTTTTTGAAAGCAAGATCTTGCTACAGCAGGATACTTACCCAGCAACAATGAATCAGGTCCTCTGCCGTCTCTAATCTCTACAATATCGTATATATTTTCCAGGTTAAAAACTTGAAAGTGAAGCTGGATATTTTTCCCTGGTGCTGCATTCAGGTACCAAATGCCTAAAGAGAAAGTGGAGTGCAAAATACAGCATTAGTTTCAGGTTAACCCTCCAAGCTCAAAAGTCTGTATTTTAAGCATAAAACAAAAATCTCAAATAACTCTCCTAATAAAATGCTGAAACCCAAAATATCACTAAATGTATTTGGAGTATTGAAGAATATATTTAAGGGGTAGAATACCAAAAACACATACATTTCAAGGTTTTATTTGCCACAGAATCAGTAAAAAAAAATCAGTGGAAAAAAAAAACTCAGATTTTTAGATCTATTATACCCTGAGGCTGCAAAAAGTCAGAATCTGAAAATCTCAGACCTGCTGAGGTTGTTTATAAGTCAATGGGAAAGGTCCCTATTCTATTTGGAAGTTTATGTGAACTGTGCTGGAATTAGCCCTAAAATCTATTTCTGTCTTTTCAGGGAAAAACCTGAAAAATGTGGGCTTTTCAAGAAAAAGGAAGCAAAAATAAAAAAATATCCAAAAAATCATATGATTTGGTTTCCCTTGATTTTATAAATTAAATCAAGCTTTTGTTTTATTAGACTTTTTAAAATAAAATAATCAGAAAAATTCTGATTTTGATAAATAACACCCTAAATTTTGTAGATATTATACTTACTCTTACTATTTATTACTTACTATTTTGTAGATATCCTTCTATCTCTCTCTCTCTCTGTCTATCTATCTGTCTATCTATTATCTATCTATCTGTCAGGGGTCAGGACCAAGGAGGAAGCCAAGGGGTCAAGTCCGGGTTTGTGGTAACAGAAGGGATCAGGAGTAATCGTTGTCAAATCCAGGCAAAAGTTTAGTAGGTAGGCAGAAGAGTAGTAGTAGAAGTTCAGGCGGCGTCAGAAAGTAATCAGCACAAAATATAGAAGCACCCAGGAACCAATCAGGAAATCCTACAAACGGGCATTGAACCTGCGTCTTAAGCATCTTTTTATTTAGAATTTGTTGCCAGTGATGTCACTTCGTCGGCATCACTGCAGCCACGTGGAGATCCTGGGTGTCGCCATCTTGGTTCCAACACAGAAAAAAAAATCCGCTCTGGGGGGAGCCGCGCCATCAGGCACTCGTGACACTATCTATCATTTATTTATCTAGCCATCTATCTATCTAGCCATCTATTCATCTATCTACTGATCTATCTATCTTGTTAAGTGATAAAATATATATAGTTTTACGCATCCCAAAAATACTGTCTGCAAGTATAAAATATGACAGTTCTTTGAAAGAACAAGGAATAATTTGGTTTAAATCTGCCAGAAGTTCATCTGTTGTAGGAATAATAAATATACCTTATAGAATAGAATACTTGTGCTGTGAAAATTAGCAGACTGATGATTAAAATTGCATAGAACTTACAGTATAGTTATGGCTTGTGCCATTAAGTTTGCAATGACCATACTGCATATGCCTTTTATATATTTTGTTTTTAATAATGGCAGCTTCATCCATCCATTAAGCTGAAAATCAAGGGAAAAGCACATTATGGTAAGAGAAGTGCTTTAAAAGCATGCTTTCTCCTCCAGGGAAAATTGGGAGATTATAAGATGTCTTGCATCTTCATTTTCATTCCATTGTTATGAAACAAAATGATTCTTTTTGTTGAAAGCTTTTCATTCTCCCCCTCCCCTTTTTTGTAAAAACAAGTGGACAATAAAGAAAAGTGTGGCATTCGTAAGGTGGTATTAGAATAATGCACATTCCCTTAATGGGGGCATGTTGGATTATATACTGTAACCTTATGCACTAATAACTATTATTTCTTTCATGTTGTGGACATTGCTGGAACTAAGGGGATTATACAGTAGCAGAGGCAAAGCTTTTAGCTGTGGACTCCACATATATTACAATCTAAGTCTGATATGCTGCTCCTGCAACAGCTGGGACTTTCTCTGATTCTGACACTTGGCATAAAAAACTATGTACCAGAGGAAAGGAGACTTGTTACCTGCTTTTTTACTTAGGTACAACAATATGGCCCAGACCCAAATTCCTTTTTAGCAAAAATAAACATAATTAAGAATAATTTTGAAATTAGACACTATGGGTAATTGCAGAACCATCTACATAAAGTATATCCTGAGATAGGTATGAGACTGGTAATCCAAAATACTTGTGTCCAGGGGCTTTCCGAATAAGGGATATTTCTGTAATTTGTATCTCCATACCTTATTAAAAAATAATTTAAGCATTGAATAAAACCCAATAGGATTGTTTTCTCTCTTATGGGAGTTAGTTATCAAAATCCGAAACATTCTCAGTATTTCTGAAAACTACTCTGCACTGACTTTTCCCCCTATTTATCAATACATTTTTCTTTGTGTGGAAAAATTGTAAAAAAAATCTGAATCCTATGATATTTTCGGACATTGCATTCAAAACCTATGATTTTTTTTCGTAAAATTAAGTGAAAGCTACGATTCTTTTGGAAACCCAACTCAATGGAACATCTACCATTGACTTTTACATGTTCTCGGCAAGTTATATACTTTTTAACCAATGAGAGATATACCAATGCCATTAATGAAGAATTTTAATGCATTTACTGCTTTAATCCATTCATTTCATGGGCTTCATTCATGCCATAGTGGAACATCTAATAAGTATATTATACCGGAAGGCTTTAAGAGGTACAGTTCAAATTTCACATTCTCTGACAACTTTATGTTTTTCTTGTTTAAATGCTTCTTTAAATCTTTTTGTGCTGGTAATAGGTGACCCTATGGCAGTGAAATAGAACACCTTAACAATGCTAAATCTATGTTTGTACTTGTATAACTGGACCCCACTGAGGCTGAACCTGTCTGTGAAGGTACAAGTTGATCACACTGATGCTAAATCTCTATTTTAGTTGGTACTAATGACTGCTGAGGTACTAGATGACTCCACAGATGTTCCATAGGGAACATCATTGATGCCAAAATGAATGAATCCCTTTCGGCCTGTACTTGTTTATCCAATAGACACTGAAGAAAGGACAGATGTCAATCCTTTGTTTGTACTTGTACAATGGATTCTATGTGGGCTTAATATCTTCATGGTATCTTCATGGTAGCTGACCCTATGAAAGCAGAATGCAGGTCCTACAAATAACATGTGGTCAAGGTTGTATACCTGTACTCTGTAGAGTCTGCATCTGCTTTTTAAAGGTACAAGTTGACCTAACAGATGCTCTGGTTGAGCAAGTCTATTAGTTATAATAATAACAAGATCCATATTCCTATAAAACTTCACAGGTGCAAGCCTTTACTCTGTAGGTGGTGCATAAATGTGCTGCAGGAACATTGTGTACATTGTGAAAAAATATACCCCAGGAGGTTTTCTATTTCTTCAAAATCTTCTTATTTCAAGAAAAAAATCCAAAGCATACTTAAAAATAATCATCCTTATGCTTTTTTTAAAGCAAAAACCAAGACTAAACTGTTTTCTTATCATTTTAAATTGATGTGTAAATTCAAATTAGGCTACTATTTAAGCAGGTGCTTCAACATCTTTTGTTATGCCCTGTAACTGGGACACAAACACCTGGGATATAGAATACATTAAGAACAAAGTTTTGCACTGCTGTGTCCAGAACAGAATATAATAAGAACCAGCTGCAGAATGCCTCATATGTTTCTAAACTGCAACATGGCTACAGACTGCAGAATCTGCACTACATTAATTTTATCTTGATTTTAACTTAATTTTAGCTTGTGGGCTTTTGTATAAATATAGTATGACAGCTTATCTATATGTTGGAAGAACAACTATGCTGCATGTTAAAAATTAAGACAATGTACTGTACGACAGTCATACATGTAGAAAAGGTGAGTGCAACAGTGACACTATTGTGCCTTATTGGTGGATCATTTTTTTTTTCTTTGTGATAGAAATGGGCATGCAACCTCTATGTAAAACAAAACACTATTAAGGGGGTTATTGATTAAAGTCCAAATGCCCAAAAACTCAAAAAACTTTTGTACTATAAAATTTTAAGTGAAAAAAAGAAAATCCTCAAATTTTTTATGATTTATTATACCCCAAGGATGGAAAAAGTCTGAATCTGGGTTTCGTGGAAATATCCAAAGATTTTTTTGGGAAAAAAATTAAAAGAAAAGATGGAAAAATCTCTAGTTTTTTCCCGCACTTTTTCAGGAAAATTTATTGATAAAGAAGGGGAATATATATATATAGATATATATAACATAAATATATAAATTGTTCAGGGTGTCTGCTCTCTGACCTTCATGTAGCAGAGGTGCAAGATCAGTATTTGTAGAATAAAATAAACAAGGATCAGCAGTGAACAAAGCATTTTTATTATCAACACAGCATTATCTCCACCATTTTGATCCCTCCTGGTGACATCTTTGAAAAAGATTATATATATATATATATATATATATACTGTATATATATTGGAAAATAATGAAATGTTGGGGATAATGCTATGTTTATAATAAAAACACTTTGTTTACTAACCAAAAGAGAGTGCTGATCCTTCATTTTATTTATATATATAAATATATATAGATAGATAGGTAGATATCGATGTAGATAGATATATATAGACATAGATATATAGCTATATATATCGGAAAATGAGACAAATTTCGATTTTGATAAACAATCCCCTTAGTATCAAATATATGATGAAAATGTAATTGTTTTATAGTCCATCTTATTTTTATTTATAGATGAATCCCAATTATAGGTCCACAGATTTTATGTTTCCAGAAACTGAAACCATTTTTTCATGGTTCCATGCAGGCACATGGCATTTAAAATTTTCCCGGTATTTATGCTGTTTTGACAAGCCCCCTAGGAAATGTAAAATCATATTTGTACTGTATTTATTGTCTTTGTTGAAACATACCCATGTATGTATAGCTTTGGTGGGTACAAGGTGTATACAACCTACACCTTGACATCGTAATTTGGTCTTTTATTATCATTCAAGATTTGAAAATGAGGTTTCTTGATCAGAGAAAACTGACTGTGCTCAGTTACATGAAGAACATGAATATTGATGTGAGTATGTATATATATACACATATATTGTCAAAGGCAGATTTCAGTTTGTCCCAGATTGTTATTTTTTCAGTGATTTACTAGGATGAATTTCTAGGTATAGTTACAATAGTATGACTCATGCTAACCTATATTTCTTTAGGGATCATGGATGTTTAATTTGAAGTTCCTAACTTTATATCTAAATGTAATTTATATATATATATATATAAAGCTACTGGTTCTCCATCACTGCCTTTGGGCAGGAACTTCCTTATATGGGCATACCTTCTCTACCAAAGCATGTTTATGCTTGAAACAGTGCTTGTTTACACTGGTTGCTATGGCAACCCGTTTTTCTTCTTCTTTTTTTTACAAACTGTGCAGCTTTATTACAAAAATCCAAGACTGTCAGCAGCCTTGGACACATACACACTTTCATCTTATATGGGTTTTGGAAGGTTTCTAAGGGCAATCTTGTTTACACACCTCCCACACATTTCATATGTCACTGATGAAGTCACACAGGTGGTTTTGGCTCCATTTTCTGCCTTTAAATTCGGGGGTTGGTATGTTTTGTTTGTTATGTCTTGAGAAAGGTCCAGACTGGACTGAAACATTGACAAATAAACTTCACCTTGGTTGATTCTACTATGAAGTCCTGGAGTGCGTCATTCTTTGGAAAAGGATTATCTACACTTCATATGACAGCACCAAGCATTAACTTTGCTTTAATTGGAGTGCACCACAGCTGGATATATATATATATAAATATAATAAAGACCCCGATGGGGGTCGAAACGTTGGATGCATTAGTGAGCAAATAAACCCCTTTGGAACACAGAAACTGGAGTGCGGATCCTTCTTACATTATATATATATATATATATATATATATATATATATATATATACAGTACACTATGCGTGCATTTGTGTGTGTGTGTGTGTGTGTGTCAAGGCCTGACAGGACTTGTAAGGTTACAGTGAGGACCAAGAGAGGAGCTGCTGTGCAGGTCAGCTGATAAAAGTCCAGGGGTATAACAGATCAAGGTCAAAATCCAGGAAATAAGTCAAGGGTAGGCAGCAATCATTATAATCAGGAACAAAGCAAGAAAGTCGAAATCCAGGAATTAGTCAGTAGAAAATTCATAGCACATTTTGCCACCTGCAAATATTTTTTGTGAAACTGAGACAAAATAGCCCACAAGACATAATTGTCTCCATGAGAAAAAACACCTATTGACTAGTGATGGGCGAATCTCCCGCGATTCGCTTTCGCCCTCTCGGCGAAAAATTTGCGAAACGAGACGCGGGACGCTTTTGACGCTTTTGACACAGCATGAAGTTTCTTTCTTGTTACAGACATGCATCCACAAGATTCCACAGGCCAAGGTCTGGCTATTTAATCTCTCAAGAATGAGAGTGATTACCTAGTTTGTGACTAGACTACCTACTTTGTGAGTAGTTTGTGACCATAAATACAAGCGTGACAATTTTTCTAGATGTGCATAGCCATCTACTTTGGTTTTGATGGGTGCATCCTGAAGCATGTTCTTGTTTAGATGCATGCCAATAAGGTTTACGCCTTATTGAAGATGTCCCTCCATCTTAAATTTTAAATTTCTTGTGCAATAGCAGGAATATCAGCTAGTGTATGTTATATATATATATTATTTAAATAATATGTAATAAAAATATATACTTATATTGCCAGCAGTAAAGCTTTAAGCAGTAAAGAAGTTAAATGGTCTAATTGAAATACTATCATTTTATTGTGCATTTACAGCAGATAGTTATTAATTGGCCTGCAACTCTCAAATCCCCTGCCAACCTGCATTTTTTAAAACATTTCACCTCATTCTTTTCGTGATGTCAAGGGGTTAATGGCCACTGACAGAGAGCAATCAAAATTGACCTGGCCTATGGCAGAAAGTAATTAGGAACAGAATAAAAGGAGCAGACGATGCATCACTGCACAGGATTTATTGGTCAACCCATATTAGGCCACACCTGGCATCATATATGGCACAACATGTTGATCATGCACAAAAGCAGTGCTGAAATCCTCCTATTTATATCTTGTTGGCATGATTCACAGTGAGGACTTTGAGGTTCTGGAATGCACTGGCTGGTGATGTTGTGATTGCTGATTCTGTTAATGCTTTTAAAAGGGGCTTGGATGATTTTTTGGAGAGACATACAGTAATATCAAATACTATTTTGATACTAAACTCTACAGTAAGCTATAGGCATATATGGTTTGTGTGAAAGAGTGGAGGGGTGTGTGTGTGTTTGTATGCTGGGTTTTAATTTGGAGGGGTTGAACTTGGTGGACTTTGTCTTTTTTCAACCCATGTTAACTAACTAAATATGTAACTATGATTCTGTTTTAATTATGGCACTATTTTAGTCTAGCGATGCAAAGCAGTGAACATTGCAAGGTTTTTATACAATACAACATTGTTACTCTTCTGCTTTACTATACTGCAAAGCTAAGTAATAACTATAATTTAAAGTCCACATCAGAAAAGTAGGTACAGCTGCCTGATTAAAGCCTTTTCTTTCTGTTCACTTACTAAAATAAATGCTGAATCAGAATTAGATGCAGTATACAAGTGTTTATGTATCAGTGTAGACATTGTGATAGGGCTGAATTACTAACACTAGCACTAAATTGCAGTAGCAACCAATCAGCAATTAGTTTAATCTTTCTGCTACAAGTTATAAAATGAAATCAAAGATGTCATTAGTTGCTATGGACATTACTGCAAAGGTGCAATGCAGCACATATGTTGGCTAAATCTGTTCCATTGTTTTGTTTAGTAACACAACATGCATTAATGTTGTGTTAGATTGTATTAGATCCAATATATTAGAACAGAAAATGTAGAATAAAATGGTCAGAAAGGAGTAAAAAGATTAATAACTTTGTATATTGCCTACATTGCAGTCATAACTAATTATTTGAATAAGGGAGAAACTTGGAAAGTTTTCTTAAGAAGCACTTATGTTCCAGGAGAAAGTATTAATAAATTATAGAGCTATTACTGGATCCTATTTTTGCAATTAATTTAAAGTCCAAGTCCAGAAAATTATAAAACATTACTTAGGCTACTAAAGTGGTCTAGAGCTAAAAACAAATAGAACTTGTAAAACCAAAACTCTTTACTTTTTCTATGATTCCTTGATATCTGGTATGGTGCCAAGAAATTGCCAAATGGCTAATACAGTATAATAAGGCAACAAATTGCTAATGGGGTACCATTATTTACCACACAACCCCATTCTCATCTTGATAACCTCTGAATCAGGTTTCATTTAGACAAAAAGTTTGAACAAGATGGATATTTGTTGTTTTGTCCTAAACCTATACGTACCTCAGGGTTAGAGAACTGGCTGAAGGATAGATTGTAAAGAGAGTAATAAATTGTAAATTTTCCTAGTTGGAGTAGTGCTGCAAGTAGTAGTTAGTGATGTATCCCTTTACAAGAATATTTACTTGGGAAAGAATAATGTGAATGATGTTTGTATAGTAAATGGGATTGTAGTGGAATTTGCTTTAATTTAGAAGAAATAGGGAAATTTGCGGACAACAGATTTTGCAACCCTAAGTTAACAAAGCTGTTGTTAAAAAATAGATTGTAATGATAAAATGAACATAAGCCAAATGCTTGAATTATATAAGAAGCTAGTAATATTTCCTGTCAGATCTTATAAGTTCCACTTATTCCACTGTATTCCACAAGACTTTATTGTACAAGTCTAATTGTAATCAATGGATTAGAGCCATAAAACCTGTTTACTGATTGTTATGGGTAACTGGAGAAGACTTTGCCCATATAACTATTACCTATTCCCTTTTTTATTTAGTACTACACAGTGAAACTTATATATCTGCCTATTACAGGTCTATAGAAAAGTTTTATTGTGAAATGAACTTCATAATGTTATTGACAAACTAATTATTCAAAGTTATTAAGTTATTATTCAAACATTTAAAAAAAGTGGAGTGTGTTTTCATGATCAACATACTGCATTCGTCACAAGTAGTCTTCAATGCAATCCTCTAAATGATGACAAGTACTTACTATATATTATGGTTTATTGCATACGTGATATGTAAAATGAGAACAAAATATTCAGAGGAAGAGACAGAGAACTTACATGAAGCCAGATTTGGGTAATTTTGTGGGTAGTTCATAGAATGAAATGTAACATTAGGCTCCCATAGTTCAGTAGGTCCCCCGCAATCAGCTGTTAAAAGTTACAGACACAAAATATTAGAATTGAATAATATATAATAATATTTTTAATATATGATTTCATGTTTGAATCTGAAATTATTTATAACAGTTTTTTACCAGTCTTTCTATTTTCCTTACAAAAAAAACAAACTTTTGCATGCTTTATAGCTGAAATTGTTAACTTCAGTTACTGACGTAGCACAATGCAACTTGTTTATACAGTGTGATTGTAGCTATCGGCAAAGTTGGGATCATCATGCATGTGAAACACATGGACTCAAATTCCCATCTGTTTGTCAAATCACAGGGGTGGGTGTTCTACAGCATAGTGTTGACATCATTTGCGTCACAGTTAAAGAAAAATCAAAGTTTGTGGTAAGGCAAGTGTTCCCCTGTGCCAATGTATGCTATTTGAATGCAGTTCCTCAGAAAAGGCAGGATGGGTGCATTATCACAACTGCAAATATTTAGGAGCATGAATAAGAGAAAGTATATTTATGTTTGGTATCAGTGCACGGTCAGTTTTGCCTCCATTTGAGCACTTTGCACACATTCTCTCTCTCTTTTCAACAAACATAGTTTTGCAAAGTGCAGGGTATGAAGTACCATGCTTTTTGCAATATGCACTGTGCTTTGTATTAAAAAGCCTGCTGTGCTTTGTATTAAGAAGAAGGTGAAGGCTGCATGGACATCTGACATCAAAATGTCTTAATACCTGAGTACTTATTCCTATAATCTCATGGGAAATTGGATTTTTAAACATATGGATATAAACACGTATATAAATATACAATTATCATCATCATAATCATTTATGTAGCCCCGGCAGGTTATACCAAACGGGGAACAAATAATGAATAACAAACAAGGGTTTACAGAGAACAATAGGATTAGAAGGCCCTCCTCACAAGAGTTTACAACTAAAGGTTAGGGTGCAATTCAGATATTAGGATTTCAGAAGCAAATCTGGAATGTATGCAATGACTAATTAATTAAGGTACATTGAATACATGTTCCTAAACATGTTTGGATAGAAGGAGAGAGTCTGATAGCTTGAGGCAGAGAGGTCCTAAGAAAAGCAGAAGCCAGAGCGAAGTCTTATAGAGGAGAATGGGCTGAAGTGATGAGAAAAGAGAGAGGCGAAAGGTAGAAGCAGAACCAAGGTTGCGTGAAGGAGTGTATTTTGAGATCAGAGATGAAATATAGATAGGGGCTTCACTGTAAAGGCCTTTGAATGTAAGTGTGAGAAGTTTGAATTTTGTTTTAGAGAAGATTGGAAGCAAGTGCAGGGGTATGTATATAGGAGCAACCGATATTGAGTCAAGCAGCAGCATTTCGAACTAGTGATGAGCGAATAAATTCGCCAGGCATGGATTCGCGGTGGAAAAGGTAATTTGTTGCACAGCAAAATAGGCATGCACATAAAAATTGTCTTGTGTCAAAATTATTCAGAAACCCCTTGACTAATGCATTTGGACAAAATAGTCAGCGTATAAAAATTTCCACTCGCTTCAAAATTGTTATACAGTATGTTAAAATTATTCTGACGCCCATTGACTTTATGAATTTCATGAATATTTCACTGTTTCACTCTTTGGTTTGAATGTTCAATAATATGATGGTTAGGGTCCAAATTATGCTAGCAACCATGCATTTTTTTCATAAGAGACTGGAATATTAATAGGAGAGAGCCTGAGTAGAAAGATGAGTAATACAAAGTTGCTAAACTAAAAACATTGCAGCCTTACAAATCATTTTTTTTAGATGAGGTAAGTGAAAGCTGGACAGAGTAAGAAGAAGAAGTCAAACAACTTAAAAACCATGAAAAAAAACAACTGAAGGTCAATTGAAAAGTTGCTTAGAATAAGCTATAACATACTAAAAATTAACTTTAAAAATGAAGGTAAACCCTGTTTTTTTTAAATGATTGGATAAAACATCATCAGGTGTTTACTTTCTGAGTAACGCTATGGAGTCCAACAGGGCTAATTATTAACTATAAGGTTTGTAATTATTCTATTAATAAGAAATGGAAAATATACTAATAATTCTTGAAATGTTGTAAATATTAAATATACTTCCTATGTTGTTTGCACAACCATACAATTTAGCTTGGTGTTTTTGAGTTAGAAATTTGGGGAAAGAGTTCAGAACTATAGTTATCATTCATGTTTGTCAGCTTGAGCAACATTTCAGATGAGGCTAACATGTTGGTAAAATAATTTTGTTTATGTGAAACAAGTAGCCATATAAATATTCTTCTTATCTATAGAACATGAACACTGAGATCAATTTATTCTTTGGTGTTCTTATTTATTGCTTCACAGCAGTTTTTTTTAGCTTGACTGAACCACCTTAAATGCCCCATCAAAGCTGTGATAGAAAGGGCTGCTGAGATACTAAGTGACAAATATCGATAAAACACAATTTTGGTGCATAAAAGGATCTAAAAAACTGAGAAGATTAGGAGGGAGAAAGATATCATTTTCGACCATGACTGACATGTAATGACTAGTCATTACACCCTGAAGCTGTTGCTTAAGAGAAGGGACAGTTATGGACAAAATGGGAAAACAAGTAATATCGCCTTAATGACAGTTACCATGTTTCATCAATTCATAATATTTGATGACAATCACTTTGAGTAAAGCTGTCAAACATATTGAGCGAAAAGTGCTACTTCTTTTCTGAAATAACTATTTTTATTCAAGAAAGGGTGAAGATATTTGCCAGGCACTAGTCTGCATTATTAGTAATAATATATTAGCAAGACGTGACCAACCTTAAAGATCAGTTACTTTAAACATTATGCACTCATTAGACAATGCAGAGTGAAAATAGGCAACATACAATACTTATACAATACTGAATTGGAGCTCATTCACCATTTACATTCAGTTGTTACTAAAGAATGTGGCCTGTGCCTGTGCAATATGTTTAGCAGCAGATTTTGGAAAGAATGAAATGAGGAACCCAGAAGGATTAAAAAAAATGCAATACCTTTCTGGATTCATCAAAGTTTCCTGACTGTCAAGAAACTTTTTAACACATTGATATATGTATCCAATCTGTAAATATGTCATTTTGTGTTTGATCACTTTGAGCAGTCCAAGTTGCCCAACAGCAGTAACTCATAGCAACCAATCAGCAGGTAGCATTTAATGGTCACCTGTTTAAAAGCAAACATCTTATTTTTTGCTATGTGTTACTGCTAATGGCCAAACTTAGTGCCTTTTATTGCATATGGGGGTTAATGGCTAAATAGCTGACAGTCTCACTACAGGCTGTGGGTTACCAGTAATCATAAATGAGTATGAGAGCCATCAAAAATAGAGACAATACTAAAGGAAACATTTTTATTAGGACATAAATAATCTCCTAGCATAATTTATGTATTATAACCCGAGTTTGGAAAAAGCCTGAATCGGAAAATCTGCCATTTCTGACCTGCTGTGGTTGTAAATAAGTCAATTGGAAAGGTCTCTATCCTATTTCCTAAGTTTCTGTGGTCTATGCTGGAATTAGTACAAAACTCCAACTATATAAAAGATTTGGACTTTTTGGTGAAAAAAAATAAATGAAAAAAATCGAGTGATTCGGGAAAAAATTATACGATTCGACTTTTATGTTGATTTTATTCCACAATTTAATTGAGCTTTTTCAAATTGTGGATTCCAATTTTGTCAGACTTTTTTTAACTAAATATTCAGAAAAATTTGGATTTTTATAAATAACCCCCATAAAGTAAACCAATTTAATTACTATAGTCTGTCTAGTATAGTATATGATGGAAACTTACCCAGCCCTGCAGTTCTATATTAGATTCTTGTACAGACATTGCTATCTACAAATTTTCTACCAAGACATGAAATTAAAACGCACATTTATTCAATAAATAAAGTCATGATGGTTATAAATATACATTGCTATGAGCTGCCAAATTAATGGCAGAAGGTGTCATGCTCTGGTAGAAAATTATAACTGAAGCTCTTATTATAGTCATGCATTAATGGCAAATATCATCTACAAGAAAAGTGCACATCACTGAAAATTGAGAATCAACCAAAGAAGACAGATTTATTTTATGGATTTCAAAGTCAATACAGCCAATTATCCCACTCCACTTCTTGTACGACTCAGAGTTACCATCTGTCAAAATAACTGCATCTAAAACATGATCCAATTGCATAGCCTAGTATAATATGTACCAAGGGGACTGAGGAATGGATATGAATCATGAACCAGTGAACATTAATAGCTATGAGATGCAACTATTGATGTAGATAATTAAGAATATTACTAAATAAAAAATGAGTGCTCAATGTACTTACATGGCAGGAGGGCAGTAGTTGGAACGGTAGGAACAAGTGTTGGTTCAGGAAAACCACTTTCATTACAGCTTCCGGGAAACAGACCAATGTCATCTATCGCTATGTCACCAAAACGCTGGTTTTGAATAGCTTCAAATGCAACCTAGAATTTAGGAACAACAGAATACAATTTAATGTCCTTCTGTTATTAAGTAATATCCTCACCGTGCAAGAAGTATGTATAGGTCAATCTTATGACCTGTCTTGGTCTGATATATCTCTCTCTCTTTGTAATGAAGAGTAGTTTTAAAAGATTACTTAATAACAACAAACATCTAAGAAAAACATATTCATCTTAGTCCTAGATTGATTTTATTCTTTGGTTTTCTTATTTGGATGACTTTTTGTTTTCGTCTTCAGAGAACCACCTAAAAAAATCTCAGTCAAAGTTGTGAAAAAAACTCTCTTTCTGTGTTTCTAAATATAATTCACATGATGACTTATGTTGTTGAAAAACTGAAGCTGCTGTCATTATGAAGCATGAATTTGACAGGCTGGGACCCACCTGCTCCAGAAATACTATATAATTTAAAACTAGAATGTCCCAAGGCCACTTAATTTTTATGTCAAAGGGATGTTACAGTGTTGTCAAAGGAAAGGAGCTGGTTGGCTGCAGGTTAGACAACTCTTACCTTACCTGAACATTTTTGAACAATGAAATGTACTTTTTTGTACTAAAAAGTTGAACTGCTATGCCAAAAATTATTGAAAAATACTTCACGCTGGTTGTGATTCAGTAATGATTTATATACAATAAATATAATTATTTGGCTTTAAATGAAGCACCTCATGTTGCATTGTAAAATAATCACAATGGAATGGAAAAAATAGATAACAGGCATCATACTGTATATATATCTGCAATTATGTCATGTCATCTGACAAGCAGCTGTTAGATGCCAGGGCATCAACAACTGATTTTAACTGGAGAATTCATAACTGAGAATACTTACTTACCACCAGTTAATAGGATAGTACAAAAGGCTGTGTTTAATTATAGAAAATGATGGTAGATCTCCAGGAACATATCACAGTGAGTGTTTGAATGCTGCAGATCTAGATGCTTAGAATTAAGCATGTCAATAACAGAGCAGGGCTGTCCAACTGGTAACCTCCCTTCTGTGGCCCTCCATGAGAGTCTGCTTGCTTTATCTGCTTACCATGTGTAAGATTTAAAAGGTACCATTACAGAGAGTAACTAGCCCCTGCATTGTTTAAGACTCAAATTCAGACTAATCTCCTGCATTGTTCACACTTGTAACACCTCTATTGTTCACACCCCTAAAGCCCTGTAACGTTCACACCTATTGTGCCTTCCCTATGCTCACTGTGTGTGTACCATACTCTGCTTTCCGAGTGCCACTTGTGTGTGCCATACTCTGTTTATCTAGTGTTGCTTGTGTGTGCCATTCTCTGCTTGCCAGGCCCAGATTTGTGGAAAGGCCACCTAGGCCTGGGCCTAGGATGACAGGGTTTTAGGGGGCAGCATGCTGCCCAGCCACAATGGTTCAGAAACACTAGGGATTTGCAGGAGATAGTTTTTTTAAATTTCTCATGTGCCAATCCCTATTGCTCCAGTCCTGATGATGACAATTTGCAAATAAAGGGCAGAGTATGGGGGCGACGAATGGCAGTGGGCCAGGGGTGTCCGCTGTGTAAATCCGGCCCTGCTGCTTGCCCAGTGTTGCTTGTGTGTACCATACACTGCTTGACCAGGGATGCTTGTGTGTGTCATATTCTGCTTGCTCAGTGCTGCTTCTGTGTGCAGGGCCACCATTAGAAATCACAGGTCCCTGTACAACAAAATTTTGCGGACCCCCTAGGCCCCCGCCCACCCTGGAGCCCAAGCTCCACCCCTGATCCCACCAGACCACACACATCAGCGCTAAAAAAACACCCCCACACATATTGATGGTCAGATGGTTAAAATAAAACCCATTGCCGAATGGGCCCCCCTTACAAGTTAAAAAAACTGGGGCGCGTTTTTCGGGTCTTTTTGCCACTTCAGGACTTCAGTGTCAGCTCATTTCATGAGCCGCTTCAGGACTTTGTATGTTTGGCACTTCCACATTTTGCCTCTTCAGGACTTTGTGAGGCAAGGCTTCTGAATAGTCAAGAGGGGTCGGGCTCTTCAAAAAGTGCAGCACTGCTGGGCCCCCCTTTCAGCTCTGGGCCCGAGACACGTTTCCCCCCGTCCCCCCCCCTATGGTGGCCCTGTTTGTGTGTCATACTCTGCTTACTCACTGCTGCTTGTGTGTCATACTGTGCTTGCCCAGTGCTGCTTGTGTGTCATACTGTGCTTGCCGAGTGCTGCTTGTGTATCATACTGTGCTTGCCCAGTGCTGCTTGTGTGTCTCATACAGTGATGGGCCAGTGCTGTTTGTGTGTGTCATTCTGTGCTTGCCCTATGCTACCCGTGGGATGTAAGCCTGGCAGGGGTTTGTTCTGGGTGTTTGTTAGCATGAGTGATGAGGGATATCTCTGCAGTGAGCAACAACCATTTGGTTTTTTGTGTGCTACTACCATTAATGTGGATATGATCTTAAAAGTTCTTGTGGTAACGTGGGCGTAGTTTACAGTGGGTGTTGTTTACAGTGGGTGTTGTTTAAAAGATGGAGTGGTCAACACTGACTTCCATTATCGGCCCTCCACCACGTAGGCCAGGAAAAGGTTGGCCCTTGGTACCACAGAACTTGTACAGCACAGACATAGAGTATAATATTTTTGCAAAATCTATAAACTTGTGATATATGCAACAGGTTTTTGCTGTTACTGATCCCCTGGCAAGCATCCTTCCAAAACCTCCACACCAGCGATGAGCAATTTTGTTTTTCACCAGGCATGAATTCATGGTTAGATTCCTCAGTTTGCCATCTACAAATTTTTTTGACTAAACTGCGGAAAAAATCTGCTGTGATAAATTTCACTACAACATACTGTATACAGTATGTCACTGAGACAAATTTGTTGACGAAACAAAAACACCCAGAGAAAAAAAATGTTGAGTGTGTTAAAAAATTGTTGCCCATAAAAGTTGTTATAATGCTAATTTCTCCCATGAATACAACACTACCCTCATTTAGCAGCTCTTTATTCATGTCATCTCTAGTGAGTACCTCTACGGGTGACCATGATGAACCTGTTACTCTGGGCATTCTACTCAGCTATGGGTTGACTTATTAATATTGATATTACATTGTGGTTGTAAGTAATACTTGCCCTGGTAGTCTAGTGGTGCGGCGGGGACGCCCGCCGCGCCATCGGCGGGGACGCCCGCCACGCCGCTCTGCTCCCTCTGCCCAACCGGCTGCTTAGTGCGCGCACTTCCGGTATTTAAAGGCGCAGGCGCGCTGACGTTTAAAGTATTTAAAGGGACACCTGAGGTTTTGATATTGCCCGTGATAGGTTTTGTTCCTGGTGCCTGTATCTGTGCTTAAGCTTCCTGTTTGTTCTTGATTCCTGTTTTGACCCTGCCTGGCTTTGACTATTCTGAATATCTATATCCTGACCCGTGCCTGTTATTGACTACTGATTCTGCCTCAACCCTTTGACTGACTACCTGGTTTTGACCCCTGCCTGTTTTCGACTACCGTTTCTGCCTCATCCTATCTGATTGATCACCCGGTTTTGACCCCTTGCCTGCCTGACGATTCCCAGTTATCCGCCTGCCACGACCCTGCCAGTTTGACCACGAGTTGCCTACTCCTATCTGTTCAGTGACCATCAGCCTTAAAAGACACTATCTACAGTCGTGCCCCTTTGCCTGCTCAGAACCTTTTGTCTTGCACTTCTCGTTTTAAGACCTGGCGGCATCCGATTAGCCAAGGGCTCCTCCCGAGGTGAAAGGCGGCTGTTATAGGCAGAAGCACGAGCCGAGACCAGGGTGCTTGACACTGGTTCTGAGTTTAGGGTGCCGACCGTTACAGTGGTCTAACTTGGAGTGTTCTACTTTATTGCAGACTGTACCTTGTTAAACTGTCATTTTAGGTTTTATGTGAAATATAATCACTTCCATTAATTGTATATTACAGCTCTAATGCCCCATGGAACATAAATTTAATTGAACCAGTTGGGCTGAATCTGCGTGTTAACACTTTCCTGACTATCAAGAAAACTTTCAGGAAACAGCTTTATAAATGTGTTAAAATAAGAACTTGGGAGAACCAGTTTAAACTTTAGTAAACCTGCCCCTGAAAGGAATATTTTTGTGCAACTGTCATACTGTAGGTACTATTGGTATGGGTATGTTCTCATAGTCCAGTGCATTGTAAAGCACCTTTAAGAATAGTAAATATTTCACTACATCAGTTTTAAAAAGCATTTATGTGAAAAGCCTCAAAAGTAACTTTATTATTCCAGCAAATAGATCATTAAAAATATCTTAGCAACAACACCCTAAACCCTTCATTTATGTATAACTGAAATTCTTAGGAGCCACTCTACATTTGCAAATTTATTTTAAGTAAGCTTGAAAACTGGAACATTAAGCAATCCAAGAAATTCATATTTTTCACCAAATGATGACCTATTCACAAAGGTGATTATCTGCAATAATTATTATTTTAAGCAGGAAGTCACTGTTATTTTTAGATAATTCAAGTCTCTAAAGGGGTAAAATCAAGATTTCTGCTCTTCTCTATAACAACCATCATCCAATATACCTGTGCTAGCACTGAAATGTCTAAAAACTATGACTGTGTAATATTTAAAAAATGCATTAGGCAGTCAGCTAGAACTAGAAATGTTTTTATAAATACAAACTTTACATCTTGTTGTATTATGAATCTTCATTGTTCATCCTTTTTCTGATGACCAGATTGAACTAATATGACCAATATGACCAATATGACCAATCAACCAACAAGCCAGTAATTTGGATAGCCATGCAGCTGCAACATTTTCTGGCTTGGTCAATAACTCAATACACCTGCTGATTGGTATCATTGACCAACCGTGTTATTTGTTTTGATTGATTGGATTTGGTAGGATTGCAGTAACATATAACAATCTAAAAAAATCTTGCTTTAGGGTAACATGCATTGACTTCTTCAAACTGGCAGAAATTTAAAATCTAGTGACCGTATTCAGCCTATTTAACTTCACCTTTTGAAGCTGTGTTTGTATTCTACTAAGCTGTGCAATTCTACTCTAAAAATATGGAAGCTAAACAGTCAATTTAGAATCCCAGTAAAATGTTTCTAGTTTGGTTTAGTAATATCTTAAAAGGTTTTAACTTACTATCAGCCATCTTTAACACCAACAATTATGACCTAGCTCATGTCAATAACGGTGGGATATTTTGATTCTTATTTGTACAGTGCTTCCATGTTATTATTATATTCTCACTGATTAAACATACATTTACACAAAGGCTTCTATTCATTTCAGGTGGAATTATACAAACAAATACTACTTTATATAGAACACAACTGTTTTAACTATTCACAAACAAATAATTCTTCAACCGTTACATTTGAATACCGTATTCATATCCACAAGGCCTTTATTATATCAGTGACGCATTTTGTGATGAATATGTTGTGAGCAGAATAGTTTGCTACATCTCTTAAAGATGTTCAAGAGATATTAAATATCATTCATTTTGTTCCAGCTTGCTTAAATTTAAATATTCAAAATAGCTTTAGGTCAGCCACCTAACTATAAATAGAGAAACATTCTCATTAATGGATACCATTATTGCAGAGGACTGCCACTTGTGAAAGAACCCCTAGGGAACCAACGCAACTATATAACTTTGGCCACCCCACCATCATTTCTCTCCTGAAAAAATTTTTAAAATGTGTGGGACTAGGTGTTGCCATCTTTATAAATATCCCAACTAGCAGTCTTTGAAGCCATGCATACCCATTACAAAGTCCATTAAGCAGAAAAGACTCATTAGGTACCAGTGTCTTTAATGTAGATGAGAATGCTACCTGATCCAATAATTGTTTTTACACAAGAGGATCCTCAACAGGAGGCATATGTTAGGCAGGGACTACTGGCATTAGGGGTTCACAAAGTGGGGCTACCTAGTACTTTTGACTTTCCTTGTCCTTTAAATGAATTCTGTCATGATTTTTATGGTTTACTTTTTATTTCTAAATTACACTGAAATTACACTGGAATTATTGCACTTAATTCCCTCTACATTTAAAATGTTATTCTTGAGCCTCAACCTCTCAAATGCATTTTTATATCTGTAATATTGTTGTGGAGGCAGCCATCTCAGTGCATTGTGCCTGATTCTGAGTCTTGAGAAGCAGGATGTAACTGCTTTGAACTTCTATTGAAAGCTATTGTTTTTCCCCTTCCCATTGTACTACAATATGATCCAAGTTCCTAGCACCACCTACTGTTAGTGGAAGACATGGATAGCACACAAGCAGGAATAAGCAGGATTTTATCAATGCAAATTAATCCTTCAGCAGAGATGTCAGAGAGCTGCTATCTGATTAGTTGTCTATTGTTCTGTTGATAGGATCTGAAGGGGGCTGCTGGAAGAGAGAGTGGTGATATCACTCCAACTTGTGTAGCAGTAAAGAGTGACTGACGTTACATGGATGGGGGGACCTGTAAAATGGACATCATGTCCGGCCCCATGTCAGAGAGCTGCTATCTGGTTAGTTGTCTATTGTTCTGTTGACAGGATCTGAGGGGGCTGCTGGAAGAGAGAGTGGTGATATCACGCCAACTTGTGTAGCAGTAAAGAGTGACTGACGTTACATGGATGGGGGGACCTGTGAAATGGACATCATGTCCGGCTCCATGTCAGATTTCAAAATTAAATATGTTTGCTCTTTTAAAAATTAATTCAGTTTCATACGTCTATTCCTATTCATGTCATAGTCATACATAAGATAGCTAGATGAAATCATGGTAAGATTGGCATAACAATATGATTTGCAATGATCCCTTATCTATAGATTTTCAGTTGTTGGAACAAATTTGAGTGATGTGACAACAATTGGGGTTTGGATGATTGAAATTTCACTTTTAACTATTGGCATGCTGTCACACAATTTGTATCATCCACAGATGGATTTAATCATGCTAAGCAAACAGACGTTGCTATTCCTGTTTTTAATATCCCTCGTTTAAAAGTATCTTAAAAAAGAACGCTGCTCATTATCTTTGAACTAAGCTGGCAATACTTATTCTAAACTAACAAATGAAAGGGAAATACATACCCCTGTCCCAGATGTTTCATTTAGTGTCACTTGTCCATAATTCCAACTAGGCCCATAATTTCCTTCCTTTTGAAAAATTATGGCTTCTGTGTTATTGGCAAAAATAGTAAGAACATTTAAACGGTACACGTTGACTCCATACATGTGATACCTAAAGTTTAAAAAAGATAGCATCATTCTCATGTATAATTATTTCGCCTCACATTATTTCCCCACACATGCTAGTATATTAGTCATTTTTTCAAATTTTTGTGGATTGCACAGCAGAATTAATATCAGGTTCTTTTCTAACACAAATTAATAGGTAACACCAACAAATATTTGTGTACCAGCTGACACAAGGCTACCTATTCCGATTTGAAAAAAGGAGGTTCCATCTAAATATTTGGAAGGGGCTTTTTACAGTGACAGCTGTGAAAATGTGGAATTCTCTCCCTGAATCAGTTGTACTGGTTGATACATTAGATTAGCCATGGGGTCAGCCATTCAAACCTTAAAAAAAGGCACAGGATACACATCAGTTAACAGATAAGCTCTTTATTATACAATTGGATTCTTCAGAGCTTATTAGATATCTACTGCACATCCATGCTTGAATGGCTGCCCCCATGACTACACAGCAGCTTGTTTATATAAACTATAGTAGTGTTTCTGAGTCACATACATCAGTTCTACCTGTTCAGGCCAACAGTACTTTATAGTGTCATTCATTTGAAACACTTTCATTTATTTGATGTTACTGGTCCTTTAAGCAACTTTATAACTATTCTGTTCACCAAGATGCTGTATGAAAATTATGCTGTAATGTAACACCATATTGTCATGCCTTTATAAATATGCTCTTCAGCCTCCATGAAACAAAAGTCCAAAGTGATAAAGCAAAGGATTAAAAGTTAAATGCCATAATTCATTATTATTGTAGCTGCAACATTAAACTTTAATGAAAAATACAGAGAATAAAAATATACATTTTCATTCCTTTGATGTTTCAAGAAATTACCTTCTGATTACGGTTGAACAACCTATTTAACTTTGTCTATAAATGTTATTGCAGTTCTTATTCTCACAACCCTTCTACATGATCATACTATCAATGTTTTGTTATTAAAGCACAGTGTTAGATTTGTACTTGGTGCTTGATATATTATTTATCTTACCAAAAGCTCAGGCACATTGGTCCTGAATGCTCCATCAATGGATGACTTTGAAGGCGAACACTTTGCAATATCCCTGGTATCACCTGAATCCATGGGGTTAAATAATAACCTATAGAAAAAGTAATTTAGAACAAAAATTACATTTATGAAGTATTTTATGGTATATTTTACTGTAGTAAAATTATTTCTGTCTTTAGTTTCAGTCATTTTTAAGCTGCCATTGTCTCTGCCTTTCTAAATGCATCCTTTCTGTTTATATCCCATAGACCTCCTAATATGTTATCCTATGTTATCCTGATTAACCTATCAGCATTGCAGATATGGACATTTGTCACAGAAGGTAGGATCACACAGTACAATAAATAAAACTGTCTATAACAAGAGCAGACTCAAGGTTCTCCCATTACCTGTATAAGCAGAAATAATAAGATTATATATCCTTAAATACCAAGCATAAAAATATAGGATACAACAGTTGTTTAGCAAGCAGAAAACCACTTATGTACATATTCAGCACACCAGTATGGTAAACACAAGTTAAAAGACAAATGATGGCTTTAATATAGGAAAAATGCAGGAAAATGTTTATGCAGGCATAAATGAAAAGTAAAGAGTTTTAAAATAAGTTAATTTATACTGTATTTATTATAAGAAATTGTGTAGATTTTGTTTCCAGATTATTATGCTCTGTTTATGTTGTTGAACACCTACTTTTAAATGTTTAAGCTCCATAAAGTGGAGCATTATAAATAATGTAAGCTGCCACCAATGAACACACTATGTAGAAAAAAATCTTAAAAATCTAAATTTTCTTAACAGGAAGGTATTAATAAATTAACATGTTTACCAAAGCAAAATACTGCCAGTGGGTTTTTTCATTCAAATGTGTGCCTTTGGCTTCAGCCTGTTTGAATTGTTAATTACTGATGGAAATTTTAAATAAGCTTTTTTTTAAATATGCACATTTGAGTTGCCCTCATGATGGTGCTTAAAAACTATTTATGTGAACAAACTAGTACTGATAATTTGGATTTTTAATGATTAAATAAAGACTCAAACCAGTGTAAATACAGTGCTCCTTTGTATACTATACCTGCCAACTCTCTAAAACATGAGTCTGAGTGATGCACAAGGGGAAAGAAAAGGGTCAGGAAAGAAGATACCCCACTATCAATAAGTGCTTAACCTTTCATCAACAGTATTATTTTGTTCATTAAGCACCTTTGCACATTAAGGGGCTGATTTACTAATGGTCTAAGTGAATATTCGGATGCAAAAAATTTGATATTTTATGTAAATTTTTTAAAAACTTCAACCATCAAATAGGTTACTTCGACCATTCGATTAGAACGATCGAATAGTAAAATCCTTCAACTTTGAAATTCGAAGTAATGTCTCTTTAAAAATCCTTCGATTTTTTAACTTTGCCAAATAAAAGCTGCCAAAGTTTGGGGACCTGCTAGACCATTTTTCTTAGTTTTATTTTATCGAAGAAAAATCCTTCGAACGCATGCTAAAATCCTTCCAATGATTTTTCTTCGACCGCAGGAATGCCAAATTCAATGAAAAATCCTTTGCCTTCAAAGTCAAAGGATTTTAATTCAATGGTCGAATTTCTAAGTATTTTCTCATCGAAGTTTGCCCCTAAGAGGGAGATTTACTAAGGGTCGAAGTGGAAGTTCTTCAAATATCACAGTAATTTTTGGCTGCTTTGACTATTGAATAGGCCAAAATTTGATTTGAATTGAAAAAAAATCTGGATCGAATTTTTAAATGTGACGATTCGAAAATGGAAGTACTGTCTCTTTAAAAAAATTGAATTCGACACCACCTTAAACCTGCGGAATTGCTATTTTAGCCTATGGGGGACCTCCTAGAACCCTTAAGAATTGTTTTTGGACTTTTTTGGCCAAAATAGTTGCATTTGAAAAAAAAATTTCGATCGAAAACAGACCTATTCGATTGAAAAAGCTCCATATTCGATGAAAAAACACTTTTACAAAGATTCAATGTTCCGATTCAAAATTAGACCTCTAATAAATTTGCCCGTAAGCATTGCCTGTGTGTGTCTTTACACACAGGATGTATAACAATATAAAGTGAGGTTCAGGAAATGTATTTTCCCATTGGTCAGCAGGGGAGGGTTGTTGGCAGTACATGGGTTAATGTTATAAGGACAGTAGAAGAGCTGTCATTCTGCTTTACCCCAGAAAACTGTTGTTGCTCGATTTTTTCATGTTTTTCCTGATCCAATAACATTGTGACTTATTAATAATAAATAAGTTCCAGTCGTGGATTTTAGTTTGGACAGACTTTCATTAAAAAAGTCAGATAAATTCAGACTTTTATAAATAAGGTCCCTCAAGTCCCTTCCATAACTTATATAGAATTTAAATGGCCAACTTGATTACTTGCAGTATAATATCCTTTTATTCTACAATATGGAGTATATTAGTCTTTATATTATACTAGGCACGGTTTTTTCTGTACTCCCACATATTTTAATACAGTATATAACTATACAGTTAACTGTGTGCCATTTACTTGTACATATTCAGCTATATTAGCCTATATTGAATGCTTACCAGAAGAGTTACCAAATGTATGGTCTGCATTAGGTCCTGATGTAGAGGGATACGTCGGGCCGCATATCCTGTCCCAACTATCATAATCCTTTATTTCTTGAAACCAGTAACAATACCCATCTTCAAAATTACAGTTAATTTTTTCTTCATCTTGAAATAAAAACAGATACAAATGATCGTTTTGATTTCTAAAGCACTAAAGTATTGCATGATGCAGTATAAAGGGGCATAAATATAGAGTTTCAAAAATGAATGAATTTGCACAATATACTGGAGGACTTTCATAGCAAGAGAAGGCAATCCAGACAAGGTTATAATTCAACATGCATTTAATCCATTATCAGAGAATATTTACAAGGTTTGGATTCAGTTAAATTCTTAACATTATGTAAAACGGCTTGCTTTAATATCATATTCTGCACTACTAAAAAGGAAAACATAAGCTGAAATTTATGTCTAATGTTCTTAATGTATTGAACAAGTTACTAATATTGACCGTTCAACAATTTAATTAGAATAGGGTTCTGCTTTGTTTTAGTTTTATCCATTTGCCTTAAATTTCAAGTTCTTAAATCTATAAAGCGATAAATAAAGTAACTATTAATAAGAAGGTAATGCAGTATCTAACAAAATGAAGAGAGGAAGCAGTTACTATTGGGAGCAAATGTTGCTTTCAGCTGAATGGTGTTTATTCTAACCTTTTTATGGAAGTATATATATTTCAACTTTAATGGTATGCCTTAGAATAAATCTGTAGGTCTCTATTTGTTTTAAAAGCATTTTAGGAGCCATAAAGTATATAACGGATAACATACCAATGCAAACTTTAGTGCCCCAATATAAAAAAAAAAAAGGTTGACACTTGAATTTCTATTAACTCTACCATATATTTTTAGTACATGAAACGATACAATGAAATAATTTTATCTCTGAAAGTATGAGAAGAACTTTCCAATAAAACATAAATAAAAATTATTAAAGACAGTAATTAGTTCTTTATGTATCCAAATTGTAAATCTATAAACAGAAAGATTCCCATGTAAGTCCTTTAACATTATGTTTTATACATGGATATAAGTGGGCCACCCTCAGCATAAGGTTGAGAAATTATGACATTTCAATAGCTGGGGGGATGCAAATCAGGTATTCTTGTAAAATCTTTTTATAAATAAACATTATCCTGAGAGAGAGACAGAAATGTATTACTATAACACCTACAGAGCACAGACCAGTGTTAATCCTAATATTATACTGAAACATATTTAAGAAATAGTGCATTAGCAAGTCCTTGAATTTTTGGTTGGAACAGTCCAAAAAATTCCAATATAGTTTTATATTTTGACAGTCATGCATTCCTTTTATTATTGAAATCTCAAAATCTCTGTTTGTCATTTTAGATTTAGAAAATAAATGGTGGCCATTCTCCCCGAAGGTTAAAAAAAAAAAATTTTTTATTTGCTGACAAATGTTTTAGTGTGTTTGAGAGAATATTGCAAAATAAAACATGATGGATATTTCAAAAGTGCTTTACTTTCATGTGCAAAGTTATTCAACAAAGCATAGGAGTAAAATATATTCATTGTTTCGAAATGGCTTGTCAAAGGAAGTCATGCTTAAAATATGTTTTGCAGATAAGGCACTGGGTTCATGCACTTTATTTGCTGAATGGGATGAAGTAAATGAAAGAAATTTTTTTTTTTTAATGATTCCATTTAATTTTTGCACAAGCTTTCATAATGCTGGGTTCTCTTAAGTTACATTACAGCAATTGCGGGGCTGGCACTTGGGCAGTTTGTCTGAATGGACATTATAGTATGAATTGGAATGAAAACTGGATGATATGCATTGAATAAATTGCTCAATGACTGATAATCTAAAGTTCTCCTATATACATTATGTAAGTTATTGTCATCTGCTTTGCTGTTCTCTGTTGGACTTGAACCTAAGAACAGTACAGTTTTCTGCCACTACCTCTACCCTATAAAAGCAGTGCTTTTTTATTCTATTGTAGCTACCCAATCAAAGCTGTGTCCTAGGTTCTCCAAGTTGCTCCCAGCTGCTCTTTATTAATATTAATTACATTAAATATTAGTTACATCCCCAAACACTGTGAGGGTTATTTATCAAACTCCAAATGTATCTCAGCATTTTCTACTACAAACTCAGATCAAATCAAATGTTTTTACGCTTATTTAGTATTACATTTTCTTGGAAATTTGCTTTGCGGAAAAAAAATCAGATTTTCACGATTTTTTCTGATTTTTCACCTGAAACCTCAGGGTATTGCACGTAACCCAATGCACAACAAAAAATAATTTTCTAATTAGACCAGTGTTGTTAGTGGCGTACTGCAGGGCTCTATAGTAGATCCCTTGCTTTTCAACTTGTTTATTAATGACCTGGATGTGGGCATTGAAAGTACTGTTTCTATTTTTGCAAATGATACTTCGCGAAATGCGCCATGTCTCAGTTTTGAAGCGGATGCCGGCATCAAAAACGAGTCACCGGCACTGCATATCACAAATTTATTTGCCTGCGGCGAATCACGGGAATTCGCCACAAATTCATCGCAGATGAATACATTCGCCCATCACTAATACTAAATTGTGCAGAACTATAGGTTCCATGCAGGATGTTGCCACTTTGAAGGAGTGATGTGTCTAAGTTGGGAAACTGGGCAGTAAACTGGAAAATGAGGTTCAATGTTGATAAATGAAAGGTTGTGCACGTTTACCCTAAATGACAGCGAATGTGTTGGGCGTTTAAATGAGAAGGATCTTGGCGTTTTTATAGATAACAAGTTTCCGGGCAGTGTCATTCTGTAGCTATTAAAGCAAATAAAGTGCTGTCTTACATTAAAAAGGGTATGGACTCAAGGGATGGAAACATAATTGTGCCTCTTTATAGATCCCAAGATAGGCCTCATCTGAATTATGCAGTGCAGTTTGGACTCCAGTCCTTAAGAGGCATATAAATGAGCTGGAGAGAGAGTGCAGAGACATGCAACTAAACTGGTTAGAGGTTGGGGTTGTTTTCTCTGGAAAAAAGGCGCTTGCGAGGGGACATGATTACACTTTACAAGTACATTAGAGGACATTATAGACAAATATCAGGGGACCTTTTTCGCCATAAAGAGGATCACCGCACCAGAGGCCAACCCTTCAGAATAGAAGAGAAGGACTTTCATTTGAAGCAACGTGGGTGATTCTTCACAGTGAGGACAGTGAGGATGTGGAATGTGCTGCTGGGTGATGTTGTGATGGCTGACTCTGTTGATGTTTTCAAAGGGGGCTTGGATGATTTATTGGACAGACACAAAGGCTGTTGTGATACTTAACTCTACAGTTAGTATAGATATGGGCATATATCATTTATATAAAAGTATGGAGGGGTGTGTGTGTATGGATGCTGGGTTTTCATTTGGAGGGGTTGAACTTGATGGACTTTGTCTTTTTTTTCAACCCATTTTAATTATGTAACTATGTAACCTTAAATCTACTAAAAATTGTGTAAACATTAAATAAACCCAATAGTCTGCTTCCAATATGGAATAATAATATCTTAGTTGGGATAACCCACCACTAATGTTCCAAGAAAAAACTTATAGTAATACCCTTTATTCTGGAATGAAACATTGGATATGCAGGTATCTTGATATTTTGATATTTTAGTGTATTTACTGAGAAATAAATAAAAACGCAAACATAATTTGTGTTATTTACATATAAGGGGCATGAAAAAGGGGTGCAACAAAGTGAAACTAAGAGATAATCACACGGGAGCTGGGACATGGACAGTACTTGGGAATCCCCTGGTAGATTTCTAGCCTTACAGCATTTAAAATTCTGGGGCTATGAGGCAATATAGAATCCTTTGATTAAAGACTGCTCTGGGTTCCCTTCCACCTGTTACCATAATCTGGTGCTAGGTAAAGAAAAGAGATCATACTGGTTTATGCAATTGCCAATGCAATTTTCTGATACAACACCACAATACAATGTACACTGCACTTTACATTGGAGATCCCATCAGTGTGAGACTCTTGTGGGTCTGTTTTGGTTATTGAGGCATTTTACAGCAGGAACCTTATAGGAAAGTCTTTTTTACTTGGGGTGCCAAAAGTTAGGCACTCCCTAGTGGTTGTATTTACTTATCAGACACCAGTGCTCCTATCAGCAGAAAACTGAACTGGCCAGCGAGCATCTTGGAACAATCGTCTTCTTCACTTCTTCATTCTTCAAATTTCCTGAATGAGTAGAATGAAATTGCCAACTTTTTTATTATTGTTTAGCTTTACACTCTACTGTGCATGCTCAAGCCAGAAGAAGAAGCAGGAAGAGGATTGCTCCATGGTGTTCACTGGAAGAAACCCATATGAGTTTAGTTTTCTGCTGATGGGAGCACCTGCCCCAGTTACCAGGTAAGTAAATACAATAAAACCCAGCAAATGTTAGGCATACACAAACATTCCTTTTCCTTTAAACTTATTACCATGTCCAGGGAGGCAGTAATTAAGGGGTTATAAGTTTTAATCGGTGTACTTACCCATTCATAAGCAAGATACATTCATATATTTAATGAATTACACCAATACATGAATTTTGGGGGTAATTTATAAAGTTTGTGCAGCAATATATTTATTCACAAATGGTATAGTGTGCATATTTTTACATCTTTCCATTGCACACAAATTTTCACAAATGGCTTACAAATTAGACAGGTGAGTTTTTGTGCACAAAAATGGCATTGACAGTAATTTAAATTAGCAATTTTCAAAACTGTTTTGTGAATATGTTCTCTGTCACCAAAATATTGCATTAACTGAAATGAAGAGTATGACCATAAATATCTGTGATTTGAAATTTTTGCCATATTTAAAAATATTTTACGGGCATTCGCAATGTGAAAGAAATTGCAATTCTGTTTTAAATACACCACTCTTATCCAGCTTTATAAATATAACCATGCACAGGGCAAAAATATATACACTGTGTGAACCATTCTCTGCTGCTCAAAGTTTTTTGCATTTTGGGTCTGTTTAGAGCACTTTGAACTTGGAATTTTCTGAGCCAGTGCCAATATTCATTTCGAAATCTAAACCAAAATCATATCATTTTATTTTTTCCACCCATATCAAATGTTCTTTTTAATCAGTAAATGCTAAATAATGCATGCTTATCTATAAAACAAACAATTTACAGTATATGAATTAAATTATGGCACAGCAGTAATAAAAAAGAGCTCTATCATTGACTTTTATTGAACACTTACTTGTTACATTGCTACTCAGAAATGTAGCATATTCTGCTTTAAATCCATTGTAATTATTACTGTAATCCGTTATAAACTCAGCTGTTACTTGATTGGAAAATATTCGAACAGACCCAGGATTTGTTCCCCAGAGTGATGCTAGGAATAAACACACAGAATAAGTGGTAATTAAGGAATTTTATGAATTATAATAAATAGTATAAATGCCACTTCAATTGCAGAACAGACTGTTACAAAAAAAAAAATGAATTGCCTAAAACTGTTCATTACACAGTCCCCCCCCCCATACAAAAAGGCAATTAGAGGTGTTCAAACGGATCTCTCAATTGAGTCATATAAAAGGTGTCCTTTTAACTTGCCACAGTTCACTAATTACTGCTCTGGCAATGTAATTTCCTGGGTTCAGTAAATAATAAAGTCTACTGTTATTCATGAACTGAATACAGTTTAATTGTACGAGGCAAACCAATAAATTTGTGCAGCTCTGTTATTATTGTGAATGTTAACAATCGGTGCGCTCATCCTTCAGGCCATAATTCAGCCAAGTTTAGTGGACACCAGTATTAATATGCAGAGATTTTAACTGCTATAACTGAATAAAACATATTAGATGTACATGTTTCTATATAGAATATATGTTGCATTAAAAATAAAAAAACTCCATTCACTCTGAGGCTCATTTATCAAAGGTTGAATTTCAAATTCACGCAAGTTTTAAAAAACTTGCATACGTTCCCACAAACTGAAAATGACCAAAATAAATTTATTAAAAAATTTAATTTCTTAAACTCGAGTGAATAGGATCGACCTGAAAACTCGAATCAAATTCAATTGAATTTGATTTTTAAAAACTCTATTTGAGTTATTTCTCAAAAAAAAAACCCTCAAAAGTCTCCCATTGACTAAAACAGCAATTAGGCAGATTTTTGGAGGCAAATAGTAAAATTTTTATGGCCAAAAAAAATGTGAAAATTCTAATTCAAAATTCATATTTACAATTCCTCCCTTGATAAATCTGCCCTTTATGTTTCCATCTATTAATATGGTTGAAAGCTGCCATAGTCATTTCACTGCTGAGGTAAAACAAAATATACATGTGCCCCGATGGTGTTAAATGTCCAAATTAAAAAGTACTCCATCTCAGACCTGCCAAGTTCATATGCCCCAGTATCTCCCAGTGCCAGGCCAGGTTACTTGAGTGTCCCAGGCAATTGGTGCATGTCCCCCCTACCCCTTCCATGCACGAAAATTAATGAGTGGCAGGAGGGAGACCCGGAGAATGAAGGGAATTGTTAAAACTGCTGACATTAAAACTGTGGGATAATACACCACACATCACCATGATAAAAACTGAGTAAAAATGGCATAACATTTTTATGCATTTTTTCTTAGCATGACTTTTGCTGGAAGCAATGTAAAATAACAGTTGCAAATCTGACGTTCCCACACCATTGCACCCTAGGCATGTGTCTCTTCTACCTACCCCTTGTTCTGGCCCTGGTAGCTCCTGATTTTCTTCTTTGTTTATTTAAATACATGCCCTGGGATGCTGTCAGTTGCCCACATATTAAACTGTTTATATAGACTTTAAAAGTTATAATATAGCATGTATGACAGGTTTGCATCATTTACTACTCAATGATTTGCAACAATCCCTAAGCTCAGCTTCTCAACAGCTGTCAGTGCCCACTGAGCATGTTCAGTGTCAATGACACTCCTAGCAAAAAAATACAAGATGGTGACCACCTGTGGAGAACTTTGAAGAAATGTTTCATATTCAAGAGATATTTATTTGTAGTTTTACATTGATATTGTGATACTTTTTTTAAAGCTGGAACTTCAGTTGTCAAATAAGTGTGAGAGCAAGACATTCACAAGGTAGTGTCAAAGCAGGGAAATCATTGAGAAAAGGATAGGCAGACTTTGCCATGTGCTTTGTATATCTACAGTAAATGGAGGTGAAAACTTAAAAAATTAAATGATACAGTCACAATAACCCAATATCTTATGCTAGAAAGTAGTGATGGGCGAATTTATTCGCCAGGGGCGAATTCGCGGCGAATTCCCGCGATTCGCCGCTGGCGAATAAATTCGCGAAACGCCAGCAAAAATTCGCTGCCGAAAAATTAGCCCAAAAAACGAGTGACGCGTCGTTTTTGACGCGACGCGTCGGAAACGCCCCGCAACGCACGTCAAAAACGATGCGCGACTCGTTTCGCGAATTTTTTCGGCGAAGCGAAACGCGGGAGATTCGCCCATCACTACTAGAAAGCTTGAATAATTTCCGAAATGTTAACATCCAAACCTTGGGAAGGTTTCTAACTGCAAATGATTAGGCCTAATTTACTCAAATGGCAGAAGAGCCAATTCTTTTTCCACTGGAAGATACAGTGGGGCTCATTTATTAATTAATTTATTTAATTATTAATAATGTAGCACACAAATGTTTCAAAGAGCAATTAATGTGCTACTCTGGCCACTGGCATTTTCTGAACACACACCCATACAAATTGCCTTACTCCCGCAATACTTAAACACTGTAGCCATGCCCACAGCCACTCCCCCAAGAATGATGCCATTACTTGAGCCAGATATTCGCAACATCCACATAAACAAAACCTTTGCAAAAAGAACCCTTATGGGCGCTATATTTGCATGCACCAGATTAAATGCTGTTCTATTTTAAGTTAGCCTTTGCCACTTCCTACTTTATAAAGTTCACTCTTCCCTGTTCTCATTAATTCCATCACATGTACTTTTTTTTTCCAGCCCTAGTGAACACCATCCCTGTTAATCTCTGTTGTGTCTCCTGAGAATACTGCCATATAATGAATGAAATGTTTTATAAAACAACCATGATTATTTTAGTTTGGATGTTACCATTTTTGTAATATAATTCTTATTGATAGCTTTATGATTCCAACTTGCATGTATTGTGCATGGTTTTTGGCAGAAGTTAAATACACAGTATATACTGTATGCCACATTGACATTATCAGTACCCTACTAATCATTACTTACAGTAAATGTTTCGTTTTCAGTACAATTCAATATGACATTACTTCAAATTTCAAATAGTGTAGCCACAATATTTTTTTTGCTACAAATTGCTCATCATATCATTCTGATCTTCTCAACTCTCTTTATAGCTAAAGATCATCTCTATGCCTTTTTTGGCCATTTGTAAGGGTCTTTCCATTTTAAACTTGATAACTTTTTCAAATTGCTGCAGAATACATCTCCTCTATGTCGGTAAAAAGAGGTTCTGTTATAAGTCAGCATTCCCCTTGCACTTAAAGACCCTTTAGGTGTTTATTTTACCATTTGTGTACATATCTTGGAGGTCTATTTAGAAAAATATTTTGGAGGTTGGAATAAATTTAGAACATTTCATCTGTAGAAAATTTAATGGTCTACTGCTAAAGTGAAGAAAATACATGGTTGTTTCGACAAATAAGCAGTTTTTCTCACTTTAACAATGTCCTCCTATTTCCTAGAGTTGATATTCTACCAAGCAGGTTGTCTTTGGGTAGTAACACTTTTGTATTATCTTATTGAAGCAGCAATCCTATAAACGCTTTCTCTTTTTTATACATATATAAATTGTTATGTATTTTTTTTACGTGACATACTATCACTGTTTGAACAAATGCAATAAAGGATTGTACGATGATCTGTATTGCTGATTGAAATCTCCCAAGTTTAAAGAGATTAAATGTAATTTGACACTGGCAGTGATGAATAGTATTATAGACAGTAACAGATTAAAACTTCAGGAATCAGATATCTACTTTCACCAAATACATAAAGTGTGTGTTTCTCTTAATATAATTCAGAATCATGAACTGACCCTGATAAAGATGTTTGTGCTAGCTATTTAAAGCCATTTATTTTCCAGATATTAAATATAAATATTAAAAAAAGCAATATAAAAAAAATTGTATATGATTAGGCTTGGAATTATTTTATTGTTTAATAATGTTTCTCTCTTGCTTATAAAAGCCATTGTATTTCCTATTCCCTTAATTCTTATTATGATCTAGCAGTGTTGTCTTATCAGTCTTTAGCAACTTCAGGATTTGTTACTGGCACCAGTTATAACTCAAATGACATAGTAATGTTGAATGCTAAAAATGTTAATCTTGCCCATGACAAGGGAAGCATAAATCTGGAGGGCTCCTCCCCATGCAATTGACAACACTAAGGGGCAGATGTACTAAGGTCTAAGTGAAAATTCGAATAAAAAAAAAAAATTTGAATTCCTTTTTGGGTACTTTGACTATCGAATAGGCCAAAATTTGATTTGAATTGAAAAAGATATGAATCCAATTTTAAAATGTGACAAATTCTTTAAAGAATTCAAATTTCGACACTTCGCCACCTTAAACATGCTGAATTGCTATTTTAGCCTGTGGGGAACCTCCTGGAACCTTTAAGAAACGTTTTTGAAATATTTTGAAAATCGAAGGATTTTGGCCAAAATCATTTGAATTGAATTTTATTTGATCGAAACAGACCTATTCAATCGAAAAAGGTCAATTTCGATTGAAAAAACAAGAAAGAAAATTTGATGGTCAAATTTCAAAAATTTTTCTATTAGAAATTTGAACCTTAGTAAATCTGACCCTAAGCTCCACTCCTTCCTTATGATAACATACCAGACCACATGAGATATTTTGGTTAAAAAAGGCTACATCTTGTTTATCAACAAATTTACATAGATAACGACCAACATAAATCAACACCAGTTAAGTTTAGGACAATGTAAATTATTACATTAATATACTATTAAAGGAGGTGAAAACTCAATAAGCTTTATCGGAAAGGTCTCTATAAATACACCTGTAAACCCTTAAAGTATGGGTGCACTTTGGATCATGGTTTGTAAAGGAGCAAAAGTGATTTACATGTACTTACAATGTCTGTCAGACAGCGATGAGATTTGAGGGTCTGTTGGGAATGCCATGTTGGCTTACATTAATGTATTATTGCTACAGTTATCCATAGTGCTATTCAGGGGCCTAAATAATGCAGAATAATCATTTGTCTATGAATTCATTTTCTAATTACTTTCAAAGCTTTAGCATAGGAAGAGTACTGTCTCCTAGACTACGGATTTAACCCCCCCACTCACCTAAACAAAATGTTAGGCACCATGAAGATATTTCAGCAAAGAATCTTACTCAAATATATTTAACATATAAATAGATCTACTATTGACTATTATGAACAGAAAAACTTACCTCTTAAAATCTTATTTGGTCCAATTCCTTCATAAATATTTAATACATCAGACAATTCTTCAGTATCAAATGACAAGAAGTCAAATTTAATGCCGTAGCCCTCCTTAACACTAAAAATAGAATTTTGCAGCATTAGTTGTCACATTAAACAGTTTGACTATAATCATTGTAAAGCAACTGGTACAAGTTGGTATAGTATAAAAGTAAATTATTTACCCTGACTTCTTGTATTTTCACATATTACATCCATAAAAATTATTTTTTCCACTGGCAACACAATGCAAAATCTCTGTATTGCTACATCCTAGTCTTTTCCCTGTAGGTTTCAGAGAGATGTACATGAAGAATATCTGGATTCCCTTTCTTTTCTGTCAGGTACTAACTTTGGCCCATATTTAGTAAGCATTGACATTTTTAATAAAATATCTGCTGGAGCCGTGACACATTCCCTGAACTATTCAAGTGATCAGGTTGTAAATCTTCAGGCAATAAAAGGTGTCATATGGGATTTCCTTGCTGTGTGAATATGAGATTCAATGCACTGTGGTGAGAATTTAAAAGATATTAAAACTGTAAATTAGTCAGTAGCTGTTATTTTAGTCAGAAAGTTGTAAATAAAAGAGTAACAACGATAATTGTTATGATGATAATAATGAGAAAATCTCATGAGAAAGTTCCCCCCCCCACCTTTTTTCCATAGAGAACAACCCAAGCCTTGACAGTCTACCCTGATTATTTAAATCTACCCCTCTCAGTTGCACATCTCTGCACTCTCTCCAGCTCATTTATATACTTCTTAAGGACTGGAGCCCGAAATCTCAATGTAAACTCAAGGTGAAGCCTTACCAGGGACCTATAAAGAGGCAGTTTGCTTCCTAGTTTTCCAGTTTAGTCAAATCTGTCTGAAAAGTGGAATGGTAGTAGTTGTAGGGATGAAGCAATAGGATGGTAATGGGGTCAACCTAAAGGAGGGTAATGGTATCATCCTAAAGGAGATTTTTCCTTAACTGTCTTCCAAAAATTGTTTCAGTTAAAAAAAAGTATTTTTTGTTACCTTGCAAACTACACTATTTTCATAATTTTGGTTCTCCTTAGTCAGCCCCTAGAAGTGCCAGTGAACCCTGGTCATGGCAAGGATTCCAGGCACCAACTGCACATGCCATACTCTTTCTTTTTTTTTGCTTGACATTAATCTGACGATATCAATCTGAAGATATGATTCAACCACTTGGATTTATGATATACAAATAAACCCATTGTTTCTTCTTTAATGTGTGCTGATTCAAGTGACCAGAACAGGCATCCACTTGACTAAGGGGGAACATAGGGAGCCTCAGGATAAGAAACACAGCTTACACATTAAGGGAACCCCCCATAGGCTTCTTTTCTAAGTTTTATGTTCGAATACCAATCGTATGATCGAACGCTTCAATCGTTCGATTTGTACGATTTTTTCTAATAATCAAACTTTTTTTTATGATTTGTTTGTAAAATCGTTCAATCGTACGATTTTTTCAAGAAATCAAATAGTGGCCAAAAACCATTGAGTTTTACTACGATTATCAAATTTTCATTCGAAAATCATAGAAGAGTCGAATTCGAGGGCACATAGACCTCGAGAATTCGACCCTTAGTAAATCTGTCCCTAAATCTTCCAAACTCTTGATTGAAAAAAATCAGCACCAGTTCCCCAACCTTTTTTACCTTAAGCCACATCCAAATGTAAAAAAAAGTTTGAGCGACATAAAAATGCAAAAGGTACCTGGGAGTGCCAAATGTGGACTGTGATTAATTGTTGGTAGCCCCCTAAATCTTGCCTTCAAGCTATACATTCAAAAATAAGCACTTCTTTGAGGACACTGGAAGCAACATATTTTTTCTTTTTTAACCAGTTTCATTCCATGCATACTCAGGGGAATGGAATGAGTTTATTTTTTGGTGAAACAAAACAGGTACAGGGATCACTGATAATTTATTGAGGAGCTGAAGAAATCACAAGTGCACAGTGTCAGGATCACGCCGCCCGGAGGCTTACCTTTAGCTCCGGGCGGCGCGTCCTCTCTTCTCGGCGGCATATCCACAATGGCGGCGCCCATAGCCGCCACGTGGATATGCGGCGCCGGGCAGTGAGGTCATCGTGTTGCGCCTGACGCGATGACGTCACGGCGCTCGTTTCATCGCCAAATTCAATTATTTAAAGGGCCATTGGACGCCATTATGGCGCCCAATTATAGGACCATACTGCATTGTTCCTGGGTATTGTTATATTGATCCTGGTGTTGCTTTTGATCCTGTTCCTGTACTTTGATCCTGTTTTCATGTATTTTGCCTTGCCTGGACCTTGTTCTATTTTGTTCCTGCCAATACACCATTTCGTGGACTTTGACCTTGTTTATCTGCCTGATCCTTGCCTGTGCAGCGATATTGTACCTTTGAACCCCTAAGCTTCCTCCTTGGTCCACTACTTCCCCTGGGCGCCTATACGGCCTACCCGTGACACACAGAGTCTATTGTTGCACACATGAAAGATTTCACAAGTACAGTGCATAGTAAAAAGTTAAATCCTTATTGTAAGAAAAATGTCTGTTAGTAAGGAAAAATGGCAATTTCATCTCTTCATGTGCAAAATACTTCAGAATTTCAGCACAGAAAGTGAAAAGCACATTTTATTTCAAAGCCAGTAAAAATAACTCAAATGTTCAATACAAACTTTCAACAATGGAACAGCTGAAAAAGAAAATACGAGTGGCAGATGCTGTGAAGAGTGGGTACTGAATGTTGATTCTTTGCAAGTTCCTTTTTTGATCATTGTAGGTGGGTTGTGATTTTGTGAATTTTTTACATTTCAGGCATGTATGGGAAAAGGTCCTGTTTGCATTTTTCTTCTTAGTTTTTTCCCTCAACTAAAATTACATAAAAAAAGCACAAATGTCTACTTATTTATTAAAAGATCTAAAAAGAAAAAGCATGAATGTATGAAAAATGCAGAACAGATCTTTTTTAAGAATACAAAGACCTTGAAATGCTTGTTTTCATAAGAATTTTCATGTCATACAAACTGAAAACTTCTAAAAGCTCAAAGAACGATTTTGCAAAGGAAAGCTCCCATTTACTTCTAGTTTACCTTGCCAGCTTTTAGAGGGTTTATAGATATTCGTTTTTAAAAAGTTTGATCGCTAAAAATTGAATAAACTAAGTAAGTAAAGTAAGTAAACTAAGTGAAAAGTAAATCGGGCCTTTGGCAATTGTTATTTTATAGATTATATATATATATATATATATATATATACTTGAACAAAGGATCCGCACTCTCTGTATAGAGATGAATGCAGGCACTGTGGGACTATATATATATATATATATATATATATATAATTATATATATATTATTATATTATAATTATAATGATAAATCTTAAACATTATGGGGCAAATTCACTAAAGCGCGAAGCGTCTAATGCTAGCGCTAATTCGCCAGCTAATTCGCCAGCGTGAATTTATATCTATGAATTCAGATTTTCATAGCAATGTTTACTGCCCTAATCTTATCAAAGGCAGACTTTGATTTCAGAACATGCTATTTAGAAATTAAATTGACAATCTAATGGGTTGCTTCATCAAATTCTCCTTTTTTTGCACTAAAATTCACTGATACAAATTTGACATTCAAAATCTTTAATTTTAGAGGTTTATTATGCACAAAAAGCATGAATGTAATAATTCAGCAAAGTGGCCGAGTCAGTGGAAGTTGTCCTAGGCAAAAAGTAATTGATTTTTTAAGTGTCACGAATGGCACCCTAAATCCAGAACCCAAGCTAAGTTCCCTGGTCTCGGCTCTCACTTCTGCCTATAACCGCCACCTTTCACCTCAGGAGGAGCCCTCGGCTAATTAGATGCCACCAGGTCTTAATAGAGAGAGGAGCAAAGCTAAAAGGTTCTGGACAAGCAAAGGGGCACAATGGTCTCACCAAGGATGCTGGATTGAAGAATACCACCAGATGCCAAGGAGTGGAACAGGCGGGCCGGACCAGCAAAAGCAGAGCAGAATCGTAAGACAGACCAGGATCAGGATTGGAGAGTGTAGAACAGTCAGTGGACAGGCAGAGGTCAGGACTGGAGAGTTCGGAGTTAACAGACAGGCCAAGGTCAGGATTGGAGAGAATCAGAATAGTCAGGCAAAGCAGGGGTCAATACACAATAGATCAGGCAGGAACTCATACAGATTGAGCACCCAGGAACAATGGGCAAAAATCTGTAGACTGAATTCCCTTTATATACTTTTTGGCTGCCCCATAGAGGAAGCCAGCAAAGAAGGGAAAAGACACATGCGGCTGCCTTCCCCGCCGGAGATTTGGCGGGCACCTCTGCATGCCACTAGACCACCAGGGTAAGCGTTCCTTACATTAAGTTTATTCAAACTAAAAAAAACTACAAATTAATAGCTTCAGATTTAATTAGCCTTCCTGTTTGCTGTTAAGGCAGCACTCATATTAAAGCTGCCAGCATGGAAGATGGCAGAATTATTCCAATGTGCAATGCTTACAGTGGAATATAACTTTAAAAAGAATGCTGTTATTAGAGCTGTAATCTGACAGATGCCAATATGAACGTGCAATTTTATATATATAGAAGGAGGTTACAATACAATTTTACTATGGATGTTATTTTCAGAACAGCAAACAGCAAATGTCTAGTGTATCTTTATTCAGATCTATTGTAGCGTGTAAAGTAAAAAATCTTTCAAATGTAAAGATAATATAATAACTAGGATAAGCAGCTACAATAGTCATTTAATACATGTAAGTGCAAAATGTAACAGGGTAATGGAACAATGACATGCAGATTATATGCTTAGTAGATGTTAATATGTGACAATGGGTATTTTCAAAATCACAGCGAAAATAGGTATGTATTATTAAACACGTACATTAAAGGATTTTAATATCTAACACTGACATTGTTCCCTGTGGTTCCTATTTTAAATAAGATATGAATCACGAGGCTAACTGTTCTATCCACCTACTATAAGATTATACCTAAGAATTAAAGGAACTAAAGAATTTTGAACATTAAAAGGGGGGTAAATTATATTCCTTGTAGGTACAGTAACTACTGTGAGAGTAAAAAGAATAAAAAAAATGTTAGAACATGCTAGAAAGCATCACTTCTTGTCTAAAATGTGTTAAACTGGATTTGGCATAGATTTTATATGATTTGAGTACTATAAAAGTAGACGGTCAGCAGGGCCACAACTAGGGGTAGGCAGAAGGGGCACATGCCCAGGGCACATCAGATGGCATGCACTAGGCTTGTATCTCAACTACCTGCCTACCTAGTTCAGCTCATCTACCTCCTGCCTACCTCATGCATTGCATTGCCGCTCCAATTTGTCACCCACATCCCTTGTCAAGCCACACCCCAACTTTGGTGTTTCCTAATGCACTGTGGCAGGTGCAAGGTGATTAAGGATGGAGTATAATGTATGGCATCTCAAAACCAGAACAAGGGCCTGGTCTCAGCTTGCTCTTCTGCCTCTAACAACTATCTTTCATTTGGGAAGAGCCATCCACTATTCGGATGCTGCCAGGTCTTAAAGTGAGAGGACAAGGTGTGGAATAACTAGACAGTGAAAGTTTGTGCCTATGAATATAAAAAGTTATTAATTTTTTAAAGGGACATACACTTTAAAAATAATTTTAGATTGTAGTTTTCAAACAGGTACAGCAAAGCCAGAAATCCTTTACACATTTTATGGCATGGACAAACAAACATACAGTTTCTGCTTTAATTTTTTTGATCTGGCCAAGATAGAATGCATTTAAGCAATCATGCCTCTTGGATACGTGGTTATCAAAACAGACCAGAACAAGAGACCAAAGCATATTTTAGCAAGTCAATCATTACACAACTACAAAGCATTTACAGATACAGTAAACCAAACTATCATTTATTGCAAATTGTTTTTGTCAATTTTATTTTAAAATTGTACAGTAAAGATATATATATAGACATTTTCTGCAGAAGGAAAGTCACCCATTTGACCAATATTTACAGTAGCTTCAATTTTAAAATTCAACAGCATTACCTTATAATCCATCGGCAGGAAAGGTTTGGGTCATACAACTGTGGGTAATTTTTTGAATGAAATGTTCCAGTAGCTTCTGATAATAAAAACTGTCCATCACATGGTGTTCCTGGCATGAAAAATTATATAGTTTGTCTTTCTGTTGCAAATATTAAATTATTATACTGTATATTACTTTTTGTGATACAGAACAGTAGTACAATAAAGCTTCTCATTTCACATTTTTTTGGCACAAAACTACAAAATTCAGGATAATTAGTACCCTAAACTGGATATCTGTAACTTTTATGCAACTTTCAGTTATGTATGCATATCTTTATTTATAGGTACAAGTATCATTTTTGCATAGACAATGGAGACAAACACTACAGTTAAATTTAATTAATATAACATAAATTATATTAATTAATTAATTTAATTAATATAACAAAACAGATTATAAAGAATAATAACAGATTTAAAGAACAGGGAAAAGCCACAGAGCTTACAATCAAAGTGTAAAGAATATGTAGAAGATATATCATTATCCTGTACAAATAATGCAGTAGATGTGATTTTGGTATTGTTACAATTTGGTACAATCTGTGTGTCGATATTTCATTAGTTATGTTTCAAACAAGCATAAAAAAATGAAATATCATTATTCTCCTTGGAGTTGTTTACACTATTGATTTGCACTTGTAAGCTCTGATAAATCTAAACACCACATAATTCCAAACCTGACAAGCTGAACAAATTTTTCTTTGTATTGATATCTATTGATTTATGCCATCTCTCTTTAGGCAGTCAGGCTGAGAGTGTGCACTGCCCCTTTCTAAGCAATGATCTATAATCTACAAACTCAGCATGTGGAAGAATAGCTGTTTTAGGTTATTTTATTAAAGTTATAATTGTGCTTTTGATAAATGAAGAAAGTTCACCTTTTATTTGCATATAGATTTGTTTATTTTTCCCAAATCATAGCAGCCCTTTCATTTCATGTAAATCCACAAAGTGATGGGGGTAAGGTGAAAACTAAGGCTAATCCATTTCCTGATATAAAGGCTAACATTAATTTTAAGGCCTTAAACTAAAAAGAAATCACAGTATATTTTCTTTTTTAATTAATTATTAAAATTCTGAACAAAGAATCCAGTAATCCTAAAAAACTTGTTGCAGAATTCCATACTTTAACTGCTGTCCTGGGAAACAAACCTTTGTGATGTTGAAGCTGAAAACTTTTCCAAATATTATTAGGAGGCCCTTATTTTTTATCTCTTTTTTATCTCTTTTATTTTATATCTCTTCATACAGGGGAGTAGGGGACCTATCACAGATTTCTGGTCATTATTGCATGGCATATTAGTATTGTATCAAACTACTGTAACAATTCCCTTGATTCATGTTATTTTTTATTACACCTTTCACATCTGGTGATCTAATGGTCAAAGTTGCTTTGCATAAACATGGTGCCTTCTTATCAGATATTACCTTTATGATATAATGATTGATCACCTAAAAAGTTGTCTTTTATATAATGATTGATTGATTGATTGATTAATAAATCACCTATAACACATTTTGTATATCAGTATTGAACCTTGTCTGTAATATAGCTGCCCCATTTAGCTGCCACTTTTTCTAAATCACTTGACAGGAGAGATCTTACTTGTATGTATAATAGTGTCATAAGCAAATTTGTTAAGATGTTGCCACTTTGCTGAGGGATCTGAAGAATTGGGTAATACATTGGCAAATGAGGTTCAATGTTGATTAATGCAAGGTTATGAACTTTAGTAGAAATAACCCTGATGCAAGATATACACCAAAGGTCAGTGTGTTCTACTTCTTTTTCTGAGACGGATTTCCTGAAGAGAAAATTGTGTTTTCTGGGGAAAATCTGCGAAAATGACAATTAGCAGCGATGTCGCCAATTTAATAATAGGCAAATGAGACACTTTGCTAGTGAAAAACCAACCTAACCTAACAATAGGGTAGTGGTATAACCTGCTTGGTGATGTCATTATAGTTTCTAATAATGGCTTTAAGAGTAAGTTGAATTACTTACTGGACAAGCACAATATCCAAGTATTTTGTGATCTTTAGATCTATAGTTAGTTTAGTATAAGTATTGAAAGGTCTGTGTAGAAATGTGTATGTATATGCACTGGGGTTTATTCGGAGGGATTGATGTACTTGAAGTCTTTTTTCAGCCCAAATTAACTATATAACTATTTCTTCATCATAGTCTTCTTTTTAGTCATGATACAGAGTTGCAAGTTTTTCACACATAACAGATTGTTCATGTGTATTCTTTAGACAGATTTAGCCTCTATTTTGTACAGTATGTTGGAACACACTTGACTATTTTTGGGAAATAGCTGAAAGATTAATGGCCACTGGCCTTTTTTTATTTTATAAAATATCTTCTCCTATTTTAATGCAGCAGTTTGAGTGGGAATATGTTTTAGCATTGATGTGAGTTCTTAAAAGAAGATAATATTTGTATAGTTATTTTAGAGTATTGCTGCATTTTAGGACACAGTACAATAATGCTTTGTAGTAAGGAATGTTTTGGTCTAAGAAAATGATGGTAGATTTCCATTAAATTGATATTTTAAATGGCCAATATATGCTCTACAAATATCATTAAATATAATATATTTTACTGTCAGATCATACCACTTTTAGAATGGCATAATGATTTGATAAAATGGTATAAAATGACACCACTTTGTACAACCACTAAGTTGGTAACAGTTAGAAAAACCATAGCTATTTTCTAAAACTGTCATGAGAAGCTTAGCTGTATAGACCGTGTAAACTATGAAGCTAAAAACAGATACAAATGCCGATGTGGGTACAGAGCAAACAATGAAATTGAGACAGCCATGTATAGACCATGAATCTGAAAACAGATACATATAGTAATGGGGCCTATTTACCAACATTCAAATTTCAGTTTTTCTCACAAATCTCTAAAACTTGTGGGTTTTAATTTCTTTAAATCAGTTAAAATTCAAGATTTTTAAATGTAAACACCGCAAAAACTTTTGTACAATAAAAGTAAAAATTGCCAGATTGTGTGAAGAAGATGGGAGTGTGAACTCTAACAGCTTCTCTAGTAGTGGTGGGGAGGAGAGCAGAGTCAGGCCTAAGCAGATTGTGGTTGTAGGGGATTCAATTATTAGGAAAGTGGATAGGGTAATCTGTCATCCGGATTGCTACAACCGAACAGTTTGCTGTCTACCTGATGCTAGGCTTTAGCATGTGGTTGATTGGGTAGACAACATATTGGGTGGGGCTGGGCATGACCCAACTATCTTAGTACATATCAGTACAAATGATAAGATAAATGGTAGATGGAAGACCTTAAAGAGTGAGTTCAGGGATCTAGGCTCTAAGATTAAGGGAAGGTCTTCCAATGTCATTCTTTTTCAAAATTCTGTCTGTGCCACGTGCAAGTTTAGGTAGACAGCCAAATGCGTGGCTCAGGTCTTGGTGTAGGAAGGAAGAGTTTGGGTTCCTAGAGCACTGGGCTGATTTTTCCTTGGGGTACAACATATACAGTCGTGAAGGATTGCACCTTAATGGAATTGGGTCCACTGTGCTAGGGGAAAGAATGGCCAAGAGGTTGGAGGAGTGTTTAAAATAGGCAAGTGGGGGGGTGAGATAAAGAATTACAGGGAAGCTAGGGTAGATGTGGCATTGGGGTCAGTAAGGGGTTATGGGGGAGGAGTGAGGGGGGCATAGAGTTTACTAGCTAAGGAGGACCCTCTGTTACAAGGAAAACAGGATAATACTGACTTAACATGTCCACTAAGTAATGCAAATGTAAAAAGTAAAAGAGTTTGTCAGGTAAAATGGGTTTGTCAGGTAAAAGGCCTAGAATTAATTGTATGCTCTAAAAATTATGATTTAATTTGTATCACTGAGACCTAGTGGGATGAATCATGTGACTGGACTGCAAATTTAAATGGTTACACCATTTTTAGGAGGGACATAGAGATTAAAATGGTGCAGGGGTGTGTTTGTATGTAAAGCCTGAATCAAAGCCATGCACTAAAGAAATAACCATGGCTGTCACTGGTGAGGATGTGGAGTAACTTAAACACTAAATTTCTGGCGTGCAAACTTTGAAAGTATAAGGACATCTTTGCAACATATTAAGTGGGAAATGCTTTTCACCAGGTTAAACACAGAACAAAAATGGGAAGTCTTTAAAATGCTGCTTGATAAATATGCGTGTTGACATTGAGGTGGGTAAGAAAAGATATGTTTTAAGACTTTCAAGTTAGCTGGGACAGCTGAATCATTTATAAGGTAAAAGAAGGCCAATAAATCATGCAAAAAAGCTAAAATCAATATGGAAAAGGATATTGCAGTAAGCAGTAAAAATAATCCACAATTAGTTTTTAAATATTTTAGTAAAAAAATTAAGCAGGAAATACATCTAATTATGCATGGTTCATATATGATAAAATTCAAAACAGACTAGCACATGTTAAGATAAACAAAGGTCTGGGGCCAGATGGTATTCATCCCAGGATACTTAGCAAGCTTAGCTCTGTGATTGCCAAATCTCTTTACTTAAGTTTTCAGGATTCATTGAGGTCTGGCATGGTGCAAAGAGACTGGTGGATTGCTAATGTGGTGCCACTATTCAAAAAGGGATCCCGTTCTCAGCCTAAAAACTATAGGCCAGTTAGTCTGACGGTGGTTTTAAAGCTTTTCGAAGGGTTAATAAAGGATAAGATACTGGACTTCATAGCAAATAACAAAACTATGAGTTTGTGCCAGCATCATTTTATGCAAAATAGATCTTGCCAGACTAACTTAATTTCTTTTTATGAAAAGGTAAGCAGGGACCTCGATTCTGGAATGGCAGTGGATGTGATTTACTTAGACTTTGCTAAAGCATTTGATACAGTGCCACACATAAGGTTACTGGTTAAATTAAGAAATTTTGACCTGGAACATAGTATTTGTACCTGGGTAGAGAACTGGATAAAGGACAGACTACAGAGAGTAGTGGTAAATGGAACATTTTCTAATTGGACCAGTG
>CM044434.1:11626543-11639118 GCA_024363595.1 Xenopus borealis | reverse complement strand
CAAAAAAACACCCATTGACTTTAATGCATTTGGAGTGGGAAACATTTTTGTCACCTATTGACTTCACAAACCAGTTTCATGTGTTTTTCAGTGAAACTAGACAGATTCACTAGACAGATACTCATTACATTGCTTGTTTGATTTGAAACAGATAAAGGTAAAATTACATAAAAAGTAGTTGTCATGTAACAATTATTATGAATATTAAGTACAATTGGGATTTCAATTATATCAATGTTCTCATAAACATAAGAGCCTTATCAGCAGTAAGCATCTTTTGGTCAAATAACTGATTATTAGAGAAAAAAATGTGATCCTATTTCTACATTGCACCCACAAATTATAAAGTCAGCTTTAAACAAAGCAAATATTTGAAATCAAATCTCTTTTTATGGCAGTTTATGTTGCCAGGGAGAATTTTCAAGAAAGCGCAAAAGATTATAGCAGAACTGCCTTCCTCACATTCAAGCTAGAAAATAATAAATGAACCAGTGCAAAGATTAGACCAAAACAGAAGGGACAAAGATGAAAAAAAGATGACACATCAGGTCAGATCTATTGTTGGAAAGCAAAGTTATTTTGGTGCAATGCCTAGGGGAAAAAAACAAATGGAAGTACATACTGTACAGAGAGAATAGAGACTGACTGAATTATAAACTGCTGAAATAAGAAACATTTGTCCAGCACAAATTTTTGTTACTGCGGTGCTAAAGATAAAGCCCATTAAGCTTTAATTAGAACTGGAAGCAAGGCAGCAATGTTTTTCCCAAACAACTAGGGGCACATTAGAGGGTCGAAGTGAAAATTTTTATTTAAAAACTTCGAAGTATGTTTGGCTACTTTGACTATCGAATAGCCTAAATTTGATTCAAATTGAATTTTGAAAAATTACTAATTCAACACTTTGCCACCTTAAAGCTGCCAATTGTTATTTTAGCCTATGGGGGGACCTCTTAGAACCTTTACAGTGATTTTTTTCTAAGCTTTAGAAATTTAAAGGATTTTGGTGAAAATCGTTTGAATTGTTCAAATCGAATGATGCATTTGAACAATTCAAACGATTTTAATTCAATTGAAAATGGACCTATTAAATTCTAAATGCGACACTTAGTAAAACTGTCCCCTAATCTATTAAATGTATATTCAGAAATCTAAAATGGTTGATAGCCAGTAACAAGCCAATGAGTTGAGTAAATTCAAACACAAACAAAGCAAACTGTGCATATATGGGAAAAGGCAGCAAATATGAATTTGTCTTTGTTTTCATGAACTGGGACATTCAACCCATAATACCAAGAGTTTGGTTTATACATGGCAACCATCATATAAAGGAATGCTATTTTAGATTTCCATACGGGAAAGAAATACAAATTTATTGCATCTTTAACCTTTAATTTCCAACTTTTTTCTGGGAGCCTACTCTACATTTAATAGATTTTCTGATAATCTGTGCAATGTCCTCAGACACATTTATATTGTATATTTATAAGTGATGGGCAACATTTATCACCAGGTTTTACCATGGAAAGTCATCTCCCTTGGACTCAATTTTAAACAAATAATCACAGTTTTTAGAAATTATTGAATTTTTCTCTGTAATGAAACATTACTGTGTACTTGATGACAGCTATGATATAATCAATCCTTATTAGAGGCAAAACAATCTTATTCGGTTAAATTTATGTTAAAATTGTGTTTTTCGAGTCAATGTTTCAGTCAGGGCAAGAACCAGGGGTAGGCAGAAGAGGCACTTGCCTAGAGTGCAAAGTTAAGGGGGTGCTAGGTATGTACCTCTTCTGCCTGGCTGCCCCTAGTCTCTAGCCTGCCAGGAGAGGATTTTCTCACCCATGCCGACCTGGGCACCCAAACTGGCACCTCTGGCGCATCACTACTATCTGCACCCCTCCCGACACGTCACTCCTCCATCCCCTGCCCACTATGGGGGCGGGCCATTAGAGAGAATTGCCATGGGTGCGCCAGTGAGTTGGCCTGGCTCTGGTTTCAGTCCACCCTGGGACCATTCTCAGAACAACAAATGAAAAAAGGATAACTTGAAGGCTGCTCCTCACTCAAAGAACAATTGTATTTTTCACCGAATTCATTACATAATTAGAACAAGTTTGCCCCTTTACAACTATATGTACATTTTATGGACATTATTTCCATTGATACAATATTACTATTGCTATATTATAAATCATAAAGTTTTCTCAATATGTACTGACAGTTCCATAGTTCCATGGACAATTTGGGTTGAATAAAGACCAATCAGGTTCAAAGTTCAAATGTTGATGTTCGCCATTTTTATTATTTCATAGGGCTGCCTTGGCACCTTTCTGCACATGTTGAGGGTATTCTAGGGAGGTGGGGATTGATTGCGAAGTTTGGGGTCTATTTACTAAAATTCAAATTTCTAGTTTTTTTCAAAAATTTAATATTTTCTCTCAAACTCTTAAAATGAAAATAAAATAAAAGATTAATATAAATAAAATCAGTGTAAAGTGGAATTGATCATTTATGGAATAAATACAATAAAATGATTTAAGATACATAAATGTAAACATTTTTTAATGTAACATTTAGATAAAGTGTCAGCTATCAAAATAAAATGTGTATATATTAAATGCTGTAGTTTTATTTATGTGATTAATAGTTCATTAAAATGCTTTAGAAATTAACAGCAGTAAATGATCGCAATGTGGGAAGCTTGTTGCACTATGATTGCTTATAATAAATGCTTCTTCTTGTTTAATGGTTTAGCTTAAAAGTTGATTTAATTAATCATTTTGTGGTTGCATGGAGTAATATTATTCATGATCCCTGTAAAATGATAGAATGACTATGACTTTATGCATTTTGCATGCATACCATTTTACTTCTTATTTCATCATAATATATTAGCAATATTAGAGGAAGCAAATAAGATATTTATTCACCATCTTGTGACTAGAGATAATAAAATGTATTTTCAATAACGCTAATTGTTTCTGAAGCCAACTTAAAAATTTAATTTAATATTTCTCTTTTAGCTTCCTCCCTCTGAATGGCTCTTGACACCAGAATTGTAAATGAATAGTTGGCTGCTCTTTCTGGGTAATTTAAAGTGGTGGTTTACCTTTAAGTATGGTATAGCATAGTCAATTCAATGCCATTAGTAAAGTATCAATTTTAGCTTTTGAATAGCTTACTCTGTCTAGCTTATATTTCTGATCATACACTCTTGTACACATTCCAGTCTCTCGTTCCTGGTTGCTAAGGTAATTTGGACCCTAACAACCAGAAAGATGCTGACACTCGGAACTAAAGAGTTTCTACACAAAAAAGTATGAAGACTAACTATTAGGGGCGAATTTACCCGCGAATTTGAATCAAATTGTGGGCGAATTTGAAACCTTCAAATTCGAATATCAAATTTGAAGGTTTCTACCGCAATTTGATTGATCGAACGATAGAAAAAAAATTAGATTGAACGATTAAATCGTTCGAATTGAACGGTTCAGACGATTTTAACCATTCGATCAAAAAATTTTTGGCGAACTAGGCAGTTGAATAAAAATTTAAAGGGCAAGTAATTCGACTGATGAATATTCAAATATTTGAATAGAATTTTCTAAATTTGATGGTTGAAGTGGTCTTCAAAAATATTAAAAAATTTTGAATTCAAATCTTTTTGAAAATTCGAGCGAATTTAGAATCATTCATGTAACTTTAGTAAATCTAGCCCTAAGGTGCAAAGTTTGCTACTGGTCAAGTCACCCATAGGAACCAACCAGCAGTTGTCATTCACAAGTCAGTTTGCTGAAAACTTGCATCTATTTGCTTGCCATGAGCCACAAAACCTGTGTACATTTTAAATACTAAAATCTGTTTATCTTTTATGTGATGTACAGTATTTGCAATGATGATTGAAAGGGCAGAATTGCTTAAATAAATGGTGGAGGCACATGCTATCATAAGAAAATTCACTGGAGTCATTGTACTTTATGTGTCAATGTGAGTGCCATTTTGGTAAACTACCTCCCTGCTTGAATTCTCCATAAACATAGTGATAAGTGAGAAAACTTTGTTAAATTCACAAAACTTGAGGAGAATCCATTAAATGGGGGAATATTGCCAAATGCATTGGTGTGAATGGGCCTTTTTTTCTTCGGCCAAATGCATTGTAGTGAATGGGCATTTTTTGATAAAATATTGTACAAATTTCGTACAAATTTTTTGGATTTGTCACCGAAAACTGCACCTTTTTCAGATTTGATGTCCAAAACCTGTGAAGTTTTTTGATTATTGCTTAATGAAACCCAATGCTCGGATGTGCTTGATAAGGTAATGATATCTTCCAATTGCAAAAGGGACATCTGCCATTGATTTCTACATGAACTTGGCAGGTCTGAGTTGGATTACTTTTTTATTCAGATGTTCTATGCCATCAGGGTTTACTAAATCACGAAAAAATGGTGTTTCCCCATTAAAAGTCCAAACATAAATAAACTTTAATAAATAAACCCCTAAGCTAGGCAACACAGCCAGCAAGGTAGCTCAGGTTAAGACCTCTCTATATCAACACTAATCTTTTTTTATTGGGAGATGACAGGGGAAGTGAGTCTTCCTTCTTATCCTTATTGACAAGGTATTACTTTACTACCGTTGTGCCTTGAATAATATATCACAGGCCATAGTACAGACTATAATATAGACAGACATTCCCCATATGTAATTTTATCAAATAACCAAATAGTATTTTACTAATGACATATGCTGTATGCAACTCTGCTTTCCACAGCTAGTATCTCTAATGACACTAGCCAGAATGGTATGAGATTTAACATGATATTAAAATATATACAGTGGTGGGCCTAAAAGTCAACAATGTACAAACTGCGTTTCACTAGCTGAACTACAAAGAAAGTATGCACTTTGAAGTCAGACTCATGCTGCTTATAAATATTGTAACTTTGTACAACATAAATGAAATATTATATATATTTTTCTTGAAATAAAAGTGTAATAATGTATATGAAAAATAGGAGACAAAAGCTGGACAACACTGTGACAACACTTTATCAAAATTCAAATTTGTGTAGTTTAGAGGTTTTTTAAACCACAAATAAACTAATTTTCTTTAAGATGATGATGAATGCCATGAAATATTAAAAAAAGATCCTAAAAGAAAAACCATTATGGAAAAAAGCTGAAAGATCCAAAAAAAATCACAAAGACATCCAAAACCTCAAAAAAAAAATTGTTTGCAATTATCAAATAAAAAACTGAGTTGGTGTTTTTTCATGATTCAAGAAAAAAGCAGAGGAAATGGGGCTGTGGAAAAAAAGTGCAAGTATTTTCTGAAATCTTGAATAGTCGGAAAGGAAAAAAAATTGAGAATGCATGAGGAGAAAACTAAAGAAAAAAATAAAAGCTAGCAAGGTTTTTATAGTCAATGGGAATATTCTATAACAACATATTTATTTATTTTCCCAGTTTATTACAGCATTTGAGATTTTCAGCCTCATTGCAAATGAATAGAACAAATAGATTCCTGCTGGCATGTGACTTTTTTTCCACAAAAAAACACACAAGAATATATTGTCATATTTATTTCCAGTATTTTGGGATTTGAATTGTTAGCAACTTTGGGGTATAATATATATAAAAAAAAATTACTTTTTTTTAATTCAAGTTAGGGAAAAAATAAGTTTTAGCCAAATTAAAAAAAAAAACAAAAACATTTTTTAGAGGGAAAAAAGCATTTGTGAAAAAATTGAAATTTGAATCCCAGTATTTCAGTAAATTGGAACATTGCTGTTACCCCACTGATATATTACCACTGATATCCATTTTCTTAGGTGGAGCGTTAGCAAATAAAAACATCCTTTGTATAGTCTACAATGTAAACGACAAAAAAAAAAAAAGATGGATCCCACATCTTAACAGTTGGAATGTCTAAACCCTTGTAACCAAGATGGGCAGTTAGTTATCATACAATAATGGCCCCATACTAATGAAGACAAATGTTGAAGTGAAGCACTGACAATGTTATAAAGAAAATAACGCTGATCAGGTGTTTATGTTAAAGTACTATGCATAGATATTGCAAAGAGTGTAGAAGAATTATATGCTTCAGTATGGTATCTTACAGAAACCAAGGCACAACACTTTTGATCCTTTATAGCTCTTGGTTGTTGAGCTTTGAAAGCATCTGAAAAACTGTGGAGGCTTAAAGTGATGTATTACTGATTCACTAAGTAGGGCTTATCTCTTTCTAAAACAAGTAAGGAAAGAACTAGCAAAAGATACAAAACCTATAAATATTAATGAGCATTTCTCTCCATAAAGGACAGGCTAACAGAAGTACAAACTAATGGTGAGAAGGATAAGGGAATGCAAATAAAATACCATTGCACACATCTGCCAGGATGAAAAAAAAAACAGTGGGTTATGGGTCCATTTATTAAGGTGATGTGTGATTCTTGCTCGGATGTGCTTGATAAGGTATACAGTACATCATTCATTAACTCTGCTGAGATACATATAAATTACACCATATCACATTATCTGCTTTCTGTAACTGCAGAGGTTGGGCAAGGGGGCGAACAAGCAGACAATGTTATTTATCATTAACACGATAATGATCTTCCTAAATGTACACCCATTTAATAATATAATCATTATTGTTGACTTACAGTATTAGCGCTACAGCCAACAATAACTTGATAAATTCTCTTTTACTTCTGTTGATTTGTCATGATATTTATTGGTAAGTGCCATGCCAAATTCATAAAAAAGCAGCCAGGCACTTAGCTCCATTAAAATGTTAGCTCAACAAATTGGGATATACTATAAATGTCTATTTTTCATTAGTATACCAAGTACAACATTTGTTTTATTCCAGTGCACCATTTGTGTGCAGTACAGCTTGTATATGAATGTAGTGCAATATGCAAAACGTAATTTGTCTTTTTTTTGTGCCAACAGTACAGTTTGACCTGTGTAACTTATGGTGTGTAGCATCAATAATGTCTTTAGTGTCCGATTTACTTACTGCAAGTCATGTGCAGCTATTAATATAACCCACTAAGGTAACCCTGGAATTACTGGGAGATTTAGGCTACTGGTCACTGTTCCCTTGCACTAATGTGTGCGCTTGTGTCTAATTCATTACTCTAGGCTGAAGAAGAACATCAGCATGTGTAACAAGTTAAGAATGAGCATGAATCCAATCGATTTAAGGGGACATATACACTGACCCATGCATACTGTGCTCAGAGCAGAGCATGAGGATGCTAGTTATTTGCAAGAGATAAGGGCCATTAAGCACTAAGTGGCAAGCTCTTGTACCCCTTAGTGGTATTGCAATTGCACCCTAGGATCACAAATAACCTATTTGGTGTCATTGGGTGCTCAACTTTGCATTCCTGCATGCACTCTTCACTTGCAATTGTAAATAAGCCCCATTGTGCATAATATATATAGCAGCTAATGATTATTATATGATAAGTGGGGCAGAAACACACACATACAGTAGTAGACAAGGTTGAACTTTGAACAGAGTATGATAAACTTACAAAGTACAAAGCAGAAAATTTTAAATCATACTTACCGAAATTTTCCTTTCCTGATATGTAAAATGACAGTGGTCACTCATTTGTTAACACCCCATTGAAATGTGAGGACAGGAAGTAGCAAGCAAATAAAACTCCCCCCCAAGACTCCCACCTCATCTTTATTATACTATTGGAGTTGGAGGAAACCTGGGGAGGGATCATGACCACTGCCACGTTACGTATCAGGAACGGAAAATTTTGGTAAGTATGATTTAAAATTTTCTGTTTTCCTGATCCTCACATGGCAGTGGTCACTCATGGGACATACCAAAGCTTAAATGACCAAGGGAGGGATTAATGCAAAATATATATATATATATATATTTATTATGCAGCTGAGACAGCCTCCAGTACTTTATGCCCAAAATTGAGCTGCAGAAAACACATCCACTTTATAGTGAGATATGAAGGTGTTGACTGATGACCAAGCAGCTGCTTTGCAGATTTTTTTCTGGAGAAACCTGAGCCTTGAATGCCCAGGACATTGATAATGCTCTGGTAGAGTGAGCCCATAAGCCCTTCAGACTAGCCATAGCACTTAAGGAGTAAACCCTGCTGATGCAATCTTTTATCCATTTGGCCAGAATAGAAGTTGTTCCTCATGAGGGTTTGAGAAGAAAGTAGGTAGTACCAACAGTTGATTAATGTGGAAGTCTGAAACTCAGTTTTAACATCGCTTTATCTGTGAAGATTGATAGATTTTTGTCACAGAGTGCATGCAGTTCGCTAACTCTTTTAGCTGATACAATTGCTAGTAGAAATACCATTAATGTTAGAGTGCTTAGAGATATTTCTTCAATTGGTTCAAAAGGGTCGAACATCAACACTTTCAGAACTAAAGGGAGATCCCACAGTGGAACTTTGTCTCTGCAGGTTGGTTTGAGATGCGTGAGGGCTTAAATTATTCTGATCACTAACGGATGTGATGCCCATTGTATTGAAGTAAGAGCAAAGTCCATTATCCAGCCCTTGTTGTAGGAATTCTGATTCAGGGTTAGGTTGATGGAAAACCCTTTCATGTGTATTGCACCAGTCAAAGAACACATTCCAGATTCTATAGTAGGTATTGGAGGTAGAAGCTTTCCTAGAAGCCAACATTGTGTTAATCACTTTCTCAGAGAAGCCCCTTTCCTACATGATTTTCCTTTCAACCTCCATGTCCCAAAAAAAAACACTGGCATCTTTTACTTTTTTTTAGATTGATAGTCTGAAAAATAGCGTAATTTTTGGAGGGTTACCCTCCTTCCCCCCACATTTCCTAACATATGGCAACTCAACTTTATAGTGGGCACATGTTTAGAGCAATAGAGCAACTTTATTTTATTTAATAAAGGCATTCGCTGTGACATATACTTCCATTATACTTTCAACTTCACGCCTTATGCAAATTAGGCATCAATAGCATAAATGCACTTTGCATGGCGAAGTAACTGTAGCGCAACTTCGCTAACATTTGCCCATTTTTGCATTTTAGTGAATTAGCAGCTGCCTGGTGAAAATTTACCTGGCGAAGTGCAGCGAATTGTGGCGAAATCACTAGAGCATTTTTGCCGCTTAGTGAATTTGCCCCTAAGACTTTTGTGAAGGTTCTGGGAGCAATTTACAGGCTGAATGGAAGGGCTTTGTATTGAAAATGTTGATTGAGAATGCAGAATTTCAGGAATTTCTGATGTTTTCTTAGCACTGGTATGTGGAAATAGGCGTCTGTTAAATCTATCATCACCATCCAGTCTCCTTGCTGGATTTCTAGTGCAATGGTTCGGACAGATTCCATCCGGAAAGTCTGGACCTTGAGAATTTGGTTTATGAAATACAGATTGAGTATGGGTCTGTATTCTATTGACGTCTTCACCTTCAGAAAAAAAAATATTGAATGAAACACTGAATTGTTGACCTTTTCCTACTCTTTTTATAATCTGTTTTTCCAACAATTCCTCAGAATTTCTCTTAATTGTGTCTTGATTCTGAAGTTCTTTGGAGAACTGGATCTTATGAAGAAATGAGGTCATCAAGTTTTGATCAGAATAATAATTGGCCTTGAAAAGGAAGTTTACAAAGGTTGTGTTCAGATGGGTTTTACGCCTGCCAATGCTTAAGCCACAGACCTTCTAGCCGCCACTGCTAATGCCATACTTTTAGCTGACCATCTGATGACATCCAAGAAAGCTTTTGCTATATTTTCATTAGCCAATTTATCTATTTGTAGATTTGTAGAATTTGCTCTATGCTGATTCTGTTGGTCAGAGAATCTTCCAGGTTGAGTAGCCAAAGCTTTGTAGCCCTAGCAGCCTAGGTAGTCACTACTGCTGGCTTGCTCATAGACCCAGCAACTGTATAAACCTTCTTTAGGCTGTTATCTTGTCTTTCCTACATAATACAGTATCTCTGAGGGAAATACCTTCATCCACTGGGAGTGTAGTTTTGCAAGCCACTTTTGTAATGGCTGCGTCAACTTTAGTGGGTTCTTCCCAATCCTTTATTTGTTCCATATCAAAAGGGTACATTTAATTAATTGTTTTGGTAACATAAAACTTTTGGTGTGGTTGTTCCCATTGTATCTTAATTTCTTCCTTAATCACTTAATGTGCATTGGTAAGAGATGATTTTTCCTCTTTTGACAATTGAACATTTTATCATGTCTAGAAGATGTGTCATCTTCCGGATCTAATTCTAGAATTTTCCTAAGAGCCAGAATAAGTGGTTCAACTTTTTCCAAGTCGAAGTTAGACTCTTTGTCTTTATTTGTATGTATAGTCTGGTTATCCTCTTCAAATGAGTATTCTCCCGACTCGTCAGAGTCAGTTAAAGAGACAGGTATTGTAGCGGTTTTAACAGGAACACTGAGTGACATGGTTTTAACTGCCTTCTCTGTGCTTTTTGGAAATGGCTGATGCCATAGAGTCCACAAAAGACATCTACATCCATTTCATGAGATGGGAGATTTGGTCTGATGTGCTGGGACCAGCTGCATTTGATAAGCATTCTTGGCAGAGTCTTTTATGCATAATTAATGCATGCTTCACATTCCCTTTTGGAAATGTTCCTTTTGTGTTCCTCCTGATAACACTTGTCCCTGGGGTCCCTATCAGTGATAAACACATTAAGCCTCCAAGTAAATACAAAATATATATGTGTGGATAAAATCCAGATACAGACAGACTTTAAACAATGCACCCCCTGTGAGAAGAATGTGACCTTCTGTGGAAAATCATAGCTGTAAAATAAGCAAGCATATTAGCAAGGTAAAAAAATACAGATCCCATCTGCCATTCAGACAGAGACTTTTCCCAACTGCTTCAGGAACTTACTGCTAGGCTTGTCAGTGGTAATAGCAGGCAGAGCATCTCAGGAAGACTTGAGGCTGCATGTAAGCTTTTGCGCTGTGATTTATTGATATCCTCATCCAAAAACCACAACATCCGGTTGCGCGTCATGCGCATTGCCATTTTGATTCACCGCTATAGCCAGCGAAGCAACACCCTCTTACCTTAACAGTTCCCGATCACTACAATGCATGCCTCAGGAGGACTTAAAGCGTAGGGGAGAAAAACAATCCTCTTATGCCCTGGTCTCCAAGGGCTCCTGGGAATGGTTGGCAATCAGCATTATACCAGGACTTCAGCAGAAGGAGGCAGGCTGCTGGTTTATAAAATAGTTCTCCTCACTTCAACAGGATAACAAAAGACAAGGTGGGAGTCTTGGGGGTGGGAGTTTTATTTGCTTGCTACTTCCTGTCCTCACATTTCAATGGGGTGTTAACCCATCAGTAACCACTGCCATGTGAGGATCAGGAAATATAAATTTTAGATACAGGTCTTAAGAATAGATGCTAATAATAGAAGGAAAAGTTTGCACAGTGGTGAAAAATTCTCTAAAAATGATGATATTGTGGAAGCACCGGAAGATGTGACTTTTTCTACCAAAAGTTACGATATTTGAATTATTTGACTGTGACGATCCTTGCAAGTGTACAACCTGTGACAATCCTTGTATTATCATCTGTAGTTTACCTTAGCTCTCATGGTTTGTTATCCAGCAATGAATAGGGTTTGTGTCAAACATACTTTATAACAATTTTTATTAATGTTGAAAAATCAAATGTTTTTTTAGGCAATAGGGCAAACAGGGAAATTGAAGCTTCTCCTTGATTGGTCCTTGCAAGGTAAAATAAATTAACATTACACAGGTAATACCTCATGACATTGCCAACAAAAGAATCACAACTTGAAGTAAGTGAGAGGGTTGTATACTGGTTATCTAATTGTCTATCTCACAAGGACCAAACATGAAGTAGCTTCAATTCCCCTGTTTGCCCAGTTTAACTTAGTAAATAACAAAATTCATAGACTTTTCTTGATTAAAACCATTGATTAAGTCCAGCAATAGATGTATTCATTAAACTCCAGCTGAACAAGGGGTTTATTGCCCTTTTAAGTTTTATAAAGCACCATACATGAATAGCTTTAATATACAGAAAAATACTATTTTATTATTCATTCAAAATTATATGACTCTCTAATGTAAATGATGGTCTGAAACAGAACAGATATCAGAACCCTGATGGACTGACACATTTACCCTGTTTAATAGTGATGAGCAAAGCTGTCTCATTTTACTTCTCCAGAAAATATGTGAAAATACAAGAAAATTCCTTATACAGTGAAAAATTCTTGATACACAATAAAGTCTATGGGTGACATTTTTGTTGCAGTGACTTTTCTGTAGTAAAATATATTAGCGTCTATTGACATCTAATTTTGTCTACCATGTGATATTTTTGTTAAATACAAAGCTAATGCATGGAAAAATTTTGTCGGTTTTCCTCTAAACTTTTGCTGCAAAACCATACATGCCAAAAAAAATTGGCTCATCGTTACTGCTTGATAAATATCTTGAGCAAAGCTTGCATAGTTAGATAGTTACATAGTTAAATTGGGTTGAAAGAAGATAAAGTCCATCAAGTTCTGTAGTGCATGG
>CM044434.1:11610096-11621554 GCA_024363595.1 Xenopus borealis | reverse complement strand
AACTATGTAACTATTTAACCCCTTCCTATTGGCCCTTTGTCTCACAGAAGGCCCTCTGAATCGGCTTCCTAATGCAGGATTAATCTCTAATTCTGTCATTTACAAGTAATGACTTGATACATTTTCTGCATTGCAGTTGGTGGCTACAGATGATATTCCTCATACAGTCAGATAACTAAATCTAAAAGGATCCAGAACACTGCCTTTGATGAATTTTCTATAATATGTATGTTTGGGTCAACACTTCCCCTAGAGCCACCTGTTATGGTTGGTAAGATTCCATTGATGGGACCATGCAGCCCTACCCCCAACAAATTTGTTGAAGCACGAAATGTATCCTACTTTATGGGCATACATTTGTCTATCACCTGAGACTATCTTCCCTTAAAATTTAAACTGTTAATGTACCATAAAAATGACTAGTAAAATTAATACCTTAGCAGAAAAATAGGATGAGGTGAGAAAAGCAAGGAGCAAGATAGCAATATGAACCAAGATGATGATCTCCTGTGTGCAGTATCACAATGGCTGGTACTTTAATTTAAATTTTGATTTTTTCATGTGTATTAATTGTCTGAGTTCCACAGCCTTTCTCTGCACTATAATAACATATACTGTAGCAGAGAACAGCTCCCCACTCACCAGCATAAGACTCACCTGACTCACCAGTCCATTAGAGAATTGAAAGCTTCTCCATGAGGTTCAACAAGCCTCAGCCTCATTAGGCATATAGGGAAATTGGGTAGCTGAGGTTGGCAATAAAACACCATCAGGAAACAAGCACATACTTGTTGGGCAGTGACAATGCTCTGATAAACTAGTAATACTAGAATGCAAATCTGTTCAGAGCAAAGGTCATAATGTCTTAAAAAGTGCAATATAGTGGATAAGGTACTACACTACTAACAATGACTTGCATGGTATGGAAATATTCCTACCAACAACAAAGACAGGGCCAATTATCATACCATACTTCATTATAGGAACAATGAAGTAAAAAACGTGCCAGGATCCACAAAACCTCATTACCACACTTACCAGTTGCCAATTACGAATTAACAAAGTGTCAGCCCTGATGGAACTCAAGGTTCCAGAAAGAATGATCATGATGGTATTAAATAATCAGGGAATTGGAAAAAAAAATCACAAATTCAAGGTCTGATTCAATAAACACACATAACTTCTGCAAAAGCTGTGAATCACAAATTCAAGGTCTGATTCAATAAACACACATAACTTCTGCAAAAGCTGTGAACCATTTATATGTAAGTTCAAACATTTGAACACAAAAAGGAGAGGTAGTTTGGTAAGAAGGACGAGAATGCTGGTCAAAAAATAGAAAAAGTTAGAAATAGAGAGAAAATAAAATAGCTGAACCGCAGACTAGGTTTTCAAACAAACAAGATTCCTGGATAACATCCTCGGGTTAGGCCATCACTTCTTCTATTGTAGATACTCTGTTGATAAACAACAACGCAATTCATGCTGCTACTTGCCCCACTGTGCTCCCTCATTGTACTACTGCAATTATGCTTACCTATTGTACGGCTAGATACTGAGACTATATATTGGATCAATCCCTGTCCTGGTGGTATGTACATCCTATGGGTCCCATCACATTCACACTCACAAAAGTCAATATAAAGTATTATGCACCAATTAACCTTGTTTTTGAGAAATTTGTTTTTAGCATGCTTTTGGCGTGTGGGAGGAAACCCACACAACACTGGAAAAACATCTTGCACACATGCCTAAAACATACTCAGGGACAAAATAGTAATGCATAAAAACACTAAATCTGGCTCTACTGAATACCTCTCAAATCAACTTAAATGGCAATGAAAAAAATGTGTCCTTACTGCAAAACTCTTCATGTTCATCTGAACCATCTAGACAGCCAGGAAGTCCATCACAAAGCAGGGTTTCTTGTATGCAAAATGAAGCATTTACACAAATCCTTTGACCAGGAGGGCACTGTCCTGTTTGAAGATAAATTACATTTGATTGCTTAAATTGAATTAATTGACAGTGAAATATTAAATTCATATTTAAAATATAATTTAGTTGAAAATAGCAAAGTTTTTTGTCTGTGTTGCTAACACATGACATACAGCAATGATTACTACAATTACAGAGGGAGGTCTGTGACTAATATTAGGTTTCTGGTATCAGATCCATATTCAGAAATGGGGTAAGTCATGTTGATTGTGGACAATAACTCTGTTTTAAATTTTAAAATTTCGGAACTAAATTCAGAACGTGTTCTGAGGCATTTTTTCTTTTTCTTTTTAACATGTTTATTTTTAACATGTATTTCTATAGTGCCAACATATTGCGTAGCGCTTTGTATTGTTTTTATCACCATTGTATCTCTTATGTATCTCACCATTTAAAAGAGCAAAATATGCTAGAAGAAATTGTACTTTATGTAGCTACAAAGGAATAATATGGTGATTAACTATCAATACTTAATGGTATTATTGACTTCTTATTTGATTGCTCCTTTTCTTTTCAAATCTTTTCCGAATTACTTTATAACTTGTGAAATCAAGTTACTTCTTATACCCTTACTGATTTCTGTTTGATAAATAATTAAAATCTTGTATTGAAAAAAAAAGTCATGGAGTTATTTGTTACATTAATCTGTGATTAATATCAGTGAACAAAGATTAATTATTCCCATATTCAAGTGGGTAATTTCTTAACAGCCCAAGAGACTTGGAACTTATTGTGTGCGATTAAACAAATATTTATTTTTCAAAACCATCTTGAAAATGTATAGTAAAACCTTGTCTGATGTAGAAGGTTATGCTTTAATAGAGAAGAATACATGTGAAAAGACTGTATTAAAAGGACTGTATTAACCTGTCACCATTTATAACAATCGATATGGAAGAAACAAAATAAATTATAGACTACCATTGGTATTTGGCCAGACCACAAATTACGTGAAGTTTAAGACTTTTAAGACCCATCCATAGTGGCTAAAAATAAAAATAGCTGATGGCAGGAGGAGCTGAATATTTCAGTAAATGCCGCACAAGTTTACCATACAAACAAAGTTATTACAGTTTCATTTTTGGAATGACAATAGGACATTAATTGGTTTAACACAGATACACACTTGTTATATTTTATAACTCTGCCTGATTTTGCCTGGAATGTACATCAAACTAATTTTGTAGAAACATAGGCTACTATTGTATAATTATCAGTCCCCAGGCCCAGTGGCATTATTTTATAGATATCACTGCTCTTTTTGGGCTTTATGGAGTAATTAATGCTGTAACTTTCATAATCTAAGTGCTAAAATCATTTTGTAAATTATGTTAACATAAGATAACATCCCCGCAGGCAAATAATTTGCATATGCCAAACAGTGTATGTGTATGCAATACAGAATGCAATATCAACAAGGAACACTCATGTAAAAAAATAACATAAATATTTTTACATACTTCATGACCAATCATAAAAAATCTATATAGCAATTCCCAGGAAGCTGTGACAACTCTGTGTTGTTTCCTAATGTCTGATATAAGAATTGCCACTAATAGCCCAATTGACAGCATATTGTAGAGATAAGTGCAGACTACACCAGCTGTGTGGGAGGCAATGAAAGGTAACCTGTGACAATTTCCTTCACATCAGTTCAAAATAAAGGCTGTTAAAATATGTTGGAGAACATTTTCCAGGTGTTTTTTGTTTTGCTACAATGCTATAATGCCTTATCTGCATTATATACTCTGCATTATACTTCTCGCAAAGTTGTGATCTGTGAATAGAAACAATAAGGGGACGGGGAAGAGCAGAATTTCTGCAAGAAAACAAATATAACTGCTTCAAGCAATTTTTCAAAGGAAATGATAGTAAACAAACAATTTTGTAGGTATCTGTAGCAGCTTAAAATAATTTGAAAACAGGGTTTGAAATATTTCTTACCTAGAGTTGTATTTTGCTTTGCTGTTGTAGCCTCACCTGTAGTAAATGAATATAATATATTATCATGCTAAATGCAGATTCTGTACTATTCTTGGAAGGTGAATAAGTCACAAAACTTTTACTTTTATAATGAGAGGAGACCAGAGGCCAGTGGCATCGACTTATCAGGTTGCTCAATTAGCCTTCCAGCTACTGGGGCTTCTGTGAGACCCTTCAGTGCACCCCAGGGCCAAGCAGACCCAATGTTCTTCCGGGTTCCCATGACAGCACCAAGGGTTGGTCACATTTCCAGGTAGCGATGTGTTTAGGCTGTCACACTTTTTTGGGAGATTAAAAGAGGTATAGGGCAAGTTTAGTTCAGCTGATGGTTCAGCGGGGACAGAGACCATGGGTTCCCCAGCTATTGGCTTAGATAACACACTTTTTTAGAGAAGCCTACCCTCACTTTGCTTAACTACCAAATGCAATACCATGTACAGTACTACAGCTCTCACCCACTTTATTTGGATCTTGCCCACTCGCACACCTTGTGTCTTATTCCATTCTCTTTAGATTGTAAGCTCTGTTTCAGGGCCTTCCTCAACTTTTCTACCAGTATTGGTTGTGATGTATGAAACTACATATGTTCTATGTATGTAATTCCTGTGACTTAGTTGTATAAACACATTTACTTTACAGTAGTGTGAAATATGTTGGCACTATATAAATACATGTCAAGAGTGGAACTATTATGGGTTCAGGATAGATTGATGGAAAGTGTGCCACAGGCCAGCTTGGCCATGGGGTCCCCTGGTGACAGAAAGGAAAAAACCATTGATGTACTGTGGATTTGTCCCATAGGCCATGGTTCCCCATGTACTATGCCAGAAGACATTAATGAGAGTGTGCTTTTCAACCCTGACCACATTATTATTATTATCATCAGACCATGCAATGTCTATTAGCCCCCACCTCACACCATTATGTTAATACAGGAGAGCTGTGAAGATGTGGAATTCTCTCCCTGAATCAGTGGTACAGGCTGATACATTAGATAGCTTTAAGAAGGGGTTGGATGGCTTTTTAGCAAGTGAGGGAATACAGAGTTATGGAAGATAGCTCATTATACAAGTTGATCCAGGGACTAGTCCGATTGCCTTTTTGGAGTCAAGAAGGAATTTTTTCCCCCTCTGAGGCAAATTGGAGAGGCTTTGGATGGGTTTTTTTTACCTTCCTCTGGATCAACTAGCAGTTAGGCAGTTAAAATAAAAAAAAAGTTAAAAAGGTTGAACTTGATGGACGTGAGTCTTTTTTCAGCCTAACTTACTATGTTACTATGTTACTATGATTATAAGATAAGGCTGAAGTCCTGTTTAGGGCATTTTGATCATAGCCTGTGTTTTCCATTAGACTAATACAGTGAAAATTAATGAACAAAAAATTGGTTGTTAATCTGCAAAATTTTATGAACATTTTACAGAACTATAATTTTCAAATACCCCATGAAAAATAAATTATTTCATGTTTTGCTTTATATTTCTCTAAAGACACTAATTTGTATTCTACAGCCCTGTGAAGACATTTAGCATGTTCTTCTCTCCTGTGTAATGCCTATGGGAGGCACTGAACACCAACAGAATAAATAGAAGTGCTTAGATAACAATACATCAGTGCACTGCTGTACACAAGAAACACACATTGTTCTGACATCATTGTTTTCATGCTTGCAAAACAAGACACATACCAAAAGGACTCATTGAGGGAACTGATAATTTAAACAGTCTATCTATCTATCTATCTATCTATCTATCTATCTATCATCTATCTATCTATCTATCTATCTGTCTGTCTGTCTGTCTGTCTGTCTGTCTATCTATCTATCTATCTATCTATATATCAATCTAGCTATCATCTATCTATCTATCTATCTATCTATCTATCTATCTATCTATCTATCTGTCTTTGAGCAAAAGATATTAGAAATATTGCTTACTTAGAGTTGTAGATGGACGTGTTGTTGTAATTTCTTGTGTATCTGCAATAATAAACCAAAATGCTAATTAAAAATTCTTTATCTCAAATTTGCAAGACATTAAACATGTGTAACAAATGAGTAATATCTATGGATGGGATTTGACCCGTTTCACTTCACCACTAGTGATGTGCGAATCTCCCCCGTTTGGCTTCCCTGAAAAATTCGCGAATTTCCAGCGAAATTCGCGAATTGGCGAAACTAAGCTTTAGTTTCTTAGATAAGGAGCCGCTTCTCAGTAAAAAAATAGGCAAAAAGTATGCTCGGCTTAAATCCTGTTCATTGAACTAATGTTGAATAGGAATGTTTACTGGTTATTTAAGGTCTCTTTTATTTCATTCAATTTCATATTTAAAATTATATTGAGTTTATTAGCAAAGGCATTATATAGGTTTAATAGCAAATATTGATGTCCTTTTTTACAATACAGTAGAAAAATGCAAATCACCCTGTTTTTTTGTAGTTTGCATCTTGCCCTGCAAGTTGTGCCCTATGGCAAAACTGTTTGCGTTCTAGAATTGAGTTCAAACATTTGGATCCCATTCTTTATATATCATTGCTTGCATTTATCAGGTTTGCATACCGAGGGGACGGTAGGTTAGATGAGCTTTGGCATCCCAATGGATACTTTATTTTCGCTGCTGGCGAATAAATCTGCGAAACGCCAGCAAAAATTTGCCAGCAAAAATTCGCCAAAAAAAACCGAGTCGCGCGGAGTTTTTGACGCGATGTGCGCCGAAAATGACGTGACGCGGCGGAAGCAACGTTTTTGCCGCGTGACTCATTTCGCGAATTTTTTCGCAAATTCGCGAATTTCGCTGGAAATTCACAAATTTTTCGGCGAAGCGAAACGGGTGAGATTCGCCCATCACTATTTACATGCACAAGGGAACACCATGGCCAACAAAGCACTAGAGAACCTTGTAAATTCCATCTGCCTATTGCAGTGATGGATTCAAATCCAGAGAGGTCCAGAGAGCAGCTAATGCCCCATAATTACAGAAAAGTTTACTATAATTTCCACATTCTATGCATGTTGCCATATTTAGGTATTACCAAACTCACTTATTCTTGCTAATAGACTTCAAATAAGAAACTAACAACCTACCAAACCATAAATTCAAAAACATACTGTATCTCTTATCTATGTATATACATATTAACCTAAAGTTATATAATATATATTTATCTTGAGGACGGTTCTAAGGAACGTAGATGTGTTGATCCATGAGTGCCTCCATTCTCTGCATATTGAATTTACATTGGGAGCTGCACCAGGGACTTGGACATTTTGGTGAGTGCCAATAATTGATTGGACTATATATGTGTATATATATATATATATATATATATATATATACATATATATATCAACATAGTATATTGTTAGATGTTATATATTCATACACAAATGCCCTGTGCACCCCCAAACAATAGAATGCTTACCTGTTATCACCACAGTGGTTTTGTCTATAAAAAAATCCTTGTTGTTTTCAGCATTATTTGCCTCAATCCCCAAAACCAATTCCTTGTGTATATTTTCATTTGATATGATTTGTGTGAAGTGAAGATTAAAAAGAACGATCACACTTCCATTTCTGTTAGGAAAAATATAAAACGGAAAGGTTTTTGCTAACTGAGTATCACCGGATATAGTGAGTATCATTGCATGCAGATTGTTTGACTTTTGTGTTATTGCAGTTCAACTGCAATAAGTTATAGGGATGTATTATCAACTCTTTAAAAAGACTTAAAGAGATGAACTGCATTATAAATTCACATTACAAATGATTTAAATTTAAAAAATTTATTTCACAGATTGCAGGATTGTCAGGACTCTTAGGGATTCAAACGCTGCATGGTTTCCAAGATGTGTCATATCCTGCCAAGCCACTGGAGGTGTTTTTAGATTGTACCTATTCATATAGACTCCTGTTACATTTATTTACTGTCTCAACCTTCACTCTCATTAAGGCCAGGTGTCTACAATATGGTCATTATGGGCCTAAATAAACCAGTCCCTTTCTGCCTCCCTTGGCTGGATCATTGATATTGTCAACCCCCATGCTTGTTTTAATTTCTGTTCCAGCCTAGGTTCCCTCTTTGCCTGAATCCTTGTACTCCACGGACTTATGCTTGATTGCTGCCTGTCTCGACCACCACCTGCTTCATAGGTCTGATTTTGGTTGCCCCTTACCTGATCTTGTCCTTAAAGAGTTTGTGTTATTTTGCCTTTTGTTTTCAAATTATTGGTCATTATTGACTTGGCTATATTTTCATCTTCTGCTAATTGCATTATTTCTAATTTGCTCTCTTGCATATCTTCCTTTTCTTCAAGCCTTAGTTATGCAGCACATGGACTGGCACATAATGTTTTTCAGTTAAGACAAAATATAAACCTTGCTACTAGCAATCTGAATTTCTGTTACATTTCATATTATTTGGCACGTATGCAATTGCAGAGGTCAAACTTTTGTATTGTCCAAGTTCACCCAATTCTGCCTTCAGCACAAAAAGCCTTTAAAGCTCATACTGTTTTTATATTGTAATGCAGGAACATTTTTGCTTGCCAGATAGCTGCCATGAAAATAATGACAGAGGCATAAAAAATTTAGGCACAATAAGTTTTATTTCACCATAGAAAGAACAGAACTTAAAACAAAATGTAAAATGCGTGAGAACAAAGACAGGTACAATGAGCATTCTTTAATTTTTTTGTGTGTCTGTGATAACTCTGAATGCTCCTGTCATTTTCTAATTTGTTATAAGAAAGAAAGAACAAAGTTGAAGTCAGTCTTGTTTGTTTGTGTAACTGGAAAGTGGTGACAAGAAATAATGAATAAAAAAAATACTTTGTTAAAAATCACTCATGCATTTTATTCTAAGGCAGCTCGTTAACATAGTAGCATTCTTATTATTGCACTTATTGCCAATGGTATACTATGCACCTCTCTCCAATTTTTTTGTCCTCCAAAAAGTGCAGGGGGAACCAGACCTCTTTGAATGAGCTAAAGGGGCACAACTTTGTCTTAGAATGAGCTAAAGGGGCACAGCTTTGTGCCACTAAATTGTCATGTACTTCTAGCAAGTGTCTAAATGAATGAGCCCTCTTTGGCTGTATTTAAAACATTTATACATGGGTAATACATTGGCTTTACCCTGCAACAATAATCAACTGACAAAAAAATAGTATAGAAAGAACAGAGGCGCCAAAAGGATAAAAGGATATGAACGAATTTAAAAGCCAAAACTTGGTAATCAGAGGAGGCAGTGGTGGACTTACCTCCTCCGAGCAGACAAAAAACGACTGTAATTAAGCAGTCAAAATTTATTAACGAACTCCAATCAGTACAACACATTTCACGGGCTCACACCCACTTCTTCAGGCAATAAACATAGGAGTTAAAACATCTGGCAGTAGTATACACACTCAGTGCCTCTCCTGATTACCTCTCACTGCCTCCTCTGATTACCAAGTTTTGGCTTTTAAATCAGTTCCTATCCTTTTATCCTTTTGGCGCCTCTGTTCTTTCTATACAATACTAAGTCCACCCTCGGTGGAGGGTTGATACCCTACAGAGAGCGACTTCATAATCCTGAGTGGGGTCAGGACATTCTCCCCTCCTGCCTTTACAGTGGTTGCCTATTGGTAACCCTGGTTTGTGAGTATATGTTATTTATTCTTATTTCAATATCCCTTACCAATATATATTACACTTTTGGGGCTCTTGGTGTTTCTTTTGTTTAACTGCCAGAACTTGGCAACTAATTAGTACAATGTCCTTGTAATGGCAGCAATTTGCTTGATTCTTGTTTTTAGCCAGTTCTTTTTATGTTGATTGTTAATAGTTTTTAAATGTTTGGACATGTTTTATTTCTCTGCTACTTAAGATCTGTAGTTTCTTTTATCTTGCTGTAATATTAGGAAGTGTTGCAAAGAGTTTGAGAAAAATGACCAGCAAATGTAGAAAATGTTCATGCAATTAAATTTACGCTGAACTAATTCAATGGTAATGAGAAATAGAAAAGAACATCAGATTTCCAAATACAAGCAGCTTCTAATTTAGAGAAGTGAACCAAATCACTTATGTTTGTTAAATCCTGCAGTGCCATTGCCCACTTAGAATAAATTGTTTGCTACATTTCTACATCTTCTGTGCATTAGCCCTCCAGAGTATAGTTTATTATGCTGAAGTTTCAAATCAAAATTGATAGAAAACTGTAAGTTGTTTCACCATTAAGCTAATTTTATTTTGCTGCAGACAGAATTTTCTTTTTATTTGCAAATGGCATAAATTCACACTATTTCAAGAACCGAGCACTAGCATTTACCCACTAATTCTACAGTAATCTTCTTCAAGCTGTGACTAATTTTATTATTTCACAGTAGTGGGCAGAAAATATATTTCATATTTCTTATGTATGCATACTTTGCTAAAATATACTGTCGATATTTGCACAATAAATTATTTACATTTTTCTGTAGAAAAAAATGATGTTCAAGATGTACAGACTAAGAGGCAAATTATTTCAAAGTACAGTATTGTTTCCTATTAACATCACCTTTTTGATTGCCAGGAAAAAGTTCCTGACAGTGAGGAAAGCATTGGCGATTTGACATGTTCTCAAATTTGATTGACAATGTCAGTGTTTGAGAGTGTTTTTGTCCTATGTGATCTGTGGGTGTAAATACTTCACAGGGGTGTTTCTGAGGTAGGAGCTGCCTGAGGTGGTTCCTGCAATTCTGCCCCCCCCCTCCAGCTCAACTTTCCTGTCAAGGGGTCCAGTGGGAGGCCACAACGCTAGTGCAGAGAGCGGAATTGCACTCGCTTGCAAAAGTGTAGCCAATTGCAATCTAAAATTTGCCTCTTAAAGGTACCAGGAGCAGCTTTTTGTTGCACCTGGTAAGACATCTGGTGTGCCTGATCAGTACAGTGCCCCTGAATTCTCAGAGCAGCTTGCAAGGAGGCAGAATTTGAATTGTTAAATGGTCAGTGACTAATTATATTGGCCACTATGCACCAGTGAGTTCTAAGTTAAACTGTGAAGTTATTGGTAATGAAAGTTCAATAAAGCAAACAGGAACAGGAAATATGGTGGCCATTTTTGCAGTAATCAGTCATGTCATGGAAAGGTGAAGAGAAATAATTGTGCCACAATTTACTTGTTAAGTAACACTGCAATAAACTTGAACTATTTATGAGAAAGTCTTCCATAACTCGTGTTCAATGGTTACAAGTTCAAAAGCAGCACTGAGCACTAACACATATCTGAATTATGCATACCTCTCTCCTGCTCCCTTCCCTCCATGCAATAAATGTCTCCAATTTGCCCCCTGGGAGGTAGGGGGAGGGAGTTGAAATTTAGGGAAGACAGAATAAGTACATATCTAGCCCCCTCCACTGTGCCCCCCTAGGAACATTTCTCTTATGAAAAGGAACAGAAAGCTAACAGAAAGAATAGGTGAACATATAAATAATATAAGAAAAGGCAATACCAAACATT
>CM044434.1:11563122-11594402 GCA_024363595.1 Xenopus borealis | reverse complement strand
CCAAGTGGCTGCATCTGTATATAAATGGCTTTCTCTCTCCCAGGCAGTGTTACACCTATTTACACTATTTTTAGTAAAGGTACAATTTTAGCAAAGTCTGAGTTTGGTTCACTATTCCATTACTATTTTGTGATGATGAACATTATAAGGGACAGTTTAGAGGTGTTATTCAGTACTCCCTATAAAACTTGTGCATCCACATACTGTACAAGTTTTCATTTTTATTTGTTCATTTCTATTAAATTGCCAGGTTCAGGTCCACCACAGGTCTATCATTATTCTATTTCTATTATATTTCATTTTTATTCCATTTTTTCCAATTTTTATCACATATATGTCCAATGTAATACACCCAGTTTTGCATACAGATGTTTTTTGGTTGCAATATTTTAAAAACAAAATCACTTACTTTTTTTAAGGTCATTGACGGCAATCCATGCAAAAACCATAAGCCCAATACAAATGCATATGAACATTATAAGTAGAGCGATAAGCCAAACTTCAAAGTTGCTGAGGGGCTTCCTCCCACTGCATGTTACTGATTTCTTCAGTGCCATTGAGCCAAGTTTCACTCTAGGGAAATGTTATCACCAGAGACTCTCAAGAAGAAGTACTGAAGAATCCCCACAGGATGAGTATATATACTGTATATATACAATGGCTTCATGAACTGACTGTCATTAATCACAGCTAACTGAAGATGGCATAAGTTCTTGCTCTTTATTAAACATTACTTACAGGACAAAGGCAGCTATGGGGAAAATGTGAGTGCAAACAATACTTTGGAGCCATAAATCGAAATTGCTAGTTGTAAATATAAACAATTTGCCGTGTTTTGCAACTCTGTAATTGGAAATCAGTGGCTATTAAGAGGAAAATCAATATAAACTATGATCAAGCTTTTTTCAAAGAATCTCTGTGCTTAGAATTTGCTGTATGTGTTTGGAAATGAGTAAATGAGTAAATCAATTTTAATAAGTGGTACATTTGTATAAATACAATAGGTTAGAATGTACATTATTGACACGTTTCTATCAATTCAAACCAATCCCAACAGATTAATTCATTTCTTAAATAACACTTGATCATTTTTGTGTCCAAGGGGCTTAATTATTGTGAGTATGGGGAAAAGTGCTGGAGAACTAAGATACATTTTACACTAAGCACTTGTGATCAACTCATAGGTGTGTTCTGAATATAAAAAAAAACAGATGAAGGGGCAGGTGCCTCGAGCAGCAATTAATGTGATCAACCTCCCAAAAAACTCTTTTGAGCATGTTCTTTCTACTTTTCCCTCTATTTTTTTTATATATGTAACGCTAATAATAGCATGTTTTTGGCTTAGCAGATCTGAACAGTTTAGATTGAATAACCAATAGAAATCAGTCTATGCACAGTTCTCTCTTGCTTTCTAAGCCACCAAGCTTTCTTAGGCACCAGGATGGAAATTTCTGGTTCTTCTGGCAATTTGACATGGGAGAAAGACTGTGTCTCACTTTACTCTGACAGGATCCTTATATTTCCAATAAATAAATAAATAATGGTGCCAATAACTGAAGTTTCAAAAAGTGGGGTGTTCCCTGTTTTATTGTGATGCTCTGGACACACAAGCAATAATATTGATCAAATGTCCCAAATGTTTGATCATATCCTGTGTGTTCAGGGCAACACAATAAAATCACTAACATCCCACTTTTTGAACAGGTATTGGCATCATGATTTATTTATGGGATACTTGCATTAGCGAGGGAAGAGGCCAGCACCAATACCTCCATCCCCACTCAAGCATCTTTGTAAAAACTCTATATTTCCAAGACTGAAAGACTTTTTTTTTTGCTGAACGTCAGTTTCCCTCAAGCTATTACCACAGGTAATCGAAAAAGCAAGATTTGGGATTATTGTTAATACGGCAGTCACTTAACACTCCAGTGGCCTGTCAGCCAACATCAGAAGAGAGCCAAAAGCATGATTTTAGCAGTGTAAAATCACTATTGTGGCAAAAATTTTAATAAATTGCAAAAGTGATCAGATGAGCCAAATAAGCAATTTTATATTATTTGTGTGAGTGTTTAAATCCTCCTCACTCCTTGGCCTGTCTTCCTTGATTTAAAAAATTATCTTGTTTTATTTAGACATTACTGTATATAGCTGGATTGCAGTATAACAGCATATTTATTATATACCTACAATAAGGAGTTTAATAACAAAAATTCAAGGTGATGTTTTGTCATGTTTTGAGGAAATTGAGGTGAACATAATGACAATTGTGACTTGAAAACTTGAATGGGAAAAAATACCAATTTATACCAGATTTATTTTTAAATTACTATTACCATGTAATGGAATTTCTTAAAAGATAAGAGTATTAAAAATGCAAACAAAAAAAGCACTGAAATTTGCGATAAAAAATACAAATACATCAAAAACCATCAAAAATTTTCAGTTTTGATTTAAAGTGGTCCAATCAGATCAGCTCCCACTGACTTCTGTAGGATCTTGACAACTTTTACTTGCTAAAGTTATACCTTAGAGGTTTTTGTTGTTACACTTAATAAGTCTCAAATTTTTTGAGCTTTTTAGAATTTTTTTTTTTAGAAAAATAGACCCCAAAGTGTTTTGGTCTTCCTGAATACAGTTCATCTTATTTATGTGACATCCTTCAAACTGGTCAGTATTTTAAAGAGATTATATTTATAAAAAGTCATATTGTCGTATGATAAAGCTTAGAATACATTTTCATTTTCCCAACAGTTTAAGGAGGACAAGTCCATATTTATCAATCTTTCTATTTATGTACGTAGATGGGTATAAATTGAAAATGGAATTCATTCAAGAAATTAATGAAGTACTTTTCAGGAATGGGAAGGTACCCTTGTCAAGAAGTTATAGAGTGAAAAATTGTTACTTGTGAATAAACCTCATGTATCACAACCCCAGTAAAACACTGAATTCTATAGGGAAAATTCAGAAGGCCAAAACATTCTGTGAGTGAAAAGTACAACAAAATTCTGGGTAAAGAAAGGGTAGCACGCTAAGTGAGGGACTTGATAAAGGGTCTTGTTTCCAAACATCTGGTGGGACCTCAAATAATAACATTATCTGAGTATTTTTGCAAAAATGTAATTGTAGTGTGTGCTTTTGTTTTATTTAAATGTACATATCTATATATGTATACTGTGTACATATATATGTGTTGATCAATAAACTTTTAAAGTTAAGTGTGTTTAATGCTAACTAACCTTTTTACCCCACAATTCACAATTTTACAGTCAAATAAAATAGTTTTATGGCTTTATAGAACAGTGGTGTTAATGTAGCGATGTTCGACATTCCAAGAGTTCAGTGCTACAGAAACCTCACACACAGATAAAGCAGACGCCAGAGCTTGTTTCAATCATTAATTAAGTAAAAAATTTGAATAGATATTAGTAAAACCAAATTATAATGCAATCAATAAAAAATGCTACTACAAATTACTGTTAATAGTTGGAGTTGTTTTGACATGCCCATAATAGCCTCAAATAACAATAATGTATTATGGTTAGCTCCCAGATATATTTATACAAACTTAGAAGATAAAATGTCTTCTTTGCTTTATTGTTAAGCGCTGTAATTAGAATTCTAGTTTTATTGAGCACCTGTCAGCAAAGAACCTTTATTTACAAGCTGAAGGCCAAACAGCAAGTGTCCTCAGACAGCACAAAAAACATAATTTAACCCTTGTCAAGAGCATAGCGTAGTAATAAATCATAAGTGGCCAAATGATGCCTTAGACATTTGTCTTCAGTCTGCCTAAAATGCGTTACTAAGTGACTGATCCATCTGTAACAGCATAGTGTCAATAAATGAGGCAACATCTTCCATACTAGCTCATGTGTGGTGGATAATATCAACAAACATCATCACCATGTTCTTCCAGCTGAAAGATGAGTTGTGCAGTAAACAAAATATTTTGATTTAAATTTTTAAATCTTAACAAGCAAATGTACTAACTTCACCAACCTTGGCCAGAAAGATTTGAGTCACTAATCTATAAAAAATATATAACATTTTATAATGATGTGATGTAACAGTTCCTACAGCTAAGTATTGTACATGAAAGCAATAATTAGTTCATACATGCTGTGATGCCTGCAGGATACATAAACATATCCAACAATGGGTAAGTTTATTGCTTAAAGGTTAAGTCTCAATTTCACACAACCAGAATTACAGTATATACAACTAGTGATGGGTATATCGACCCTTTGCGCTTCTCCCAAAAAGTTGCAGAAATTTGAAAAAATGCATTGAAGTCTATGGGCAACAGTTTTTTTTGACATACCTAATTTTTGACACAAAATGATTTTTTTTCACCCATCAATCAATCTATAGTAACATCTAAAAAATTCTGTAAATCACAGTTAAAAAAGAACTCATTTAAGCTTCACTCATGGTAGAGTGAAAGGCAAAACATTCAACTTTACAAAAACAATGGCGGTGCAAAACTGTTGGGGATTTACAAGAAAGTTTCACTTCTACTGGTGTACAATTGGTCTCAGGGGCATCATAAATGATGCCCTTTATGGGGTAGCAATACTGAGTAAAATTGTCAAAACTTAGGGGCCGATTTACGAAATTCACGTGAAATGATCGAAGTTCGATCGAATTCAATCGAACAACGATCGTACAAATTTTTCGAGTAATTGTAAAGTGAAATTTGGCCTCTTCAATCATTGAATATTAAGTAGATCGAATCATCGGATATTCCATAATTTGATCATTTGATGATCGAAGGAATCAAAATTTTAAAGTAATTCGACTGCCTACTTCGCCAGATTGAACCTACCGAATTGCAATAGAAGCCTATGGGAAGCTCGAATACCATTTGTACGATCGGAGCATGCGATCGTTCGAATCGTACAAATTTTTTGGACGCTCAAATAAAATTTCGCGATTTTTTTTTTTTTGTGAAATTGAACGATTGGTATCCGATCGTACGAATTCATCGAGAAATCGTATATCAAGCAAAGTGATAGCCTAAAACAATTTGATAAGCATTTGATGGTCGACTGCTTATCGAATTACGAATTTGGTCGAGCTAATTATGGGGAATAATAGTAAATTTGCCCCTTAGTTTAAAAATTAGTTTAACAAGGAGATCAATAGGGAGACCACAGGAGAGGGCACTAGAATCAATCTGCCTGTTTCCTGGATAAAAGAACTGTTAAAAACCCTGAGATGATTTATTGCACTGACAATTAGTAGCTGCTGTTCTGTCTGCTATCAGTTTTTATGACTGATAGCAGACATAACTTTTTAACCTGTCTGCTCAGTGCTCCAAAGGTTGTTTTTTATGCTAACTTTTGCTTTGACTGTCATTAACAGGTAAGGGATCCCTTATTTGGAAATCCATTATCCAAAATGTTAAGTAAATAATTCCAATGCTTAAAAAAAACCCGTTGATAACTAAGCTGCACAAATTCATGTTGGTGGCAAAACAATCCTATTGTGTTTACTCTTTTAATCTTTAAATGAGTTTTAGTAGACTTTAAGAGATTAAGATTTTCTATTGGTCGAATTTCGAATTGAAAAAAATTCGACCATGGGAATAGTTAGGATAATAGAATTTGAAGGATTTTACCGCAATTCGATTGGTTGACGATCGAATTATAAAAATCGATCGATTCAAACGATTTTAACAATTCGATCGAAGACACTTCGGTAGGTTGAAACTGGCGAACTAAGCAGTCGAGTAAAAATTTAGAGGGGAAGTAATACGATAGTCAAATATTTAAATAGATTTTTATTCGAATTATTCGAATCATTCGATTCGATCGTATTTACAGAATTCCCTGGTCGAAGTAACCTAATTTGCATATTCAAATTCGAATCTTTTTGAAAATTCGATCGAATTACTTGTACAAATCATTCATGTGAATACATGTGGATTTTTTAAATCTGCCCCCTAGGTATGGTGATCCAAATTATGGAAAGGTCTCTTATCCAAGTAACTCCAGGCCCTAAGCATAAACTAACCTTCTGGAGTTTTGTAAGGACTTCTTTAAAACAATAGTAAAGTAAGAAGTAGCACCCTCAAAGGTAAAATTAGGTTGAAGTGCTAGTTCAAAGGAGTTTAAACATTTTTCATATGCCATCTGTTATAGAAACAAATATATATGCATGTATCAAGCCTATTGTTACCAACTAACCCCCATATGTAATATAAGGCACTAAGTTTGCCTAGGAGCAGTAACCAATGGCATCCAATAAGGTGCTAGCATTTAAACAGGTGACTAGTAAACACTATCTGCTGATTGGTTGCTATGGGTTACTGCGCCTTGGTAAACTTAGTGCCTTTAATTACATAACCCGATAAATCTCTTATCCTCACCATCATCACCATCATCTGCCATTATCACAATATTCCTTCTTCCATGTCCTGCTGGGCCCTGGGTAAGTATTTTCATCTAATGCTGATTAGTGAATATGTTCACTGTCTTGCTTCCTAAAGCTATCAGCTAAACAAAAGAATATACAATAAATGAAGTGTGTCATGGTCCCTTCAATACCCTTCAGTCACAGTTTTTGTATTGAATGGATTTATCTGAAGGTAAATTTTTGTCTTAACTGGCAGACTGACATCAGACAGGGCAGCATCAGTAAATGAGGGTGATGCCTGGCTTATAAGAGATATGGGTACAAATAAATATAAAAATTTCTGCTTTTACATAACTAAACAGGCAGGTGCTAAGGGCGATGGATTAGGTGTATGTATATAGGTGGCCAGTCAGGATAGAAGAATTTTGCAGCAATGGGTTGATTTAAATATACAGACACAGAAGAGTCATGACAGCTGGAAACCTTAAGATAGGGCTACAGTACATATCAGAGAAAATGCTGAGGGTACCCATAAGCAATAATGCAAATAATCATTTGCAGTGATTAGTTCTGATTAAAATACTACTAGATTTCCCTTTCTTATCTTCCAGTAATCTATAGAAAGAGGATTTTTATTTATATCTGCTGTGTCTATTATAAAATAATCATTATAATTTCAATACTTATTGGACTAATCATCAAATACTTGTATCTTACATGTGGCAAATAACTTTTTGATAGTTTTTTTTATTTCTATGTAAATTAATGGCAATGACATTATGAATAACTGAATTTTACTCCAGCCATCTTTGAAATTGCTTCCAATAGAAGCTGTTCCCTTGGGAGGGATTTGTAAACTACTCATGCAAACATTAGCAAGAGAAAGTCAATACACTAGTTTTCTGATTTACAAATTTTGTTTTAGCATTATAAAAGGTCATTGAGTGAAAAACAATTTAATCAATAATTAAATTGTGTCATTTATCTTAAATAATTAGAAGGGCAAAGTCTCCACAATGTGTAACTTTAAACCCATCATTCCACAATGTGTACACAATTAATTGATTTAATATCATTATCAAGCATTATGACCTGAATATGTTGTTGATTCAGCTAAATGGATATGCATGCACAATACCAGCTACACGCAATCTTACACTTGCAATATAATGTTCTATTCTGATCAGAAAATTGACTTGTTCAGTGAGAAGCATTAGTGATAGGCGAATTTTTTCGCCTGATGCAAATATGCTGAGATTCGCCGCAGGTGTATAAATTAGCAAAATGCCTGTAAAAATTTGCCTGACATCTGTTTTTGGATGCCAGCATCTGTTTTTTCATGCTGGCGAATGTGCTTTGGGGTCCAAAAATGGACACTGCATCCAAAATGAGATGCCAGCTGCATTTCGCAAATATTTTGCCTTTCGCAAATTTCTCATGAACGCCCCAGATTTGCCCATCGCTAAGAAGCATATCACATTAATTAGCAAAGTGAATCTGCATCTCTGTTAAAACTTTCACTTCAATAAGCCTGCCACTTTGGGGCAACGCCGATTCAAAACTGCTCCCTTTAAATCATGGTACTTGAACCATATTCAGAATATTAAATATATATATATATATATATATAAATATATAACCTACAAGTAGAATGACTTGGAAAAGTTTTGAACGCAAATTTCATCCTTCTGTTACTGGAAAGTTTAACTTTTTACAAGTTCAACATTTATATTCAATATATACCCAACCTTCCTCTGCTGCATACAGACTATGAAACCTGGTTGAAACAAAAGGAGGGAAGCTTCGGGATCTTGTATATGTAGGTCCACCATTAGAAAGGAATCATTCCTAATTTAAATAATATAGCAGTATATTGATAAGAAAACAGACACAAGGGGGGGGGGAAAGAGTCGTTAAGTTGGAATTTAAATTTTTATTTAAATATTTTTTATTGTATTTTATTTGCTTATTTCTTGGTGCTGTACAAATATTTAGAAGTACATAAGTCATACTGTAAATATTTGTAATTATATTACTAATTGTTTCCTCTGACTGCATACTATACAAATTAGTATAGAACATTTGTATTTACTTGTAATGCATAACATCTGAAAACTGTAATAAAAAGATTTAATAAAAAAAATAGCTACACAGCTTCAATTTTTCTTCTTGACTTTTAACATCTTGAAGAAAAATGTTGAAAAACTTAAATATTACATTATTCCATACATTTTGAATATTGAAATAGCTTGACACTTGAAAAATAATTATTTTTGTTTTCTGAAAAAGCTTGCTAGGTTTCATTTGCCAGTTCCTTTTATTAAAGTTTTTGGGATAGTTTTTCATTGACACATTTTGAAAATTCGAGCTATGAATTTGAATAAGAAATATTTTAATATGCAATTTGATTTTATTTTCTTCAATGAAGGTTTTAAATTTTAATACATTTGCCCTTGCTATAATCTTGTGTGTCTATTATTTGTTTTGACTTTAATGGGGGAATGTAATATTGGTAACTAACACAAAAATCGTTCACAAGTTGTTCGCAATGCAAATAAATGTTCACAAAGTGAAAATTGTTGCCTTTGGGAAAACTTTGCCTCTCACATAACAGATAGCAATTGAAGATTTTACAGTTTGGGGTAGTGTACAATATATGTAATAACTTCTTAATGAAAAAGTTGTTATGTTTACTCCAAAAGTTTACGTCACCTTCATGCAGATGATTCTTGTGATTCGCGAAACGCGAAACTATTTTTGAATGACGGCTCCCATTGCGGCGTTTCGCAAATTTTTCGCCATTTCGGGAATTTCTCTAGAAACCATTTACATCTAACAGGTGTGCATGTAACCTTTACTCTATCCACAGTCATCTTAAGTTGGAAATTAGAAGCTTATGACAAATAGTGGTAGGCAAATTTAGTCTACCTTAAGAGGGATTTTATAACAATATTTCAGCAATTTAACCACTGGGAAGTATTTTAGTTTGTCTAAAGAAAGGCATAGTAAGTGAGCCCCTAGCAGCAGTAGACCGCACACAGCACTGTAGGAGTTGTGCCACTTCATTTCTCATTATCCTTATCCTGAGCGGCATAATTCTACAGTTGAAAGAATTTATTGTTCAGTAACAGCTGCTGCTTTAAGACAACAAAACAGTTCTTTAAAAAGAGATGCTTTACAACCTGAGGCTATAAGAGGGAGATTACCATCCATCATGCATCTCAAGTAACTCATTTTCATCTTGCAGGTTAAGGGGTAGCTTAATCACAGAATGAGAAAATGAGAGTCGGCAACAGAAATATTTATACATGTCTTTTATAGATTTAATAGGTTCAAATTATTCCTTGCACCATTCATTGGCCATGAATTGGGCAAGATTTTGTTTACTTGATTGTTGTTTTAAATAGGATACAATAGTAGTCTGTAAGGCCATGAGCAGGCAAGGTATGTTTGAAATATACATATTGGAGTCATTAGATAAGATCCTAATGGAAAAATTTCATAAAAATAGGTAACGGAAAACTATTCACAATGAAAAAAATGTATGCCTTTGTGCATAAATTTAATATAGCTTTAATAAAATTAGTAAACGAAAAATGATTAAATTGATGCCTTCGAACATTTTTTCCTTTGAGAGAAATTTAGAAACCACTTTCTACAATAAAAGCAAGATTGCGAATAGGGGATTGCAGAATATCTTGCCATATTTCAGTGAGAAATAAATGCGCATAGACACTATGCCAATAGACACTAATGGATAGTAAAAAAAAAGTTTCATGCTGAAAGTTAAAACACACCTATTGACTTCAATGTGCCAAATGTTTGACAAATTTTTGGCAAAACGATATGGGTCAGATTTGCCCATCACTAATCGTAAAAAAAACTTCACACTGATAAAGTTATCATTGCTTCAAAATATTACAACAATCACTTCTTAAATGTGCACAGTTAAAATTCACAATGCAATAACAGTCTAATGAAGAATACTACATTGCCAAATGTATTTTTAAATTAATTTTATTACATATCCCCCAATAAGCTTAATATATCATTGGTGGGGTTGATTGGTGGTAGGTGAGAACTCTTGTTACACATTATGTGTCTCCCGATGCCCTGAAATGTCTTACTGTATTTGAACCTTGTGTGGTATGTGTATGTTCAATTTTTGTTAGTGGGTTCAGGAAATGGGGATCCATTATTAATGAACATTTATTAATTGTTAGGTAGGGGTCATACTGTATTATCAGTGTGTTGGGGAATCTTTGATTCCCTTAGTACCTGAGTCCTTAGGCCTTCTACTTCAACTTGTATTTTTTATTGTAACAATAAAGTGAGCTTTTTTTGATATCAGCTTACCTTGTTGAGACCTCAGATGCTGTTTCTTGAAAATTGGATATGAAAATAAAGATAGCAGTTTTATACCTATGATAGTGAATTGAGGGGTTCTTGAAAGAATCTGAAGTGCGCCACTGTAATGGTTGGTGTTACTTGTGTGAGCCTTCACGACAGGAATTCCTCTGTTCTAACCTGGTTCTGTGATTATAATGGTTGAGGCACATACATTTCCCACTACCCTTCTGTAATTTCTGCACCATTCAGGATGCAGAGTGCAGTCACATACCAGATACAAGTGCAATTTAAATGAGCCCAGGGTTGGACTGGGGGGCCATGGCCCACCGAGACCACAGTCCAGGGCCTCCTCCGCCCCCCCCCTCCTACCGTGACGTGCCGAGCGCTCATGGTGCGCCTGCAAGAAGGTGCCAATTGGCATGCCTGTGTGAATGTCGCCATGCACATGCGCAGATGGCACTGCGCTGCACCTAGAAATGTGAACCGGAGAGGGGTCTGGCCTGGCAGGGGCCCATTACGGGTCAGGGCCCATTGGGCTTTTTCCTGGTGTTCTGCTGGGCCAGTCTGACCCTTAATGAGCCACAATTCATTTTCATTCAGCCCAATAGCAACATAAAAGAAAGGAACCTGACTGCCCCAATGGGTGCCCAAGTACTGTCACAAGGTTGAGACATCTTTTGTTGCATAAGCAGTAGAATGTTACCTTAGGGGCAGATTTATCAAAGGTGAAAATTTAAATTTTGAAATAATTTTTGGGAACTTCGAATAAGCCAAAATTCGATTCATTTGAATGATTTGAACTATTTTAATTTGATGGAAAAAATAATAATACAAGGAGCTCAGTGAGATTAGCCAACTATTATTTTAAAAACATATGTTTCAGACAGCACATATGGAACTGGTGTTATAACAAAGAACTGTCTCAAGAACTATATATGTAGGAGGGTAAATGTTTTGCTAACCTTTAGGTCCTTTGGTCCCCTGGGCATAAGTTAGCAAGCTAGGCAAGGCCCTTTTTCCCAGAAGGGAGATGGGGTAGTTCCCAAAGGTTAGAGAGTTCCTTGGAGCGTGAGACCAGCCTTGAGATTTACCTTCAATGGGGAATGGGCACAAAAGGCAGGCAAGGCGACACATTTCAGAAAGCTGACTAACAAAGGATCCGTGTTAGCGAGTATCCGTGAGTAATACATTTATGTAAATGACCTGCTGCCTCTACTTGTTCATGGAGTGTACCATCTGTGCATACACCTTGAATATGTGACCACTGAGAAGTGTACCGCCAGTTTCAATAAATTGTTTGGCTGTTTTAAAGAACCACTGACACCCAAAGTTATTTTGATTAAGAGTGAATACTGTGTGCTTATACCAGAGTGGTAATCCCTTCCTCCATACCATAAGTGGGGGCCCCACCTGAAGACATAGAGTCCAATTATATTGTGCTTACCGGGAGTTGCTGGGAGTTGGACCCTTGTCCAGGTTCTGGAACCAGTATACAGTAACCCCAAGATGTTTAAGGCAAACCCTAACCCATTTATCTGTTACACATAGATTTTGTTTAGTGTAATAAATGTGTCTGCAACTGTAGACATGTACAGAAGATGAAATTCCCTGCATCAGGAATCAAATCACTACTGAAGGAGAAGTGCCAATATCTGCAAAATTAACAGAACCCTGTGACTGGAAATCTTACCTTTACATAAGAAAATAGATTTTGCTTGTATAAAGGCTTATCTGTAAGGTGCTTCAAGATTGATTTTGATGTAACTCAAGATAAAAAAAAAAGATTAGAAGACCATAGACACAGATATAATCAAACTGTCTCCTATTTCGTATTTTCTTTTCTACTATAACATGACAAAATAAATAAATGAGCAGAAGGGCTAAATGAATGAATACACATTGTAAATAAATTGCATTTTATATCTTCTGTGAGCCTTCAACTCCTTGGAGACATGATTACTGTTTGCCTATACAAATGTCTCCTCTCAAAACCAAAGTCTAGTGCATTTTATTTGAAAATAACTAATCTTACTGAATATTTTTGAACAGATTGGAATTTTGTATTGACCAGGAACTAGATGCTGTTAAACAATATACCAATTTCTTAACTCAAGTCCTCAGTTGATTTGTCTTTGGAATTTGGTTGTAAAAAAAAAAAATATATATATATATACACGAAGGATCAGCACTCACTGATTCAAGGTGAAGATAAGGTGTTTTATTTTAAACAAAATACATCTTTCTTTGGGAAAATATATAAATATATACAAATACAGTAGCTTATAATTTACATTTAAACAAATAATATACAAATCTAGGCCACATGTATTATGCATACTGTGTGTGTGTAGGGATAATCATACCTACTGCTCAGTTACTAGTGATCTAGTAATCAGTTCATGTCCATAGTTTATATAATGGGAGTGAGCACAAGACTCCTGTGTGAAGTGGCTAATGCTAGCGTCAGTTCGCTAGCGTTACCGCCTGGAGGGACTTTGTTGATTTACTAATGGATGCAGGCGGCACATTTCTAGCAAAGGAGATAGACAATAGCATTGATTCGCACTCTAATGCCAGAATTTTCACACTGGTGAACATTAATTGAACGTTACCTCTTTTACCAGACTTGCTAGCTCTGACCTGGTGAAGTGCATTGGACTGGGGTGTTTCACTTTGCCAAATTATTTGCGAATTTCTAGAGAAATTCACGAAACTCTGCTGCTTCTCATTTTGGACATGGGTGTCTGTTTTTGGACGCCGGCGCACATTGCTGGCATTGAAAAAACAGACGCTGGCGAATTTTCGCCAGCTGAAATTTTACTGGCATTTCGCAAATTTATTCGCCTGTGGCGTATTGCGGGAAATCGCCGTGCATTTGCCCCAGGTGAATAAATTCGCCCATCACTAGACTTTTCCTTTTTTTCTGGGTGTTAGGCTGCAAAAGAAAAAATGTTTCCCCCATACATTTTCAACCATAAGCAGAATTGAAAACTAGCGCAGCTTCACTTTGATTTTCTCTTAAAGCTAGAGAAAAGTTGCCAGCATTCGTCGCCAGGGAAATAACTTTCCTGCTTTGTAAATTAGCATTGTCTGTGCTAATTGTCACCTGGCAAAGTGTTGCGATGGCTGCAAAGCCTTCACTGGCAAAATTGCACTCTTTTGTGAATTTGCCCCCTGGACTCTATCATAGCAGGAGGTGAATCTGCTAGAAGGAATGAGGTGGACATAGGCTTCAGTATAGGAGTCTAAGACCAAGCCTTAAAGTAACCAATACTGAGAAGTGAAGGTGAGGTGCGGGGATACCAATAATTAGAATTTGCAAGTAACAGATGAGCTCCTGTGATAGTATCAGGGTGTAAGATTGTTAGAGCAGTCCTGTGTTCAGTATAAAAAAGATTGGGCAAAATAAAAATGTTTTTAATATAGTTAGTTAGCCAAACATGTAACCTGTAAAGGCTGGAGTGACTGGATGTCTAACATAATAGCCAGAACACTACTTCCTGCTTTGCAGCTCTCTTGGTTTCCACTGGTTGGTAAATAGGCAGTAACCAATCAGTGACTTGAGGGGGGCCACATGGGTCATAAATGTTTGCTTTTGATTCTGAGCTGCATGCTAAGGATCAATTGCAAACTCACTGAACATTGTTGTGTTATGTTAGACATCCAGTCATTCCAGCCTTTATACATTACATTTTTGGCTATGGATCCAGGGGGCATCCCTTAGTTCTTAAAATTGCAATTTTCTATTTAGAATTACTCAATGAAAACAGTATATTTTTTATGAAAATGGCTTATGTACATGAAGACAGGTTTTCTATTTGAGCTGTTTTATGTGTTTTTATAGAGACCTCCATTGTTTGGGGGGTATCATTTTCCTTTAACTAGAACATAATGACAGCAGAGCTGCCCTTAGTCCAATACTATTTATTCTGTAGGTTTGACAGCATCTTGATTTCCTGTCTCCGGGATATTGTGTGTATGTATATTTTTATTTATAAATCATTCTTTGTATACACAGCACTGTACATTGAAACAATACATTCACAGAACAGATACATTAATAGACACAACAGTTCCTCAAGAATGCCTTTGGAGCATGCTCTTGACGCACCCCCAATTCCAGTGTTATTGGGACTGCAATGGGGAGTTGCTCCCTGAGCACACAGTGCATAACCTTTCTAGATCTTTAATATAATTATCTCAATCACCCACAACCTAAAATTCCCCTTGTCAATCATCCACTTGGAGAAGTACAGATGAATAAATATAATAATAACATAAATAAAATATATCTGTTGTTTAAAAAACCTTTCAGCTTCATAATAGTGTTCTACGATTATACTAATTATTTCTCAGAGTGAGGTGCAGTACTGAGTGCAAAGCCAGGAATTAATTTAATCACAGGAGCTCAAAGAAGGTCAGCCAGTGATTTAACTTTCTAGATATGAGAGTTACGTTGCACATTCCATGGACTTTAGTTACGTATGTGTCACATCTATCAGAGAGATACTGTACAGCATTTCAAAAACATTTGATAGGGCAATGTGCATGAAATACAGACTGTGTCACAGCAGAGTCTAGGACTTAAAGGCTATTTATTAACAAGTGCAAAGTGCAATTGTCAATGCAGTGCTTGTACCTATAATGGAGCATAAGAGTTGCACCACTAGGATTGTGCTGATGCAGCAAAACAGATGTAACTACACTTGAGTTTTAACACAAATCTGGTTTAAGTTACATGCCAAATTTTTAGAATGGAAGTTTCACCACTTCTGGAAAACATGTTCCGATTCACAAGTCTGATTCAGCTATTGGTGCAAACAGCTGTGGGAATCCTGGACATGGCAGCTAAATGGTTTCCAAAATCAATATTAGTCATTTCATGCCATTTATCAGAAGAGATAGGGTGGATGCATTGGCATTTGGCAACCATAGGTTTGAGTTAATAAGCACAGTTGCATAAACTTTGCTACATTTGATGTCTGAATCAGCACCATTTATTGAAGATATTTGCATCTCACTCCTTGCATTTGCGTTGCAATGTGCTGCATCAATCTGTTCAGATGAATTTAAGCAATGCGCCTACTGGTGCATAAGAACCCTGAAGCTCACAACCATCTTGAACACAGAAGTACCTCTAGTGTTCCCACAGTAGCCTACAGCAATAAATGCTGGGTCTAGGTACTAGCTCTTAAAGATTGAGTGCTGGAATTGACAGCATCCTGATATTTCAAAATTCAACATCCCTGTGTCAGTATTGACATGACTGAAAACCCTGCATCAAGACCGATGCATTTGATGCCCCTCTGTCAAGATTGACATATCTGAAATGCTGTCTGTCAGGTGTCATTAGGAGGAAGCAGCAAAACCCAGTGCATCATCTGGACTGACGTCAGCAGAAGCCCTTATTCTTCAATGTAATTTTACCTCCCTATTGACTCCAGTGCATGTTCAAGCCAATCACACGTAACTGAACAGTTTCTACCACAATTTATAACTGTTCTACAAAGGATATACTAAATAATAGAAATTAGAATTTATGTTGTCTAGAGACCATCAGGAACTGAAGAAACTGATTACAGTCTTCAATAAGAAAACCGGAAAATTAATGAGTCTGAAACTGAATATACTCATATACAATATAATCATGAAACATATACAGTATAAGACTTTCTAGGGATACAGTTATTTTACTTAAGCAAAAGCATGCCATTAATACAGAACCCTAGAATGTCTGTTATTTCAGACATGTTGCATGGATACCTCTAATTTAGATGAAATATTAGTGCGCAGGCAATTTAACTCCCAAAAGAAGGTCACTTTGAAAAATACAGGTGCTTACAAAGGCATTTAATGTAAGGCTTTCAGACTCATGATTAATTTGCTAAGAGCATACACAAATGGATATAACACATACATTTCAATTTATTGTCTGCATGTTACAGTGCCCATGAGGACTCAGATATGTAGGTAAAACCACAAGAGGTTTTAGAGTCTGTGTATCTGAACACATACAGGGCATTTACGTCTCCAAGGAATGTATGGTTGACAAAATGATAAGCTACCTCTTTCTACTACACAACTTGAGTAACAGTACTGGACTGCAAGCAACTGGTTCATGATAAATATCTGTGGGCCATCAAGATCAGTTCCTTCTATGCTGAGAAAGGAAGTGGAGGTTCTCCATAAATAACTTGGTACCAAATAGCATAAATAAAAGACGTTTCTTCATGGCTTTATGTGATTGTCTTCAGGCATTCTATTAGATCAGTGTATATCAGAAAAAGCAGATCACTAGATTTTCATCGTTCGGTAAATGCTTAATATGCCATAGTCTATCGTACATCAAATCTCTATAGAATAATACATTATAGAATATATTTATATGACATTTTTATGCAGTTATAGAAGGGTAGTTGATGCCAAAATTGAATGTTTCTGAATTAGAACAAAAAATGTTGCATTTATTTCCAGTTGTAGTGAGGAATCACTTGGAATATTATGCTAGCGTTTTTCACATAATGATTTTTTCTGTAATTTGGATCTTCATACCTTAAATCTAGTAAAAAATCATGTAAACATTAAATAAACCGAATAGGCCGGTTTTGGATTTAATTTATATCTTAGTTTGGATCAAGTATAAGGTATTGTTTTATTATTACAGAGAAAAGGATATCATTTTCTAAAATGTAGTTTATTTGGATAAAATGGCATGTATGGGGTATTTCACCTGTTAGGCAATAAGGGGGTTGCAGGTTATTTAGTGCTACTCCCAAGCTATACAGCCCTCTCAATAATAAAATTTTTACAAAATCAGCTATTATTAAGGTATAAGCCATTATTACGTGATCTTCCTTGATTTTTTGCTGGAAAAGTAAAATAATAATACAGTATAATAACAGTATTTCATTTTTCACATTCTGTATTTTAGGTTCCAGATGTAAAATTGGTGTGTCTCTTAAGTATGTTATTCTTTGTATTTATTATACACTCTAGATTCTTGCATGTAATTTATGTCAGTGGATTTTTTGTAGGGCTGTATTTATACTGTTCTGTGGTTATTTATACACATTCTACTCTATGTACTAACCTAAAAAAAACACTTCTTCCTAACTCAGTTAATAGCCCTAAATGGTACGGAAGAAATGTTATTGTGAAAATATTGCTCTCAAAGTTCTTGTTAGATTGGAACAGACCATGTCAAAGCTTTTCAAGACAAGTTCAGTCTTTATAATATTAGAATGCAATTTACTTTCAAAGTCTACTCTTTCATTTATTTTGTCCCTTTCTAAAGTTATTTTTTTCTGGAACTACTACTTTAATTAATAATAGGAAAAAATTGTTCACTATGCACTCTTGTGCACCTCAGCTTGCCTATTCTCTCACTGGGGTGCTGGTGTCCAGGTGAACAAACACAGTGATCAGTATTCACTAGAGCACATCACCTTTTCTTGCCTTCAGACCTCTTTCATATTAGTTTATTTTGACTAATGCAGTGCCCATGCTGGCATGTGTAGCTAGGAACTGTGCTAAAGTCTTGCTTTATTATTTTGCCCATGCTGCCCTTTGTTTGGACCTCCCTGATTGCTACCTTCTCTGAGCATTTTTAGATTAGGACATTTGCTACCTACCCTGACCCTGTGCCCGCACATTGTCATACCTTTAGCTCTTCTGATCATCTCTGTAGGTGCCATCACATCAAGTCTGGAGCTAATATTGCCTATGTGTTTCAAAAGCTTTTTCTATCACTATTAGCGGTGGGAAAATCTGACCTGTTCACTTCTTGTAAAATTCAAAAAATGACAAAAAATTTGCCAAATGTATTGAAATTTTTTTGACTAGCGACAATTCTTATTCATCCATTGGAGTCTATGGGCTTTTTTTGTAGTGAAACCTGAGGAAATATTATGCCCCATCACTTATCACTATAAAGGAAGACTGTTAAGATATGTATTAATGGTTGTGCTCTCGTACAGATCCCATACTGATTTATTATTATTTCTTTATCATGATACTGACACAGTGTCATAGTGTCATGTGACATGAATTTTGTCTGCTAATGCAGAAAGTTGTCTTCTTGAAGCAAGAGAAGCATGGTGTCTGTGTGCAGTTTCTCTGTCTAAAAGAAAGCTGTCTCGTGATATTGTGCTACCGGTTATCCCATTTGCCAATGTTCTGACATTGTCTTTCGACTGAAATGACACTGGATATATATTTTTGGACCATACTCATTTGTAAGGAATAATTTTCCTTTTTACATATCACAATGAAATGTTCAGGGTCATTGGTTTTTAAATATGTGGTCTTTTATACAATTTTGTAAATTGTTTATAATCACAATTGTTTAGTCATGGATTCAGGGTATTATAATAGTTTTTAAATCTTGTTTTTTCTTTGGATGCATTTTAGTGCCCTTTTACCTGAATACCTTTTATCCAGGTTGTGATGGCATTATTCATTTGACTGCTAAATAGTCAAGCATCCCCTTCACTTTCTGCAGAGTCTATTAGATTTGTTGATGCACTTAATATATATATATAGTGGATAATGTACTTCCTTCTGTAATTTATAAAGAAATATATTTTCAGTCATAGAGGAGTCAATCTACGATATAAAAGCACAAAGTCACAGGGCAAATGCTTATATACAGGTCACACAATTCCAATTTGACTTAATTAATATATTTATAAATTTTAGCAGGGGTGCATTATTCATTAGAATCTACAGTTACTGTAAATATATAAAGTTGTGCTGCAGAAAAATGGCGTGTAGACATGTGGGATAGAGTGTGATTTTGAATCCTTTTTTTAACAAAATAATAACTGCTTATGTTGGACTTTTAGAAAAGTGTGGGCAGTGTACAAGGGGAGAAATAGATTTCCAAAATTTCTAAATGGCACATTAAAAAGGAAATAATTTACAGTTTGGTCCCACAGAGAAATGATCAAACTGCAATATGTTGCTGCAAAATTGGCATATGAATGTATTAAATATTATTTATACTATAATTACTCAAAAATATTTTTTGTGAACTTTTTTTTCTTCTTAGTCTACAGTCTAATGTAACATTCATGACTAACACATAAAGCAATTTCCTCTTCATAGCCCATCGTTGGGTCTTAGAATTTTAATAAGTTCTCTGGAAGTGTTGCCAGCCATTAGGAGGTGTGATACAGGTCCAGTGAGTCTGCCCTATGAGAGGATAGTGTTTGCATGAAATTTGTTTAAAGCAACCTTTGTTTTGCATCTGTATGGGAGAGAAAATTTCCTGCTCCAGGAGCAGGAGCCATGAACATGGACTCAAAGCAGGACTCTAGTCCTTAGAATGGGTTAAAACTTTATATTATGTTAAGGTTCAATGGGCCATGTAGTCCAGGTACAACTGAGCATGTGGTTGGGCAATGGTATTTAGATCAGCTTTAACATTCTAATCACTTGTGTTTTCATGTATTCTTATCTGTCTCCTCTTAAAACTGTTACCTTTTCATGACACTTGCAATTCCCCTGCCATCTCCTGACTGCCATCTACCTTCACTTAATCTCCTCTTCTATGTGTCTGCAAGGTATCCACCCAATTGGGTTGTTAATTTTATAAGGCACATACCTCCTTTGTCTTGTGCCCCTTCACACATGCCACTAATCATTGTAACATAATTTTGTTTATTTATGTTTAACTTATAAAACAAAAAAAAGTGAACCTTGCCAGGCATATCTACTTCCAAAGTCAGGCCACACCAATATAAAAACTGTGGGCTTGTGCCCTTTCGTGCAGGCTGAGTGCCTAAGCTGCAAAAAGGAAAATAACTTCCTACTCAGATGTAAGAGGAATAATGTATAACTGTGAATATATTAAAATTATGTAGCGCTTGGACACTGTGGAGTCTATTCAATGAAGGTCGATATGAAACACAAACAATTGTAACAACACAAGGCAGAAAGCACCAATATTATTGTCTAGCAATATTAGGTTATATTTTATTTGATTTATGTATTTATGATTTTATATGTAGTAATTCACATATTAACAAAATGATTTAATAGTAACAAACAGAATAGCACATCTTATTTGAGGGTTTTTTTATGACTGTACCCTGTGATTTGACAATGGTGTTGTTAAAACCAGGAAGGGGACTGAGCCTTGATGGTGTTAAGAAGGACAGGTGAAACAGAAGGGGTTAATAGGAGAATTTTAGGCTTGGTAGGAGAGGGGGGACATTATACAGGAAGTGGGGCAGCATAGGGAGAGATATTAGTAAAAAAGTAGGAAGAGGCAACCCCAATTACATGCAGAATCCGAGGATCATCATCCCACCTGCCTACTCTTGATTACAAGGGGTGGGGGTGGATTTAGTTGTATGATGTCAAAGCTTGAAAAGGAATGCTTGCTAGAGGTGGGGGCTAAACCCCAGTTATGGCACATGGGTGTCAAATGGTGGATAGTAACCTCCCTGGAAAGAAGACCATAGAAGGTGGTGGATTACAGCTGCCTGCTGTCATTTGCCCACCTGACACTGCTGCAGAAGGTTGCCATGGTTGGTGTTTCTTAGTGGCAAGCAGTCCAAGGGGGTGTATAATGTGTATGCGTCAAATTATTGTTAAAATGTTGCTTATGTATAAAAACTGGCCAAATCGGCACCTGTGAATTAGCCAAAGGTATAAACCAAATATAGAAGGGGGCAACTGAAAGACCAAGTTATAGAAACACTCACCAAGTAGAAAACACGGTCCAGGTGCACCAGCCACAGACCCTCAGGATAGTGAGCATCAAACTGTGAGCAGCAACAAAATGGAGAGTCAGACACTCAAACAATTTCATAAAGGTCCATAAAAATAAAATAAAAAAAATTTCAGAACAACAGCAAAATGATCAGCATGGGTGGATGAAGATGTCTTTATTTTATACTTTTGTGGCCTTTTGTAGCATACTTAGAGTTCCTGACTGCCCATGTTGTTGCTACTCACAGGAACAAAAGGTAAGCTTTGATTACCTTTATTTAGACAGTTGCAGAGTAATTACTGGTACACTAAAATCGACACAATGGAAAGTGTAAGTTTGTTAAATGTATGAAGGTACTTGCTCGCAAATAATGCATTTGCACATCCACATGGATGTTAATGTAGACATCCTTCCTCTTCTGATGAATGTTGCAAAACTGGATCTATTAACAGGGTTGCACCCACTCCAAAAGGAAAACAACCCCCATGATGAAATCGAGCAATGCAACACCAACTTTTCAATGAAATGCAAGAGCTACTGAGTCCATTTTGAATTATTTCAGTGTATGTAACTCTGTTGCAATATATGCATTACAGGTAATTTGTCAATTTGCATCTGATAATACACTTTGCACATTTACAACATAATAACATGCAATGTTCATGCTACCTCCATGGAGAAATAACTTGCAGCACACCAGTTGATTGTTAGGGCCACACAGCTTTTTGGGTTGAAAGTCAAAACTGTGGAAGAAGCTGACACTGGAGAAGAGGTTCAATAATTTGAAAGGTTCTATGGTGAAATCCATTTTTTAGGCCATTGACAGGACTGAAAGTGATCAGGAACAGGCTAGAGAATCATAAACCAGATAACCAGGAAGAAATAGCAAATTACTGTACACCCAGGAACAAGTGTGTAAGTAAGTAGAAACAGGCAGTGAAACACAGACCTTTTATTTCAGATTTGATCCTAAGCTACAGTACATTGCTGCCATTAAATCCGGCTTGAGAAGAAGCTGACATTGATCTTCAGATATCACCATCCCTCTGCAAGTCAAGGTGGTGGAGAAATGCTTGTAATAGTAGATCATACTCCATTTTTCTGCTTTAAATGGAAATAAGGGATGGTTTCAGTAGGGTAGTTATGAACACAAGAATATACAGTAAATCAAAGTTTTTATTGCTTTTACATAATCAAAGTGGTTAAAACAGTAGCAGCTTGCATTGCATTCATTTCACTTGAGTTATTGCTGGCCCAGACTTATGTAATTGCTTTGTTTACTGCAGAGTAAGATGTTCTGGCTTTATGAACACTTTTTAATTATTATATTAATGCCAAGGACTTATCAAACAAAACTAAACATAATGTTCAGCTTTCATTTACTTGAGAAATCTGTCATTTTTCTCTGTTGGAAAATGCAGGCATCTTATATTTGATCTTAAAGAACAGAAATTATAATGTGAACCTAAAATCACTGATGTAAAGCTAAAATGATGTTAAGCTGGTTAGCTACAAATTTAAAAGAAAACTATTTTAGCAGAATAATGGCATGAATTTTTTTGTTTGATTTCTGCAATGTAATATATTTTTTTATAATGATGTGTATATTCCAAAGCACATAGGACTAAATCATGTACCTCAGTATCTACCCTACTGGAGATTACAATTTCATTTGCTAATCACAAGCACACACATATAAACTAGGAACAATCTTAGGGCCCTAACACATGGATGTTTTGGATCTGCGCAGGTCTCTGTAAGGGCCCTTATGTGGGAACCCTTGAATTAATGCTAGCTTTGAGATGGAGGTAGCACCAGTAGTGATGGGCGAATCTCCCGAGATTCGCTTCGCCAAAAAATTTGCGAATTTCCAGAGAAATTCGCGAATTGGCAAAAAATTCACGAAACGAGTCACGGGACGCTTTTGACGCGCGTCGCCAGCGGCGAATCGCGGGAGTCACTGTAGCAACTTGATGGATAACAACTTACAATGTTACTATTAGTGATGGGCGAATCTACCCAGTTTCGCTATGGCGAAAAAATTTGCGAAACGAGTCGCGGCAGATTTTCAAAGCGCGTCGCTTTCGTTGCGCCGCGTCAAAAACGACGCGCGGCTCGTTTTTTTTTCAAATTTTCACTGGCGTTTTGTAAATTTATTCGCCAGCGCCGAATCGTGGGAATTCGCCGTGAATTTGCCCCTGGTGAATAAATTCGCCCATCACTAGTTACTATGTAAACACATATTTAATGACAAAAAATAAGAGAGGACAGTTAATTTGTTTACAAGCTGTAATATATTTCTTCTTATGGCGACTTTTTGTCTCTGTGACAATTTTGCCTTGGCTACTTGTTTACAGTAGTGACATTTTGTGGGGGCAAAATTTTGCAGCAGTTTCACTAAACAAGTTTGCACATGGCAAAGTAGTGAATTTTTCCACAAATTCATGCCTGCCAAGAAAATTGGCTCGTCATTAATTGTAGCTGTCTTCCTACATGCTAGGAAAGCTGATTATTGGATCCTCTGTATTTGTAAGTATTTTTTAGCACGTTTTAATGAAACTTATGTTGAGCTTATTCACTTGACCTTTTATAGCACCAAATGCTTTTTAACATTAAAGTTGACCATAAACACAAATATATAGTCATACAAATCGTACAAAGTTTCATACAATTTTCAGACTTTTTTTTATCTTGCTGACATTTTTTGTACCATTCATCGAATGGGTACATTTCTGTCAGCTAACAATTTCTCTGCACGTATGGCCTATATGATTACATAAATGGGTGACTGTCAGTGTTTTTTGTCTGACATAATATTCGTACGATTGCTGTCACAGGCAGAACATCTTTTTTATTTAATCTGAATGGTTAGTGGTCGGATGGAAGATAGGAACATCCAATTGTTCAATGGATACAATGGTAAAATCTGAATGTTTATGGCCATCTTAAAGTTCCTCCCAGCAGTTTTGTAATCTGTAAATGAAGGTATGTAATTTGCTCATAGTCCATGACAGGTCTCACTGCTAAATTCATGAGCATATTACATATTACAAATCAGATCTGTTTCTCCAAGTTTTCTTACTGATTTAATATCCTTTGTGGTAGGCATACTGGTTATGGTCACTGAGCTAGCCTTAATTATTTAACATTTTATCTTCTCTGACCTTCAGCCTATGATTCAAGATCATGAGCTCAGCTGCTCAGGTATGCATCAGCAGTACAGTTTTCATGATATCTAATGTTGCTTTTGTTAGTCATAATGGTACATGACAGTAGATATAAAGTCATTTGCAGTTAAACTGTGGGTGAATTAAACCAAGAAAGCAAGGCCAATTGAGAATTTTTAATGCTGTATTCATGGGAGCTTTGTCAGGTATGCGGTTAGTAGATTACTTAAACAAGGTCAAGTGTCAAAATGTATATCCATGCAGAGGTCAGGGGATCAAATCTAGTTCCAGACAGTTAACAACATTGTTACTGCAATAGAAAAAGGACCAGCAAATCCTGTAGAAAATAGAAATCAACATGGTCAAGGCAGAGAGCATCAGGAGGCAGGGTTTAAAGGGGAATGTAATTTAAATGGGAGAAAACTCACTGTGCACATGCCATTAGAGCAAAAAGCGCATGTATGTAATATGCTACTATCATGCCTAAACTATTTTAAAGCAGGTGGATCCCTAAAAGCCTCTTTCTGTTGTTCCTGCATTAGAAACTACAATTTCAAAGTAGGTGCTAGGAGTAAAGGGTAGCAGTAAGGAGCAGTAAAACTCTTGTAATGAAAGAAGAACAGAAAGAAGAAGGAAAGAAAGAGAGTAGTTAATAGAATTATAGGACAGCATTATTTAAATTCACACACAAAAGAGAGAAACCCCCAAATTATTTAGACAGATTCTGAACAATGTAAAAAGTGTGATTAGCAATACCAAGCCTCGAACCATCAGCCAAGGGGAGTGGAAAATTACTCATGTGGCAAGCCAAGCAGGCACGAAATGCAGAAGCCTGTTTTTTTGTACATGTGATTTGAATAAAGATTTTTGTAATTTTTTTTACATTTGACCTGTTTTTGCTGAGTGCTAGCCCTATTATAGCATTCTGTATACGTTCCTCTATAGCAGGGATCCCCAACCTTTTGAAGCTGTGAGCAACATTCAGAAGTAAAAGGAGTTGGGGAGCAACATTAGCATGAAAAATGTTCTTGGGGTGCCAAATAAGTGCTGTGATTGGCCATTTGGTAGCCCTTATGTAGACTGACAGTGTACAGGAGGCTCTGTTTGGCAGTACACTTGGGTTTTATGCAACTAAAACTTGCCTCCATGCCTGGAATTGAAAAATAAACACCTGCTTTGAGGCCACTGGGAGCAACATCCAATGGGTTGGAGAGCAACATGTTGCTCATGAGCTACTGGTTGGGGATCACTGCTCTATAGTTTATTGTGTCAAAGATTTCTTGAATACCTTAAGATGTACCTGCAATGGTATTTGTTCTTAAACAGTGTGGAATTTGGGCATTAAAAGGTCCCTTTTTTTCCTAATTTTTTTCTTATGAAATAAGAATGTATGTAGGACTAACCAATAATAAGACTTGGGAATTTTAGACAACAGTTTAGGTAAATATATATGTTTAGTTTGAGTTTTAGTCAGTCATTTGCTTAAAAGAATATTTGCAAAGGGAATTTATTAAAATAGTATTTGAACTTTTTTTCCACTGTTTGTTACTGGCAAAGCTTAGAAATATCCCTTTGCAATTCTGTACTTTTATGTTTTATGTATATAACATTCCCAGCAGCAATTAGCCTATTGCAACTGTTTGGAGAGATTATATTCTTTGCAAGGTTTAGCTCTGGAAAGGTATTGATACCAAGAACTTTTGATGTCAAGTAGAAATGGAAAGCTTCAAGGCTATAAAACATAAAAGGTAATAAAATACCAAAGGCATAAAAGGTAATTAGAGAGAAATCAATTTCAAGTTTGACAGTATGACGAGAGGTTTTATAAACTGTTAATGTGTATAACTTATGGAACTACAGCCTATTGATTTACATTCAAGAATCTATGTGAAATATGTGCAAGAGGATTATAACTATTACTTAGAGTGTCTGCTTTTTACTTTCGTTAAGTGTTCAAGGCACCATAACTACAATAAACAGAAACATCATTAGCTCAGATTTATCAACTGTTTGAAAGCTTTTGGAGCCAATTTCTTTGGCGATTGAAAAATAAAAAAAACCCTTACATAATGAGCACTTGAAGAGGCTTATGCAAAAATCAAAGCATAGTTTGATGTGCTGCTGTAACCCATGACAACCAATCAGCAGTAAGCTTTCACTGGTCTAGAACACTTACAGTTAAATCAGTCATATATCACATGCACACACCAGGGCCGTTCTTGCCATGAGGCAAGGTGAGCACCTTGCCTCAAGCGGCAGTGAAAAGCCAGTTACCAGGGGCGGCAAAAACTTGAGCTGAATTTCCATTTTTTAAACTGGAAATTCAGCTCTGCTAGTACAGAAAGCACATTTCGTGCTCATTGCACTAGCGATGCAGCCCCTTTTGACATGCTCCGACTCTATATTTTTGAGCACGGAGCGGAAGAGGTGGTAGCAGCCCACAGATCGCCCCTGGCACACACCTGTAGTAGCTGACAATAATACTGTGTGTATTATTCCATTTGTCATGTCTTCATCATGCTAATCTACATTTCACATGCTGTGGGCTCCCTCTGTAGGTCACAGGCTGTAACAGCACAAGACAATTTCCTGTGTGTTTTACATTTCCATAAGGATTATGGCAGATATTGTACTAATTAGGCCACCATACCTGCACAATGTGACCTAGTGCAATGCCTTGTGGGAGCTAGGACTCCATTTTACATCCCATGCTGTGGAAGAAGCACACGCAGTTCCATCTCCTATATGGAAGTATAGCTGGTAAGGCCAAGTGACACCAAACACCTTTCAAAGCAACCAGCAACCCTCAGAGACATTGTTACAGAGACTTTATGCCAGCCAAGGACTATGCTGCAGTTTGCTTGTTGTTTTATATGTTTATATTATCAGTCATATATTCATATTCATTATATTTTCTGTTGTTTATTCTAGTTTCACCTCATCCCATTACCAACCCAGTAAAATCTACAGACTTCAACTCTCAGTCTCTTTATTGGAGTGTGGGAAGGTTTAGCTGCATGTCAAACTACACATTGCCCCAGGGTAATACGTAGGAAGGACAGAACACCATTATTACAATTACTATAATGGCACCAAAAATTATTTCTGACAACCACTTTGAGCAAACCCTCAAACACTCCCCCCCTTATTTATAAATACATTTTCCCAAAAGATTAATAAAATAAAATTCTAAATAAAAATGTGAAATAAACTGAATCATATGATTTTTTCAGATTTCTTGCCAAAATCTCAAATATATCTCAAGCCCCTTCAGTCCACCCCAGTCCCAGGGCCCCGTCCACCCCAGACACAAGCCTTACAGAACCCAAGACCACACAGACACAAGCATTAAAAACTATAACCTCTCCCCACACATACAAGTTATAAAAAGCCATAGATGGTCAGGTCCCCCTATAAGGTAAAAAATATTGTGGTGTCAGGGCAACCCCATAAAAAAAAAAAAAAAAAAAAAAAACATTGGCACCAGTGCCCCCCTTACAAGTTAAAAAAACATTGGGGTCCAGAGAATATTTTTTTAAATAATAAATTGGTGGCTAGGGGTTTACAAAAATAAAAAAACACACACTGGAGTGCAGTAGAACTGAACTTGTAGCTTCAGGACTTCAACTTTGGCTCCTTTCCTTCAGGTATTTTTGCTGCTTTAGACATCAATTTTTTCATGTCTTTTTGCAAATTAAGTACTTCAAGTTCGGCTCTTTTTGTGACTTCGGCTGTTTGCATCTTTGGCTTTTCGGCTCTTTAGGATTTTGGCGTTCAGGATTTAAGAATAGGGACACGACTTCGGCACTGTCAACGGGGGCCCAGTACACGAGTTCCCCTCCTGATGGCAGCGCTGCCCAGTGCAGATCAGGATATCTTCAAAATGAAACAGGACATCTGCCATTGACTTCTACATGAACTCAGAAAGTACAATAAATCTCAAAAAAAAAAGTCTGACCATAGGAAAAATGCCTTTCATAAATAACCTCCTCAATGATTCTTCAAATCTCGTTTGAATACTCTCCAGTGCAACGTGAGGCACAAATCAACATGTTTTAGTCATAATGCTATAATGCAACCACAAAAAAGTGTGTACTGCAACTTTCAGAAAATTTACCAAAGTAGATGTATCTTAACATTTGCTCTCAAAAATCGGCACAGTTTTTTTTAAATAAATATGCCTGCACATCTGTTCCAGTTTGCAAGTGCACAAAGTACCATAAACATGATTAAAAATAATTTGCAACATGGTTCAAAATCAGGTTACACGTTTAGACACAATACACAAATAAACCAAAAAGTAACACCTCCTCAAGACATAGGTAGGTTTGCCTTTCTTACAAAAAAATCATGTTGGGGGATGGGGCAATGGGGGCATGATTATGAAGCCGAAGGGGCTTGTAAAATGGTTGAGGTTATTTTGCAATATGGGAAGCATGGAATCAATTGGGCCCAATTCAGGTGAAATTCGGTGTGTTATAAGGGGCAGGAGTAGACAGGGTATAAGGATTGGATCCTGGCCAGGGACCCAAAGTATTTGCCAGGTAATTATAAATTCACTGGCAAAAACATTGGTTATTAATACCCATCCCTGCTTAGCCCTGTTAAATACTAGCCAGGTGGCACACCCATGTGTAGGCCCATACCATCTTTGGGCACTGCATATACCTTGCACACACCTGTTGGAGGCTAAAATTGTACAATGGCTCTTGACATATTGTAAAGAGCATGTATAGGTTTACATTTGTAATTGATGTTTCAGTGATATAAAAATAACCAAGGCATCATGAGTGTTTTTTAAAAATGTGCCCTCATACTTAGGAGAACCAACAAATTGAAATGTTTAAAAGGAATGACAATATCATGTACTCTTGCCCTGCTCTGGTAAAATTGGAGTGTTTGCTTCAGAAACACTACTAGGGTTTATATAAACAAGCTGGTGTGTAGCCGTGGTGGCAGCCATTGAAGAACAGGATACACGGCAGATAACAGATGTGTTCTGAAGAATACCATTGTATAATACAGTGCTTATCCATCATCTGCTGTGCTTTTTCTTCTTTTTCAGCTTTGAATGGCTGCCCCCATGACTGCACAACAGTTTGTTGTAGAGTTTCTGAAGCAAACAGACCAGTTTTACCAATGCAGAACTGGTAATATGCATCTTAATGACATTATTGTTATTATTAATAATAATAATAATAATAATAATAACAATATTTTTTTATTATTAAATCATAATTGTATTCATGTTAAAAGATATCCAATATTACATACATTTTCTAACCTGAAACTCTAACTGCTCTGTTTTATATTACAATAGTACAATAAGGCAGTTCTTTGAACAATTTATATGTACATGAGAGATGACAAGTGTTAGCAAACATTGTGAAGGATACTAGGAGAGACTTTACTTTATGAAAAATGCAAACAGTCATAAAATATAAAAGTATACTGCATTATTTACAGAAACATAGTTGTGACGTGAAATTCTTTATTATCAAGTAAACAATTAGCTTTTAGTAAAAAGAGTAGTATTCTGATACATTGTTCTAGCTGGCTGCCATTTGGGGATCATGTATGATTTCATAGCTGGCCCACTGGGAGTTTTCCATGTTCCTTTCTCTGGATTTAGGGATTTGTAAAATAACTAAGCTTACTGGACTTGTTTTATTTTACTTCCAATTTAATTCACAATGGACAGTACTTAGGTTTTGGCTATTTATGTCATCCAATCTAAACATGTTAGAGAATCAGAGAGAACTGAAAATTTACTTTACGGTAAAAAGGAAGGATTTTACTGTTTTATCAAAAATGCTAATACATCTTGGGCAAATTTTTACTTTTTTTGTAGCAACTTTGCAGTTTTCTCTAGTTATTTCCAAAGGAGTACAGTTATGTTACATGAGTTCAAAGTTATTGCACCATTAGCTTGTTACTGGAGGCTTCAGCATTATTTTGCTAGTTATGTGGAAAAAAAAACAAATCAAGAGTTTTAATTTCTTCAAAATAGATGAGATTTGCTTTTTCTAGGCTCACTATTATTAAATACTATAGATCATGTCCTAAAATTTCTTGTAGCACTTGTTTGCATATATTTTGTGTTCATATTCACAGTAAACTATGAGTTGATGTGCAATATGGCGACATGCCTCATTACTACTGGCCTTCTGTATAGACGATATCTAAAGTACTGTTGACATTTTCACATATGAGTAGAGTGTTGTACCATGTTAGCCTTAGACCAAAACTAGAAAATATAGAGTAGGTGATAAATTTTAACTGGCTCAGAAGATAAAAAAATGTGAGACTTTGCAACTACTTACATAGGTCCCTGCTTCAGTCATGGCATACTGTACATACATTAGAAACTAAAAGACCAAAACACTGATACACACTAGTACTGAGTTAAAACTATGTTTTCAATCTGATAAGTATGTGTGAAATCCAACCCATACAGATACAGTATTGCTCAATGTACCTCAGCTAAGGTTCTCTAAAGATATTAATGTAATTAACACCGTATTGTGAGGTGACAGAAGTCCTGGGTCAGGTGTAAGTCTTTTTATGAATGTCCACTGGGTGGAAATTTTAAAGACTCCTAGCAGTGTATGCCTAATTCATATCTGGCCATAAAACTTCTGTCCCTGTTAAGGTCGCACTGTAGGGTATCGAATTTCTGCATGAAT
>CM044434.1:11528072-11542110 GCA_024363595.1 Xenopus borealis | reverse complement strand
GCAAAAAAAAAAAAAAAATCACAAATTGCACAAAAGTTTTTTTTTCATAAAGGCATTTCTAACATTTTTACGAAAAAGCCCCTTGAATTGGATATAGTCAATGAATGGCAACTTGATTGTTTCATTTATTTTGATTTTTGACAATTTTTTTACGTGAAAAAATTAGACCATCTCTACTGAAAATACAACTTTTACACTGACTTCTATAGCTTAACAGGTTTTGGTTTAGATATTTTCAGTTGATAAACTTCAAAAATTCAAGTTCAGAAAACTCAAATTCAAATTCAATTACATATGTCAACTTCAAATATGTGAGCTCCGTGCAATTTTCAGATGTAATCACCATTTGTTTAAAAGAGCATATATTGTGAAAAGAGCTATACGTTTAATCAATTACATCAACACACTCATGTTTATCACTTTTTCCTTACAGTAATTGGTTCAGGGGTTTCATTGGCACTAGGAGCAACAAAGCATACAGTAGGTGTTGTGGAATTTTGAAAATTGGAAAATGAGGTTCAATGTAGTGATGGGCGAATCTACCCATTTCGCTTTGCCGAAAAATTAGTGAATTTCCAGCGAAATTCGCGAATTGGCGCAAAAATTCGCAAAACGAGTCGTGGCACGATTTTGACGATTTTTTTGTTGCGACGCTTTCGCCGCGTCTTGTTTTCGTCGCGTCAAAATTCATGCGCAACTTTTTTTGCCGAATTTTAGCCAGGCGAATTTTCTCTGGCGTTTCGCGAATCGCGGGAATTCACCCCTGGCGAATAAATTCGCCCGTCACTAGTTCAATGTTGATAAATGCAAGGTTATGCACTTTGCCAAAAATAATATAAATGCAAGTTATACACTAAACGGCAGTGTGTTGGGAGTTTCCTTAAGTGAGGAGGAACTAGGGGTTTTTATAAAAAGGTCCCCTGATATTTGTCTATAATGTCCTCTATAATACATTAGAGGACATTATAGACGAATATCAGGGGACCTTTTTACCCATAAAGAGGATCACCGCACCAGAGGCCACCCCTTCAGACTAGAAGAAAAGGACTTTCATTTGAAGCAGCGTAGGTGGTTCTTCACAGTGAGGACTGTGAGGTTGTGGAATGCACTGATGATGTGATGCTCATTCTGTTGATGCTTTTAAGAGGGGTTTGGATGATTTTTTGGACATACATAATATCAAAGGCTATTTTGATACTAAACTCTACAGTTAGTATAGCTATGGGCATATATGGTTTGTGTGAAAGTGTGTAGGTGTGTGTGTGTGTGTGTGTGCTGGGTTTTAATTTGGAGGGGTTGAACTTGATGGACTTTGACTTTTTTCAATCCAATTTAACTATGTAACTATGTAATTTTGCCTACAGCAGAACCCACGAATTTGGTGAGCCTTGTACTAAATTCTAACTCTTATTGCTGATCTTGTACTTAATTTGAATCAATTTGTTCATTGTCTTGACCTTTGGGTCTTTCCTCTATTACTAATCCACCACTCCTAAGTCTCTGTTTGGTTATAATTCTCAGGTGACTGGGTCATGTGTGATATATTTGCTTTCTGTTCAAATTATTAGAGCTTCAGAAATGGAAACATATCCTAGGAAAATGTTTTCTTGTCTGTCTGGCCAATTCTAGTTCAGATAGTTTATGGCATTGCTATGTCACTTTCCTCTTTGAAATGAATAGAATGTCATGTGTTCCTTGAGAGTGAGATAAAGTCAGATAAATCTGAATATTTAGTGTAATCATGAGTTGATATGGTTTAAACTTAAAAGATACCTAAACCCTAAAAATAAATATGGCTAGAAATGCCATATTGAACCAGCCTAAAGATTCAGCATCTCCATAGTAGTAATGTTCAAAACTGCCGCAGGAGCTTCTTATCTTGAACTTTATGAGTGTCTGCAACACACCAATGCTCAATGCATTCTGGGAAGCTAAGCTTAGTGGTTGCCACAAATTATCACACAGAAAATGAGGTTGGCCTGTTATATAAGCTTATGCTACATGGCTGATTATTACATTATGATGATAATTGTACTGGTTTGTGAGCTGCCATGTACCAATAATTATTCATTAATCGATTCAAACTTATTATGACATTTATCTGCTTATATATTCATCTTACTATGCATCAGTCGCAAAGCTCAGTAAGTGACAGTAGCGCACAGCAGTGATCAACAGAAAAGAAGATAGGGATCTACTGGGCAATTTTCACTCTAATTCCCTCTCAGGTACGAGCGCAAAAATCTTTTTTGTGCGCACATTTTAAACTTGTGTGTGCAGTTTTTAAAAACTGTGCTCAGCTCAGAATTAATAGAAAATATTTTTTGTGTGCACCACAATTGTTATGTATGCTCAAAATTTGTATGCATGAGTATGAGTGCACATCTTAGAGGGAACATTGTACCTTTAAAGGCACAGATCTTCCCTGCTAAAGGGCTGTGGTTGCATCCCAATCTGCGTTCAGCACTTTGGTGTGAGCACAGTCCCCTTCAAAATAATTTACAGTGTGTACTCCTGTGCTCCCCTGCGACTGAACGGAAGAAAGCAGAATGCAGGGGAGTGCGGGTAAAAACGGCCATGTGTAAGAGCCTTTAGGGTTTTGCTGCAGCTACAGTCATAACAGTCCCAGCTCCCAGAGAAAAGAAACTTTAGAAAAGTCGGTTGTTGTTTTTTTTTTGGGACAATCTTTGCTTTGCTTCTTACCAGCATGGTCATTGACTTGTGGCATTAAATATACACAGTGGAAGTTTTATAGTATTGTTTTGTGCTGGGTGGTTTAAAATGTGCTTATGAGTGATGGGCGAATCTACCCAGTTTTGCTTCGCCGAAAAAAATGCGACTTTCCAGCGAAATTTGCGAATTGGCGAAAAAATTTGCGAAAACGAGTCGTGGCACGTTTTCAACACACGTTGCGTCGTTTTCTTTGCGTCGCGTCAAAATGGCAATTTTCACCAGGCGAATTTTCGATGGCGTTTCGCTAATTTATTCGCCAGCAGCAAATCGCGGGAATTCGCCCCTGGCGAATAAATTCGCCCATCACTAGTGCTTATGGGGAACTGAAACAAATATTGAGACTTGACTTGAGTCTTGAGATTAATTTAGGTAAAGTGAGATACTTTTTTTTTCAATTTTGAACTGTAACAAATGATTTAATCTCTTGAAACTATTTCATTGATTTAAGAAATTTAAATTCCATGCAATGCAAAATAAGCAGTTTCCTGTTAGCCAGAATGCTCTGGATCTGGGGTTTTTTGGATAACAGACCTTTCTGTAATTTGGATATTCTTAAGCAGGGGCGCTTCACCAATTAGGCGAGCTGAGGCAACAGCACCAGCTAGGTTTCTAGAGGCAGCAAAAAGCCGGTCCTGGTGCCTTTAAGAGCTGAATTCCTGTTTTGGAATGGCTTTACTAGTGTGAGAGACCTCGATTGCACTAGTGTTGCTGCCTCCCCCCCCCCCGGAAATGTAAGCGAGCTGGGGGGGTGGCATTACGGGAGCCACTGAAGGTGCTGACCTTAAGTCTACTACACAATCATGTAAACATCAAATAAACTCAATAGGCTGGTTCTGCTTCCAAGATGGGTTAATTATCTGGGTTAATAATTATTTGGATAAAATGGAGTCTATGGGAGACCTTTACATAAATTGGAGATTTCCAGATAATAGGTTTCCAGATAACATATCCCATACCTGCAGAAAACTATCTTAAAAGACCATATTTACCATAACTGTCATAACACTTGTTCAAATACACTCTGCAGCCACAAATTCAGCATTTATAATTGGATTCAAAATAGTATCCAGTAAAAGAATGTTTTTTCTTTGTGTTCTATCTATATTACACTATTTATTGAGTGATGTTGTGTCGCAGTCAGCTTACCCAAGCTTACACTGTTACAGCGTCTATTGCCCCGCATAAAAATGTTGCTGATGGAGACTGTATTTATTTTGGCTTGCCTATTAAACTTTCATTTATATTTCCTTAATTATAAAAGTCCCTCTTATACCATAAAACAGTAGAAGTATCTCTGGCTGTTGAAAATGGAATAGGAATTTGCGTCAGCAGAATGTTAAAGACCACTCTTTTATTGCACGGTATCAGAAGTTCTTAATGTACTGCAGAGAAGGATTTAGCATAGGATTAACAATTATATTTAATTATCATCACAAAGTAAACTGAAAGGAGTAGGAGGCGCATTCCCTTAAGCTTTCAGCTTTACAAAATAATGCAAAAAACATTCACACAAAAAAATAATTTCTCACATTTGTACGATTATTCATTTTCTCATGTTTTCTCTTAGGTTTTTATGGTTTTGATATTGTCGAGACTGAATGCACTGCTGCCTGTAATCCACTGACAATTTCAGTAACTTTTAAAATACATTCAACTACAGACAGAAAGGACAGGCTTCGTCTCGTAATGACTTACAATTTTTCACTCAGAGGGTACATTGGTATGAAGATTGCCTTCAAACCAGACTAATCTTGGTCTCCTGTTAATATCCATCCCATTACGGAGTACTGAACGCTGAGTTAATGGTGAGAGGTTTGACTACTGATTAATTGTATAAAACTTCTGAGGAGACAACCAAAGTGCAGTTTCAACAGACATTGCCTGAAAATGTAATCTTATGTTTATAAATACTGTATGAAAGCTGAATTTAAAGATTATGTTTACAGATATACTGGGTAAAATAGGGTTGCATTTTAAATTCAAAAACACACAAACATTATACAAGCACCCAAAACATCAGCATTGTTGCCAATAAGCATGCATTTAATTATACCACTTATTTTTTACAGGCATGTGACCTTTTATCCAGAATGCTCAGGACTTGATAATGGATCTTTCCTCAATATGGATATTTATACCTTAGGCCTTATAGAAAATCATGTAAACATGAAATAAACCCAATATTCAATATTTTGCTTTCAATAAGGATTAATTATATCTTAGTTTGTATAAAGTACAAGGTACTGTTTTATTATTACAGAGAAAAAGGACATTTTTTTTAAAAAAAATTGGATTATTTGGATAAAATGGAGTCTATGGGAGACATGCTATGAAAGGAGGGCTGTGAGGTTGTGAAAATGTGAGGTTGTGAAATGACTGCCAAATGTTGTTGTGATGGCTGATTCTTTAATGCCTTTAAGAGGGGCTTGGATGATTTATTGTACTAAAATCTATAGTTGAGATAGATATGAGTATATACAGTTTATGTGAGTGTATGAAGGGGCAAGTGTGTGCCTGTATGGATGCTGGATTTCATTTGGAGGGGTTGAACTTGATGGACTTTGGTCTTTTTACAACCTGATCTTACTATGTAAAATATGTAAAATATGCAGAATTTGTTATTTTTAAATGTATATCAATGGGATGTGCAGTAGAATAAACAGAAATAGCTAATTCCAAGAATGCTTTCCAAGAAAGCATTGTGGTCAACTGTTAACTCAGATACTGTAGACTGAAAGGCATGGCTATGGACACAAGTACCTTTAATGAATTATTCACTCAGTCAACAACTGTGCGACTGTGCTTCTGTGTAATTTAACATAAACTATCCAACTTCCTTTCATACCAGAGTTCATTTTTTAAATCCAGAGTCTGTTCCAATAGTTAAAAAAGTACATTTGTTGAAAATGCTGGTGTGCATGAGGTCTGAACCACACAACAAATAAGACAACCATAGTAAGGACTGGATTCAACAAGCAAATAAATGAAAACAGCTGTTTAAGTGATTATGCTTGTGTTGCTGCCAAAAGTTTTTTTTCCTAAATCAACAGTGCTACATAGAATTTAATGTGCCATAGCTTTGTTTGCTCCCAGAGGCAACCAGTAACAAATTCATGAAGAGACCTCTTCATCTGCACAATTGATTTCAACAGAATTGCTTTGCAGCTTTCTTTTGCTCTTCAAAATAGAAATTTTTCTTTACAAAAGTATCTTTCTGAAACACATAAAGCAATATGCATTCATTCATATACTGTAAATGTGGTAAAAAAACATTGCTCACCTTAAAATACATGTACCTTTGGTTATAGCATATATATGGTTTAACTGATTTGTTTTTCTAATGGTAGTAGCTAGAATTAGGCACACTTTAATCAAACACATGGGGAAATTCCAGAAAAAGAAACCATAACTGTTAGGCGGGGCCAGAGCTAGGGGTAGGCAGAAGAGGAAGCTGTCCCCTCCCTCCCCTCTTTTGCTGTCCCCTCCTCTCCATTGCTCACCCCTCCCTCACCTCTATCTCCTAGCCCGCCTGGCCCAGCCCTGCTGTTAGGTTACATACCGAACACACAAAACACTACAAATTGCAAATCTCCATGATCAAACAAATGTTTTGTGATTGCACTTTGATCAGTTGAGCAAACTTAGAAAAATAAGACTTTTGCGTCTGACGTTATATTTTAAATAAATTTCCCCTCAAATGTTTTCCCTTTGTTTTCATATTAACCAAGTTTATTACTCCAAATGGAGTGCAGTTGCCAGACAACAAAGACATTGAGGCCTATTTATCAAAATTCAAATTAGATTTTTTTTATAATTTGAATAAACTCAGTTTTTCCAAGCACAAATGTTCCTTATTTATTAAAAGAATTCTAACCATAAAAACTTGATTGTAAAAATGGTAAAAACTGATCATTTTCAATGGGGCTACAACCTCAACCATGGAACTATCCACCACCTAAAACCTGTCAAGTTCATGTCAAAGGCAGAGGTCCACTGAGCCATTTGGAGATGTTAATAGCCTTCAAGACATTCAAGGTTTTTTCTGGAGAAAAAGTCGATTTGTACCAATATGAATTGAATATGATAAAAATTTTGGGTCGGAACCATTCGATCGAATATTAGCCATATTAGCCGTTTTCTTAGGTAACTTTCCAGTCAAATTTAATAAAATTCACATAAATTCTAAATTCGACCTTTTATAAAAATAAAATTGGCTAAATATGGTGATAGATGAGCCACATTGAGTATATATGATGATTAAAATAATAAATAAATAAATAATAATAATAACAATAAATAGCACATTTTTCAGGTATCCATAGGGACCAAAATACACTGTGCTTGGCCAGGGTGGGGGGAAATAGCCAAGAGTGGAGGGACTCACTTACTCTACCCAGTTTCTGGTGGATGGGGAGAATGAATGAAGAATAAGAGGACTAGTGAAACTGCTACTTTGTCCCTTCTCATTAGAAGGGGTAGGGACATTTACTCATATTTATTACATCAGTAATGCTAGATGTCAGTGTTTTATGCCTCATATACCTTCCACTACTGACCTCCAATCCATAAAGTAAGGGTGGGAAAATGAATAAAATAACCCCACCAATAATTATGCTTCACCCCTGCATAGCTCTCTGGTGCCGGTTGTAATTAGGGATGCACCAAATCCACTATTTTGGATTTGGCCGAACCCTCGAATCCTTCCCGAAAGATTTGGCCGAATACCGAACCGAATCCAAACCCTAATTTGCATATGCAAATTATGGGTGGGAAGGGGAATTTTTTTTTACTTTCTTGTTTTGTGCCAAAAAGTCAAGTGATTTCCCTCCCTGGACCTAATTTGCATATGCAAATTAGGATCCGGATTCGGTTTGGCCAGGCACAAGGATTCGGTCGAATCTGAATCCTGCTGAAAAAGGCCAAATCCTGGCCGAATCCCGAACCGAATCCTGGATTCGGTGCATCCCTAGTTATTTTAAAACTTACTATTGTATTTTACTTTCACCAATCATAGTTTAGAATATTAGCATACATTGCCTAAGGATTCCATACAGATGAAGCCACTTTGGATTGTGCGTTTGACACAGAATAACTTAACTCAGACATCGCAGTTCACTCACTTGATACAGAATATTGTGCCACAGCATCTGATCCAATTAAAGTTTAGAGTTCAACATTGAAAACAATGGTGCTTTGGTATGCTAATGAAACGGTTAAATGCATTAAATGAGTTAAGATAACTTTAGATAACACAGTTTCTTCAATTAACCCTGAGTCACGACGCATTTAACACACAAATCCCAGTGGCTGCATCTGTATATTAAAACATGGCCAATGTTTATGAAAATGGGCAAAGTATTATAACAGTAACCTTTTGTTCTCCTTTTATCTTCCCTACAGAATTTGTAATTGATAGAAGTAGTCAGCTGTAGAAAACAAGTGTCCTTGTACAAAGAAAACAAGGAATTGGTTGCAAGCATCTGCTGCAACCATGATAAAATAACACATGAACATAATACAGTCCAAGATTTTTATTGTAAGTTATTGTACAAAGTAGAGATCAGGTGATACATTTATAAGTGTCTCAGTTTTATTTGTTTGGGGTGATGAGAATCAAAGATTTTCTACATAATCTTGAAAATGTTTCACCACATCTGAGCAGTTTCATCAATTCCATATTGTCTTTTCTAAGTTGGCTGTAGAAGATGCCAGTGGTGAAACGTTATAAAAGATTACTCATAAACATTCCAGTTCCTTTAGACGATCAATATTAACAACTATTAGTGATGGGCGAATCTCCTGCGATTTGCTTCGTCTAAAGATTCGCGAATTTCTAGAGAAATTCGCGAATCGGCGAAAAATTTGCGAAACGAGTCGCGGAACGCTTTTGACGCGCGTCGCGTCAACCTTCATCAGCATTAAAAGATTGCTTTGCTGACTTGTGCGTATATGATTATCAACCTGCATATTTATAATTTATTGCTTGAGATTTCATGATCACTCTAGATTGGATTTTTGAAGATCTGAACAAGTTTGATTCACTTTAATGGTAAACAAATTCTAGACAACTGTCAAGAATTGCCTACGTGGAGAGCAATACAATTTCAATGGGTGTTCCCATTAGTATGGCAATCCCGACAGGTTCCTTCTTGCAAATACTTTGCAAAAAGATTTAAATCCAGTGACAACACTTTATATTAAATGTATACAAATAATGCAAAGTGCTACTTTACAAAACATCAGATTAAATGAAAATGTGATTCGTAATTTATAGTTGGGCCTATTTTGACAAAATATATTATGTATTTGTGCATTTGTAATTAATCTACGCTTTGACTGTATAGAATTGTTTTTTAAATACAAATGTTTCAGTTATAAGTAATAGTGATGGGTGAATCTCCCGAGATTCGCTTCGCCGAAAAATTCGCGAATTTCTAACGAAATTTGCGAATTGGCGAAAAAATTTGCAAAATGAGTCGCGCGTCGTTTTTTGATGCTTGTAGCGTCAATCGCGATGCGTCACGTCGTTTCCGGCGTGCGGCGCGTCGTTTCCGGCGTGCATCGTGTCGTTTTCGCTGCACCTCGCATCGTTTTCGCCGCGTCGCATCAAAAACGACGCGCGACTCGTTTTTTTTTGGCAAATTTTGCTGGCGAATTTTTGCTGGTGTTTCACAAATTTATTCCCCCCGGCGAATAAATTCGCCCATCACTAATAAGTAATACTCAACCGGATATTTCTCTATTTGTGCATTTACTAACTGTAATCTCTTACAATTAGAACCTTGCTTTTGTCTTACCATAAGGGAAAATGTCCCATTTATGTTAAATTTTATACTCTAAAAGGTCAATAGGGTCCAAAACATATTACTCTTGGCAAAGACATCTGTCAAAAAAGATAAACCATTCTGAAAGTATAAAATTTTCCTTCTTTGGGGACATGATTACATCTCCTGAAGATGCATGAAGCAATTGGCTAGCATTAAGTCATCAAGGGCATGTTTACTTCCAAAAATAAACTATCATCACTTTTGCAGGATGGTTTTGGCCATGTTCAAATGAATGCCTGTCATGCCACTGGAGGTCCTTTGTCTTGCATAATTCATTTGTGTTCCTGATATACCTCAGTCTTCTGCCTTACCTCTCGCCCATCTCATTATCCCCACCTGTTTCTTATGAACCAATCCTGACCCTTTATAAGCCTGCCCTTGACCTCTGCCCAGTGCTTGTTTATTGAAGCTCTCAAGCCAGACTCCTTGTTCCTGCGACTCCTTGTTCCTGCGACTCCTTGTTCCTGCGACTCCTTGTTCCTGCGACTCTTTGTTCCTGCGACTCCTTGCTCCTGTGACTCCTTGCTCCGGTGACTCCTGTGCCTGATTCCTGCCTTGTTCCCTGTTCCTGTCCTTGCCCTGCCTGGTTCTTCGCTCCCTGCTCCTCTTCCTGTTCCCATGAACTATTGTATTCTCTGGTATTTGACCTTGGCCTGTCAACCATTCTCTGCCTTCAGCCTGCCCCTGACCTCAGCCAGTTTAACGGACTCTCCTAGTTTGCCGCCAGTCCTGAAATTTTTGCTTGTTCTTCGGATCTCTCTTGTCTGCAGCCTGCCTCTGACCACTGACCCGGTAAAAGGACTTCTGTTTTGATTTTGCATCTAACCAGTTGTTTTGCCTGCATTTGTTTTAATAAATCTGTCCACATTACAACATGTTTCCTGTGTATCAGCTCCTTCAATACCTGTGTATACATGCACAACATTACACAGCACCTAGGTTCCTACCTGCATGCCACTCACCTGTGGTCCAGCATGACATTTATTAAACCCCAATGATGCTAAAGATCTGAATACAAAGGTAGTCCAACTCAGACTTGCCGAGTTCATGTAGAAGTCAAAAGCAGATGTCCCGTTTTATATCCTGATTTGAGCTGGGTTTTGGTCAATAATCCGAAGATTTCATAATTTTTGGGCCTCAAATCTGATTGAATGAGACATATATTTCTTGTGGAGTTAGGGTTGAATTTATAAATGCGTTTTGCTGCCTGCATTTTAGTCCACTGCAATCCATCTTTGAACTTCTGCATTCAGTTACTGGCCATACCTAAAACAGGTCACTACTCCAGTTAACAGTTTGCATTTTCTGTGATTAATAGATCTGTGAAGAATCAAGCTAAACATTATGGAAATTAGAGTCTTGCTAAATTGTTTCAGTAGTTATGAAGCCATGCAGAGAACAGAAAGATAATAGTTTTGTACAAGGAACAAAGTTTACAAATAATTTTATTTGTTTTAATGCATATTAGAAATTTTTTTATAATGACACTTACTTTAATTATGTAAATGTAATTTTATCTGCATGTGTTCTTTTATATTGTAGCGCCACATGACATCATTGTGCTTGATACGGTGTTCCTTTTTTTAGTAGCTCAATAGGTATATTCTGAGATAGTTCCTGTGTGTGCTTGTTGTCTGATTTACTCTTCTTGACCCTTTACTGTGCTTGACCTTTGCTGTTTCCCTGCCTGAACTCACCATTTCTGGTGTACTGACTACTCTTCTGGATCCTGATTGTCTATGTCTCTGACTTATTGGTTATTTGCCCCAGCCTGTTGCTCGACTAAGCTTTACTCTTTCCTCATTACTCCTGTCATACCTTCTAGTTCAGAAAATAAATATACCAAGGTCCAAGTAAGTTGACAATCCATATCCAGCTCAACTTGCATCCCTTCAAGTCTGATTCACAATAACCGCAATAGACGTCAGCACCAAAGGCCCAGGAAATACAGTAACAATAACAAAGAAAGAATGTATATAGTGTGATATTGTTTGGTATATAAAAAAAATTTCTGCTCAGTGGGAAATATTAAATGCACCACATGTGTGTAGACCCCGTCCACCTGCAACACCAGCTTAGGGAACAGAGATTTTACTTCTGTTATGTAAAATTTTTAGGTGGGTACCCACAAATCTTTCACAACTTGCACATAGGAATTTCATCCTGCAATACAGGATTGCCTTCTGGTATAGGCTGTAAGGTATAGGCCAGTGATGTAATCAGCGAATGCTCTACAGACAAGCACAAGGAAGGAGACTCTGTAAGGTGGATCTGAATTGAATCAGACTGTGTGCCAAAGACTGTGGTGATACACTAAAGGGCAGTTCCAAAGGGACATGGCATTAGATATGCTTTTAACCATGAATGCTTTGTGAGTGTATTTTAAATATTTGCTAAGACCCTAGTTCACTCCTATCGCTATCCTTGAAAATGCAAGTAGGCATGGCTTGTTTCACATATTACCAATCTGGCTATAGGTAATCTGTGTAAGCCATTAGGTTGCCTATAAAAAAAACCCTGCTCTGCACTGACTAATTGCCCAATGTAGGTATATTTCCCTGATAGTACCTGGGTGTGGTTATTTATCTGATTGTCTGTTTCTGATCCTTGCCTGTTCTGATCTTGCTGTATCACTGCCTGAACCAACCCTTGCCTGTTATTAACCCCTCTTCTGCATACCAAATCTGTACCTGTCTGTCTGGTACTGACGGGGCTTGTTCCACAACTGTTATGTTTCCCTTGCCTGTCCAGAACTTGCCCCTTGGTACTCACTTTCCAACTGGTGGCATCCAAGTATCAAAGGTCTCCTCTTAAAGTGAAAGGCGTTTGACAGAGGCTCAAGCGTGAGCCGAGACCTGAACCTTGAGGTTTGTTATGGGTTTTGGGACTCCATATATTCCTAGATATATCGGACTGATTAAAAAAATTAGAAAATCTCAAATAAAAAAATTGCTAAAAATGTTGCCCCTTAATATACTGCAGTTCTCAAGATAGGGTGAAAAACGTTATCTGTAGATAAGGAGTTCACCATGAAGCTTGGCTGAACCTCCCCTGGACTAAAATGGAGGATGAGAAATGGGTAGACAGCTTTCTTTGTCTTTTTTTATTTACTTGTGACATAGTGATAACATTGTAAAATGTGCCCCTTTTCAATGACCCATGGCAATTGAAGACTTTTAACTTCCACTGGTCTTGATGGAAGTTAGAGTTAAAAATGGTCACATATAGGGCAATAATTCCAGCTGCCAAATTCAGAATAACAGAATATCATTTCAACAGAATATTATTTCAGCATGTTACAGAGTGATTCCAATTAAAGTTTAAAGAAGTTCAATACTGTAAAATATTATGTTTGTAATTTGGAGTACAGAAAAACAGCTGGGACTGGTAGTGCAGCTAAATCATCCATTGCTAAAATCATATACAGGACTGTCAAGCTATTCATAGCATAGCAAAAATTCACATTTTATTTATACAAGGTATGACATTATGCAATAACATAACTTCATATTACATTACAAAAAGAAAAGCTGACATCACAATGAAAATGTTACTGATTGAATGCAAAGTTCTCCATTTATATTTTCTGCAAATAACACTATGAAATGTAATCACATTTTAGATCAGTGAAATATATGAAATGTATTAAGCTGTAAAGACAGAATAGTTGTTTATGCACATAAACATCATATTACATGTAAAGCAAATATTATGGTGCAGTCCTCTTTTTTGTTCATATAAACTATCACTCCTATGTGAATTCAAGTGGCTTATTTATTAAAATAAAAAGGTTTTCTGAGAAAATTATGGTACATAAATCTTTTGATTCACATTTATGAAAAGAAATCTCAACAATCTCAACAATCAAAATATTTGTCGGTTAAAACCCGACAAAGTCAAGAGCAGGTATGTTTTCAGTAGAATAGATTTTTTTACAAAAAGTTAAGGTAAGTAAAAATAAGTCGAACAAAACATTTGTTCCTCCAACAAATTAATACTGGAGTATTTTCAGCTTCATTTTTTTGTAAATATACTAGCAATCAAGAAAAAAAAATTGGTATGGTTTTTGTGATTTTGTAAAAAAAAAGTAAGAATTTTCAATTTAATAACCCTTCCTCGGAATACAATCCCAAATAGCTCACTAATATCCAAAATTTTTTGGTCAGGATTTTAAAGGGGAAATATTCATTTTTAGTCAAAAATCTAATTTTTCAAGATTTATTATACCCCAAGGTGGATAATAATCAGAACCCAAAAATACTCCATCTCAAATCTGCCAAGGTATTGTAGGCCAAGTAATGGGCAGATATCCCTTTTACAATTGAAAGATATCATGATCTGTGCTGGGTTTTGGGCAATAATTTGATTTCCACGATTTTATTTAGTCTTTTCCCGCACTGGATTTTTTCAAGTTATTTATATTATAAACTAGACATTAAGCCCGTTAAATTAACGGGCGCTAGAACATATGTAGTCAA
>CM044434.1:11419532-11431761 GCA_024363595.1 Xenopus borealis | reverse complement strand
TCATTGATGTTAAAGCGAGCAATACACAGTATTAAGAACTGGGGTATGTAAACTCAGGGTCATTTGGGTAGTTTGTGTAGGGATTATGATTTAAAAAAGAATAAAAACAGTTATTTGACAATAAATGGCTTCAGCCAACCACTAACCATGAGTGAAAGAAAAGTTTTTGTGTTATCATTCATATTTTCTGAAAAATGGTTAAGAAATCATTAATTGCCAGGGTATGTAAACTTATGAGCACACCTGCATCTCCCTTAAGCACACCCTGGGTTTCTAAATGCGCATATGATGCTCTAAACCTACCTGTGTGTTATTTGCAAGTAGCAGATCTAGAAGGCAGAATATGACTTTGGAGCCATGTACTTATCATCTGCTCAAGACAGTGCTACCACATCCAAAACCACATAAGATATTAAACCTATTAGCTTGTGTTTTTCACAGGGCTTAGGGTACTCAAGGGCTTAAGTGATGGCACTCAAGTGACAACACTCTAGTGCTCACTCTAAACCAGTGAAAGGACATTTAACACTGAAATATGAAAAAAATGCAAATGCTCAATGTATGGTATTAAAAGAAGTTCAATTTAATGCATTCTACATCCACATTAAAACTGAACCTCTTCGCTAGTGTTTTTTCACAGGACTTGAGTAACCAACACACTGAGGACTGGAATCACTATTACATAAAAACTACATTGGTATTTCTTGGAATACTCTTGGCACATTTCCTCATCTTGGGCCACATATAGGGTTTAGCTTTCTTTCCTATTTCCAACAGGCATTCCTCTTACACAAAGCCTCTGTTCATATGTTGGGTAATGGTCAGATACTCTTTATCAGGTGTGACCATAGATAGAAGACTGGCAGTTACCTTTAGCCACCGAATTTTCGCTGGCGTTTTGCGGGAATTCGCCGCAAATTCGCCCATCACTATTTGTTATAATTATAAAAATCACACCAACCATGTGATTAATTTCTTTAGAGATATGCAAATATAACACGTTTCCTCAAATGTTTGTGAAAAACGGTAAAAAAAGTTGGCAATAGCATTTTCCTTTGACGTCAAACCACACAACCTTTTTTAAACCATACACCATTTTTTCACTAGCCATAATAGTCTATGTGCATTTTTTATCGGCAAAATATTTTGCTTATTCCCTTTCTGTTTGCTGCATCAGGCACTCTAACATCTGAATAACTTTACATTTTAGGCTATTGAATTGGAAGGCAGATACTGTAATTCAAAATAATGCTCAGAATATCATTGTCTACATCATAAAAGGAAGTAATATTACAATGGGCAAAATGGATGATAAGGGGCATGTAGGGCTGTAGTTGTCACATATGGGAAACACCCCCAAGGGTGATTCTTCATTCCAGTATTTGCAAGCTTATGTCTAAAATAGCCACCTTTGACACCAGGCTGGCTCTCAGTTGCTACTGGTGCCTCCAGGTTTTTCTTTGTGATAATCCAGTAATTTCCACAGGATAAAAGGAGGAATGGCAGCCAAGCATATACTGCAGGGAAGCTGGTAAGAACAGTTCAGATTAGAACCAGAAAACAACCATAGAATTGTGAGAAAAATTCAAATTCTGGTTCAAATCAAGGCAGGATGTTCTAGAAGGGTATTGATTCATTCTGATCCTGACAGGTTTGGGGGAAGCTGTGCTTTGGTTATAAGTAGGCTTGAACATGAACAGCTCATAAATTAATCTGAAGTAAAGAAATATCAACTATCTATAAACAGGAAAAGGTTCACATAATAATGGTAAAAATATGTCCTCCATTTTAAACAAAATGTTTGCATGGATGAAGATCTTTATTTTCATTTAATACCATCATTATTTGGAATTTTCCTTTCTATAAAAAATAAAAGCAGATATTAAAAATAGATATTGCTCATGGTTTATTAAAATATATTGCTCTATACAAACATTATGCTGAATTTTACCGAGAAATAAGTAACTAAATGAAAATAATTTCATTAAAATGCATTTAATTTGCATTCTGAACATTTCTTAATCATGGGAACTTTTATTGTTAAACATCTTATTAGTTTAATGGAAATGTAACCAATCATTCCAAAGGTAAATCATACACTTAAATATGTGTGAGAAATATGTAAATTATTCTGTATATTAAGCATTTCCAATTTCCTTCACTTATTGTCACAAACCATTACTTTATTTGCCAGTAATGGACTGTAAAAATGTAAAAATTGATCTAGCGGCAGGAACTCAGCACTCTCTCTGGCACTGATTTCTGAACATTAGGATGTATTTTTATTTTCTTTTTTCTGTAACTTTACTATAAACTTGTATTTTCAAGCATAATAGTGACATATTCAGTCAAAGAGATTTCTTGGTGAGTAAAGTAACTTCAATTGTCAAAAAAAGAAATTCAGAAGGGACATTGACTTGCATTGTTTCCTCTTTCTCACTCACAGTCTTCTTCTGTCCAACACTATGAGCACTCTTTTGTGTATGGTAAGTAAAAGTAAAAGGTGCACTTTCCCTTAGCAATATACACTGGGACTACTAGCAGGTAACTAAGATGCTCCCTTTACTAAACAACAGAGAATTATTCATAGCATCTTACTCTTTATGTAAAAAAAGGAAAAAATTATTGCATCAATAAGTGCTCATTTGCCCCTCCATACAGTTCCTCATGTCGCCTGTGGTTGAATGAGGTTGCACCATTTAAACAATGGGCACTGTGGGAAAGCTGGAGCTGGAAAGCTGGAGCTGCTGCCACCTCTTCAATGGATGAAATGGATAGTTCCAGGGATTTCTATACAGCATTTTATATCAGCCACTGTAGTGCAGTTGCACAAGTGAAAAATGCCACACACATTACTCTCACACCTGGAAATGATGGCAGCCAGTGCAATTATTCCCAATTTACATCAACGTTAATGCATAACTGCATCTGTTTTCATTCATTCATTCATTCATTCATTCATTCATTCATTGACTTCAATGACATTGGAACTATGGAGTTATGTTGCATTGTTTTAAAGAAAGCCTTTATATACTGCAGTCCAGTAAGTAAATGGACCCTAGTATTTCCACCTTAATAAATAATTTACATAATTATATAATGTATCAATCTGGACTGTGCTCTTCATAACAAGCAAGATCTTTTTAACTGAGCACATTTTTTAGGCATTCTTTTTTTTCTTTGTGAATCACAAAAAAAAATAAAGAGATACTGTAAGGTGAGCTAGCATAGGTGAGCTATATTATATTACCATATGGTCAGTGTAGGTGCTATATCCAGGAACCTTATTCGAACCTACATAAAGGCAAATGTGTAGCACAGTTCAAAATGAAATGAAATGTCATATATTTTATATTTCCATGAAAAATTATATATATATATATATATATATATATATATATATATATATTCTGTTCTTTCACCAAAGTTTTTTCTGCTCTTTGGTTCCTGCACAAAGACTTGCACTACATGTGGCACAATAACATATTCTAGTCAAGTTAATAATAGTAGGCTGCTGTACATTATATGTTCTGAAATCTGAAAATTGTATTTGCTAGAATGAAGTCCACATTATAAAAGTTTAGAAGCTTATCTAAATACCCACTTTTTCATGAATGATGTTATTGGATGTGACCTTTTGTAAAGTTTATCAGTATTTTACAATTCTCCCTGCACTGATATTCACAGCTGCTGCCTTTTCAAAAGAAAGGAATAATATTGCACAGCATGCCTTCCAACAAAATCTCCTCCAGTATTCTTTTGATAGGCTTATACTAACATAGGAAGGAAAACTAAAAAGATAAATCCTTAAAAAAATTATTCACAGAAATTTGCAAGCAGCAAATAAAATCAGCCATTGATTTTTGAGAAATAACTGTACTTTGCCAATGCTATGCAAACAGGATTTCTGCGTTATTACAGCAGGCAAATGTAGGGACCCATAGGTATAAGTTCCCCTTTGGTCTGAAAATCCCACATGGTTGGAAATCCCCTGCTGTGACCTAAGTACTGGACCTAAATTGGATCTGGAAGGGGGATCTGCAGTGAGCACTGGAAGATTCAATATTTGGCCAGAAGGTGCCACTGTTGTGCAAGGAGTATGAAAAGTTGAGCTGCCATGTGCTCAATCTCTCTCTTTCCATTTCTACTCCAGGCGGATGTGTATGGGCTGAGCAGAAACTTTAGCAAAGATATGAGCCCAAAAGATGGTGCAACCCATGAAGGACTTGTGGTATGGAACCCCAAGCCTGGTGAGCTCAACCATGGATTGTATAGAGCTTGGAGGTAATGAAGAGACTGTAACAGAAGCTGCCTTTGGATGGATACTGATCTGAAAGGGGGCTTTTGATGTGCTTGCACTTCAGATAGTGCTGGGAGCAGTGCCCTGAAGAATAAAGCAGGCTTGTTGTAATCAGTTAGGATAGATTGGGAGCCCGGTCTGAGGACTGACTCACTGTGGATGCCTAACCTGTCCGTGTGAGTCCCTGATGAGTGTTCTGCCTGAGGGAGGCTATTGAAAGGCTCCAGTGTATGCCCCCCGCTTGAGAAAATTCCTGTCCATCAGGAGAGGTATTTGGGGAAGATAGCACTACCTGGGGAATGTGTAAGATCTCTTGGGGGAAAGGGACTGTGACTGTCTTTATCTACCTGGAGTGGAGTTTGGGACTGTGTCCTATGAATAGACTATGCCATGGTTGGACTTACCACACAGGTTACCCAGGGCAGGGGTGTTATTGATGTGAAATCGTATTTTATTCTGCACTTTGCCAGTTATATAAAGTTGTATTTGTTTTGCTTTTATGGTGTGGGTAATTATTATTTCCTAGTAGGGCCACCCACAGGCACTGCCATTGAGAGAAATCCCCAGTACTTTTTCATTTAGAAAAGGGGATCCTTTAATACATGTGGTGTCAAAATAGGGTTATATTTATTTTAAAATACCATAACAATTTTGAAATTCATTTTAGTTACATACACAGCTCAATATAATAATTAGAAATGAGAATGTAAATGCAACAGAAGTAATTTCCTAAGTGTCCAAAATGTTGCTGGCTGTAATAATTTAAAAGCAGTAGAAGCAAGGTATTGTATGCTACCTGGCACTTTGCTGTGATCTGCATTATCAGAAGTACACTAGTTCAGATCTTGACGTTCAGCCTCATAATTGCTTTGCAAGATGCAACCCAAGGGGGGTAATTACAATATCCTGTAATATATCTTAATATTGTGATGTCTATGAAGCTGCTTTTCTTTCTCAAAAGAACAATATAAATGTCTGTGTTCCACATAAGCCTCATAAAAAGGACATGTGTTAGAAAGATGTTTTGCCACTAGCTCTTATCAGTTGATGTATGATACAGAGCAGATTAAGAAACAGTTTAGTTTTGCAGTTCAACCCACCACTTTGATACTTCAAGCAATTATGGGAGTAGAAGTAATTTAAACTAATGCTCATCCCCAGTGAATGTTGTACATTATTAAATGCTGAACCTGAGTTGAACCTCATAGAAGTACAAGGGTCAAAATGGAACTGGGAATCCTTGGAAATCATAAAATAAAGGACAAATGATGTACAGATGCAGCCACTTGGATTTGTGTGTTAAATGCGTCATGACTCAGGGCTAATTGAAGAAACTGTGTTATCTAAAGTTATATTAACTCATTTAATGCATTTAACCTTTTCATTAGCATACCAAAGCACCATTGTTAACAGTGATGAACACTTTAATTAGACGGGATGCTGTGACGCAATTTTCTGTGTTAAATGAGACAAGTATAAAGTGGATTCATCTGTATTTAATAAAAAGGGTAGAAAATAACATACAGGTAGTGATGGGCAAATTTATTCGCCAGGGGCGAATTCGCGGCAAATTCCCGCGATTCGGCGCTGGCGAATAAATTCGCGAAACTGCAAAAAAAATTTGCCAAAAAAAATTCGCCGCGCAAAAACGAGTCGCGTGCCGTTTTTGACGCAACGCGCCGAAAACGACGCCGAAAATGCCGCGACGCGTCGGAAAAAACGACGCGCGACTCGTTTCGCGAATCGGCGAAGCGAATTTTTCAGCGAAGCGAAACGCGGCCGTTTCGCCCATCACTACATACAGGTATTGGATCCATTATCCTGAAACCAGTTATCCAAAAAGATCAGAATTACAGAAATGCAGTCTCCCATAAACTCCATTTTATCCAAATAATCCAAATGTTTAAAAATTAGTGATGATCAAATCGACGCCGTTTTGCGAATTTCAAGAGAAATTTGCTTAACGCAAATAATTCGCAAAACGTAGCCAAGTCTCATTTTTGGCGCAGCATCGTTTTTAAACCCCGGCAAATTCTCGACAAATTCCCACAACTCGCAAAACGCCAGTGAAATTTTGCCTGCCGAAAATTCACTGACGTCTCGTTTTTTTGGCATGGGCGTCTGTTTTTGATGCCGGCGTCCACTGCCGGATTTTCGATGGGTGTCAAAAACGAGACAGCAAAATTTCGCTGGCGTTTTGCGAATTGTGGGAATTTTTTGCAAATTTGCTTATCACTATTAAACATTATTTCCTTTTTCTCTGTAGTAATAAAGCAGTACTTTGTACATGCCACAAGCTATTCAATCCTTATTGAATTCAAAACCAGTCTATTAGGTTTATTTAATATTTGCATGATTTTGTAGTAAAGTTAAGGTATAAATATCCAAATTATGGAAAGATTTGTTATCCAGAAAGCCCCAGGTCCCAAGAATTCTGGATATCAGGTCCCATATAGATTGTGTTGACTACAAGTGTATATTGCTCATGCACATTACTTCAAAAATTATCTGGCCCTTTTTGTGTTATGGTTTTTTATACTGAATGCATATATAAGCAAATATATTAAAAGGAATAAACATCCAAATGACAATTATTTTACATAGACTAATTTTCATTTATTTGGAAAAGAAGGACTGGTCATTAGCAATGGTGTGTACCCAATTGCAGATGAGAGGGCAAGAAGCCAAGCTTAGTCTTGATAGAAATACACAGGGATAAAGCAAATGTCTATTTTTTGTAATTCTGGTAAATACAAAACCCATTAAATAAGATTTGGATCAATACCAAGCAAAATCCAAACAAATATTTGTATTTATGTAGGTTTTGGATCTTGTATCTGGAATGCTTGGGACCCGGGTGTATTCCATAATTTGGATCACCATATGAGTGTTTTCTTCCCCCAATATTGATTAGTTACCATTGAGTGCAATGTACAGTTTGATACATACAGAGGAAAGGAAATGAAAAAAAAAATTAATGATTTGCTTGTTTCATAGCTTTCTGGATAATAGGTTTCAGGATAATGATTCTCATACCTGTTTATATTTATATTTCATTGCATTTAACACCTCCAGTCACAAATCACAGAAAGACAACATTTGGGGTCAAATTTACTAAATTCCTGTGAAGGATTCGAAGTTCGATCGAATTCGTTCGAATACCGATCGTATGATTTCATCGAGAATATTGAGCAAAAAAGATAGCCTAAAACTAGTCGAATGCTTATCGAATTTCGAATGGATTTGTAGGATTTTAGGTGAATTTGAGTAAATTTGCCTCCTGGTGTATAAAGTATACATTTTAATATTATATATTAGATTTTAAATCTTCTAAACATATAATATTCTGTATTTGGTAATTTTGGCCTAAATAATAACTAGATGGAGAGAAGTTAAGAAAATATAGAATATTTGTAAAACTACAGAAATGTTCTTTTAAAAATCAGTAAAATAAGTGCTAAGATATAACCTTAGGTATGGCTTACCCCCTAAATAATTTGTCTATCAATAGAAATCTGTGCCAGATTAACAACTTGTCAGTAAAAGCATTAACTGATCACTTTAAATATTGGTGTTCCAGGCATTTTGCATTTACTGATACTAAAAGCCTAGAGATAAATACATCACACGCAAGCTGCAAATAGAAAACTGCATGACAGTTGCACAAACAATAATGGCAGCTATATTTCTAGATTCAATTCCGTAGGAGTCATCATCTTAATGGCAGCAAATGCATTTCCTCTTTGTTTGATGGAAAGGAATGTGCCACACTTGTCATGAAATATGCTGTGATGCCAGATGCTGCCCCTCATGTTACATAGACAGCATTGCCTACTACATTAAATTTTACTGTAGCTGTCGCTATACCCTAAAGTGAAAATGTATCATTATGTTGTGGAAGGTAGGGAAAAAGAGAGACATTAATGGGCCATTATTTATCCACGCTGAACTTGAGCAATTCTAGTGGAAAAGTGATTGATCCAACTTATTAGAAACATTCCACTGAAAACCAACAGGATATTTTTGGATGATAAATATAGAACATAAATACAGTCACTTTGGACCCAAACACAGCCTTAAATAATGGCTTATAGTAAAGCAATTTTGCTACACCATAAACATATAACACATTTTTGTTGGCTGTTGTTTAAACCTTTTTAACTTGAGTATACAGTTTGTGCACAGTAAACTAATAATAATAATGCTATCACATTAAAAGTAAAGTATTCTCATTTTTTAAAATCCTATTTGTAGTCTATTTTTTAATATATTGCCATAAGTTGCTTAATATAGGATTTGGACATGAAGGTGGATCTAATAGAATAAAATAACTGGTACCATCCACAGACTAGAAGTCAAATACAACTATGAACTTGGCTTCTGGGTCTTGGTGTACCCTGGCTCAATGGAATATCCAGATGGGTCAGACACTAGGAAACAAAGAGGAGGACCCACCCCTTTCCAAAGTGTGACAGTAAGTGGTCATACCCCTCTTGGCCAATAACTCTGATATGCAAATTATAGCTAAATACATTGGCCTCTGCCCAGCAATTAGGAGAACGAAGAGCTTAGAAAATCTGCCCCTAATTGGTCATACTCCTCTTGGCCAATAACTCTGATATGCAAATTATAGCTAAATACATGGGCCTCTGCCCAGCAACTAGGAGAACGAAGAAGTATAGGGATTTAAAGCCATAGGGGCACATTAGTCCTATGAGTCCCTATATATCTATTTGAAAAGCATGGTCTGTTATATATTTCAATCTCAGACATACAGTAATAAAGACAAAGATCTTCCAAGCAAATGACTTGCAAACCTTTTAGAAAAAAGGTAACTAATGGTGTTTTATCAGTCAGTTGCTCTAATCCAGGCTGTACATGTATATCTACAATCTCTGTCTTAAGGCAAGACATAATTTCTGTTTTTTTTCCTTATACAAGCTCAGCAAGGCATGAGATTAGCAGGAGATTCACTTAATTTTGTAAAACAAAAATTGACTATGATTTATGTTTTGAAAAATGTAAATGGCATTTTATACTAAAAAGTATATATTAATCCATACTTTTGATTATATATTGTAACCTTATTATGTGCTTAAGGTTGGATTTCCAAGGGACTCTTAGGCCATGGCCTGCATATGTTTTTCAGAGAAGAAGATATGTTCCATGCCCCAGCTCCATTGATTTTATTTACATCTGCTTGCATGCAATCACAATTTGCAGCAGAGCAAAGTAGACAAAGGGCTAAATACTCAAAACAGGTATTTTCAGGCTGAATTGAGCTGGCGTATGGAGCTTCTCTCCAGTCTTTGCAGCTTCATTAACAGAAACATGCAAATTGGCATCTGATCTCTTGCTGTTACACTTTCAGCTAGTATTGCCTGAATGAAACACTCTTACTGGAAGTATGCTGACTTTAAGTCCTCTAGCTAAACACCTTCATTGTTTACACATAATGAAAGTGGACCAGGGAAAATGTTAGACTTAAGTGTTGACCAGCTTGACCCAGTATGTCTAATGTAAGTCTTCAAAATAATTTTATGCCAATCATTGTTAACAAATAGCCCAATAATATATTCCTAAACTTTCAAAACCATAGAATAGAGCAAAATGTTGGCCTCATTTCTTATTATGGAACAAGAAAGGAAGTGCAAAAAAACAGATTGAGAGCATGGCCATTTTTTTGGACAACTTGCCCCCAGTCAATTATGATGTTGCACCGGCCGGCAAAATTTTTTTTTTTTTTAGAAAATTGAGCACAAATAGTGATTAATCTTAGAAATATATATATACGTAGTTTGAATATTTGGCTAGTAGTGGCACCCACTGCTATTGAATATGAAGAGTACACTACCCTTGTTTTTGGGTGGTGTTTGAAATAGACATATCCAAAATATGCAAAATGAAAGTATCTTTTTTTTCTCACTTGGTAATATTACTTCAATTTTTATTTTAATTTAATTAATCCTTATTATCCATTACTTTGAGATCTCCCAATTCATAAAACACTCAAAATTGGCATCAAAATAAATTCATATATATTTCACCAATCACATTAATAAATAGCATATTATATTGCACATTTCTCTATTGTATGAATAAAGTGCACTTTTTTATATTAATTAATAACATATGGAAATGAATGGAAATGAAAATGAATATGGAAATGATCAAATTCATCTATTGTAAAAGATCACATAAAATTCCAAATTCATTACTGTTAAAAAACCACACAGAGTTATGTATTGGCCCAATTTAAATCCACTGTGTTATTATAAAAGCCAGTGTAAAGCCAATATTATAGTCTTTGTATAGCTTGAAAAGAGACACAGTTCCAATATTCTATGACACAGTTTTAAATAAACTTTGCAAAGAAAGAGCATGTATATCAGTTCCGTTAGAGGGTCCAATTATAATATTGGGAAACAATGGTAGCATATTGCAATATAAAAGCAGAATCTGCAAAGTGTTTTACCAGTAGTGATGGGCGGATTTATTCGCCCCAGTGAATTTGAAGCGACTACCCGTGTTATTGGTGCAGGGGAATAAATTTGCAAAAAAACCCGGGTACCCACATCCAAAATGGAAGCCCGCGTCCAAAAATGCACTTTTCTCCATTAAAAGTACCCTGCATATTTGACTGCTTTCTCTATTACTGCTGTAATTGCTCCTGATTGCGGATCTGCGGATTTGTTCCCCACAAATGGTTATTCGTTCTTTTAGGTAATTCATGCACAGGGATGAAGAAAGGGCCTTGTGCTTAGATACCTCCACGCCAATGCACGTTTCACCAGGTTTTGCTTCATCAGGGCATTTATAGTAACACAGTGGATATAGATCAGGCCAACACATACCTCAATGTGGTGTTTTTAACAGTAATGGATTTGGACTTTACAATGAAATTTCATGTGATCTTTCACAATATGAGTATATATAGAGACACTCTAATGTGCAATATAATATGGTATTTATTAGTGTGATTGGTGATATATATGAATACATTTTTTAAAAGTAATGGCTAATAAGGATTAATGAAATTAAAATAATAATTGAAGTAAAATTACTGAGTGCAAAAAAAAAGAAAAAAAAGAGATACCTTTGTTTATAGTTGAAATATATACATAGCTCAGATTACAGTCCTTACTCTTGATGCAAGAGCTCTACAGTCTTGCATCTAGGGCATAAGCAAATAACAACTTGTATCTCAGCAATATCCCACCAAAAACAGTTAATAAAAGCTGTTAAAACCATTTTCATTTCACTGACAAACAAGAGTGAAGGTTATTATAGCTGGCAACTGCTTGGCAGAGTCAAAAAAGAAAAGTTCAGAAAGCTAAGTCAGTAAATAATGTACATTCTGGAACATTTTCAAATACAGCAGGGTATTAAGAGAGCCAGGCATCCTGTTTATTATGGCTTCATGCAGAAAACTCTTCTAGAGTATTCTTTTTTCTCAGGTTGAGTCAAATCCATACCGATGTACATGTACAATGTATTTGTGCTTAGTTTAGAAAAAGCAATTCCCAAACAAGAGAGAACACAGCATCTTCTGCTTGTTTTTAAACTGCAATCTATTGAAAAGTGCAAGAGCTTTGCTGAGCTATTTTGACACAGAAAAGCTATATGGAGCTCACATTGCTTTCTTTTATGTTTAGACTTTTTTTCTTTGGAAAGCTGACCATTTGCAGATACTTGTAACTGTGGTGATCCTGGAGGGGAAAGGTGTTGTTGCACAGTGTATAGTTTGCTTACTTCACTACTTAATTGTGTCCATAGAGCAGCTAATTTGTGTGAATGAACTACACTGAGTCACTGATCATCATCAGATATGTGGATGACACTTGGGTTAAAATCAGATCCAATGAAGTGGTGTCCTTAAAGGAATTGTTCAGTATAAAAGTAAAAACTGGGTAAATAGATAGGCTGTGC
>CM044434.1:11396135-11416698 GCA_024363595.1 Xenopus borealis | reverse complement strand
TGTTAAGGTGGAGAAACCATCCCTGAACAGAGGTGGGGGCCTTCAACATCACCTGTCTGCAACATACAATTCTGTTCTAACATCTTTACCCCAACAGTTTCAGAACTATTCACACATCCATTCATGCAACTATCACAAGTAACATCTGTTTTCTAGGCATTGCATGGCACATTGGTAATCCTATCACAGTAACTACACAAAATCAACACCTCTGTGAATTTCAGATGTCAACTCTCTGAAGAGTTACAATGTGCAGTTGTGATTGGATTATTGGAACTGAAGAAGCTGCTCTTCATTAAAATTTCTCAGCAAGTCCAGTTGTTTTGAGTTACTTGTGAGATATCTGTTAGAATATAGCACCTTATGCCCTTTGGTGTCAGTTTGTATGCATGTACAGAGTTGTGATATCATAGGACGTTTTTACTAAATGTGGACAAAGTTGACAAAACAAGTGGAAATCAATGGCATTTTTTGCACACAATGCAGCATTTTCCCTCTTTGCTGAGTTCACTGCTGTCACTGCTAAAGGCAGGATATAATATAGAGATGCCCTACATTCATGAAAATTGTGTGATTGGTGTACCAACAAAGAAAGAACCAATGCAAAGTGCAATTTACTTGCACCAAGTGGACATGCTAAGTCCATGGCACCCCAAGAGGCAATTTTTTTACATTAAAAACGTTTTGAAAAAGTTTAAAATCATATTCATACAGATCCATGTACTGCAATTCAGTACTTCAGATTTCTTAGTCTCAAATTGAAAATTTAAATTTGAATTTTTTATGGTCAAAACTGTCAAATTCGACTAGGGAATTATCTGAACTTGGTTTTTTTTCAATTTAATTTTCAAGATTTATCATACTCTGGCCCTTTAAGAATTGGAATTTGACTGTTCACCATGTAAAACCTGCTGAATTATTGTTTAAGTCAATGGGAGAGGTCCAGGCATCAATTTGGAGTTATTTGCAGCCTTTCAGAGAAAAAACAAAGACCAAGTTTGAATCAAATTTGATTAAAGTTTTTGGGTAATTTATTTTTGTCCAACTTTTAAAAATGTAATTATTTTTAACAATCCCTCCAAGTCAAATTTTGAATTCATTAGAATTTAATGGAGTTCTCACATGAATTCAGAATCTGACCCTTGATAAATGTTCCTCTAGATGTTCTGCTTGCATCTATGCAATTATACAGATATGATCTCCAAGCTTACTGCAGATGTCCGTGTCATTACCAGTATGGAGGTCAAATTTTTGCACCAAAATTCCTCTAAAAAGTTCTCTAGTGGACAATGTCTCTCTATCCAATATAAGAAGGACAATTCACACTGGGATTAGCATACTGTAATCAATTCAAACCAAGTTTATTAGTGCATTTGAGGAACAAAAGGACTCAGACTGACTTTCACTCCTTGACCAGACAAAACCACTGGCAAGACCAAGTACAAATGTCCACAAGAAGGTACAAAGGCTTGATCAATTACATTTTTGAAGCTACAGAATACAGGTAGTTCTTGTATGAGGTAGTAATTGAAATTATAGACAATATAGACCATTTGGAGGTTTTTTTCAAATGATTGTGTTATGTCCAATTGTATCTAACAATGGCCAAGCTGCTTTGTATAGCATGCACCAGAACCTTATCAATAATCATTTATAAAATAATATGTAGGAACAATACAAATCACCTTATGATAAAAGCTCTCCTTAGTACGTTCCATTAGCTGTGCGCCAACTGATAGTGATTTTAAATTCTTCTAGAAACTCTACTGATATAAGTCTTGCTTCAGATACGTGGTAACTACACTGGCTCATTTCTATTTATTTTAAATGCTGCTGAAATTCTTCATTGTATATTGCAAACCATTAAAATACTAAATTAAATTCCACAGATGTATTCCTGCACTATTGAGGCATCATAAATTATTGCAATAGGGGCCTTAAACTAGCCATAGTATGAACTACATTGCCATTTTATAGTCCAAGAAGTTGTTAAAACAAATGTGCATTGGAGACAATGATCTCCTCGGATGCATTTATTTTATAAACATTTTAATTGCAAGTATTTGAATTACGATATCTTAAATGGAAAAAAGTAACAACAGTGTACATAAAAAGTAATACAAGCAAATAAATGTAAGTAAGCATAAGCTTAACTAATGCTAGATGAAGATACCAGGTGAACAGTACATCCTATTTTCAAGCTTGTACATAAACACATTAGTTACAATGACTACATCTAAAAGCGTTAGTGTGTTAGCATCAACACATTGAGGCTATCATCTGTTATTCTATTATCCATTACCTGTCGTTATTGTTTTCACCACATCTTGTGGCACGGGATCAACCTGTTAGCGAACACACAGACTGGATTTTGGAGTAAAATGCACACTTACATTTCTGCACCAAATCAGTTGTGTAGTCACTGTGTTCACCTGTTGGGTGAGCATTGTGTTGTACTTCTTAATAATGGGATTCTGGGTTTTGCAACAGCAACTTATTTATTAGAATACAGTGCATGAAATAAGCATGGCTCTTTGACTGTACAGCTCAGTCTCCCCATCTGGAGCTGGTCCTACCTATGTGTTTCTTTTTTCTATGACAAATTTTATTAACATCAACACAAACATACAAGGTGCTGATGACAGCTGCTTAGCTTTTTTCAACTGGAATACATATGTCTGCAGATGACCCATGTGCCATTAGCCTCATGCAGCAAGGTTATACATCATTCTGTCCCTGCCCCAAGTGGAGCTTACAATCTAAAGCTCTTATAACACTCACACAAAATAATGTACATTTTATCAGGAACCAGGTAATCTCCTTACATATTTATATGTTTTTAGAGAACAGGAGGAAACCCATGCAGGCAAAAGGAGAAAATAAAAAACCATGTAAACATTAAATAAACTCAATAGGCTTTGGTTTTGATTCCAGTACAGATTAATTATACAGTATCTTAGTTTGAATCAAGTACAAAGTAAATAATTTAAATTTGAATTACTTGAATAAAGTGGAGTATATGGCAGATGGGCTTTCAGTCACTTGGAGCTTTCTGGATAATGGATTTCCCACTGCAGCATTAAATGTACTATTTCTTATGTAAGCAAACAATGTTAATTCTGTGGAATCTTCAAATAATATAATGGAGCTGATTTATCAAGGGTCGACTTTGAGTTCATAGGAGTTATTTTAAACTCCCATGAATTCACATGAACTTGAAATTTGACCAACTGCTATTTAGTTTTTAAAAAAAAGAATTTTTAAAACTCGGGTAAATGGAATCAACTTGCAAACTCGAATTGAATTTGAATCAAATTAGTTTTTTTCTCTGAACTCAATTTTCAGGAAGGCAGCAAACAACTCCAAATGGATCCTGGGATGTCCGCCATAGCCAAAACAGCATTTGGCAGGTTTAAGGTGGCAAATTGTCTAAATTCACAAAAAAACCTCAAAAATAAAAATTTTGAAATTTGAAATTCAAATTCGAAATTTTCACTTCGACCCATGATACATCTACCCCTATGTGTCCTTGATTAGAGCTGCACTTTACTTGTCCACTTTTCCAGACTTTCCAGTACAATATCAATCTTTGTAGGGACCCGCAAAATGGATACTATGTTGCAGTACTCTTTATTAATTATAATAAACTGCTCAGTGCAACACACTTGTGCCATGTGATCAGGACCTTTTAGGAAAGTTAGATTAAGGATGATAGAGCAGCCACCCAATGGTAACATTGCATAATTACTGAACTTTTAATGTTTTGTCCAGCGCATCTCCTCTTCGATGATGGCGTCGCCCTGCGCTACCATGTGGGCAGCAGCGGTGCTAGCGCAGTGACGTCGGCATGATGATGTCACACAGGCCGGCACCAAATTCAAAATAAAAAGGAAGCCTAGGACGCCGGTTCAATTCCCAATTATAGGTTCTATTTAGTGCCTTCCTGGGTGCCTGGTAATTATGTATCTATTGATTCCTGGACTTTGACCCTGCCTGAACTTGACCTTGCGACCCTTCTGCCTGCCTATTGATCTCTGCCTAGACTTTGACTTCGCTATTGTTCCTGAACCCTTGTTTGCACTGTGAATTTGGACTTAACCCCTGGGCTTCCTTCTTGGTCTAGACTTCTCCTTCTGGGAGCCAATAGGCCCCCTGACAGTGCTTTACCTAAACTTGAAATGTTCTCATTATTTTATAAAGGACCAGATTTACAAAGGGTCAAAGTGAAAATTCCAATTTAAATTTTTTTTAATTTTTAAGTAATTTTTGGCCAAAATTTTAATCAAATTTTAAAATTTGACCATTCGAAAATAGAAGTATTGTCTCTTTAAAAATTTTGAATTCAACCCTTCTTCACCTTAAACCTACCAAATTGCTATTTTAGCCCATGGGGGACCTCCTGGAACCTGTAAGAAGTCTTTTTGGAGAATTTTTGAAAATAAAATTTTTGGCCAAAATCTTTCGAATCGAACAATGCATTTGAACGATTCGAATGATTTTGTATTCAATCAAAAATGGACCTCTTCGATCAAAAAGGTACATTTTTGATAGAGATAAAGCACTTCAAAGAAAATTTGATGGTCGAATTTCAAAGTTTTTTAACTTCAAAATTCGACCCTTAGTAAATCTGCCCCTAAAACAAACAACCAAACTCCCATCCACAATTTACCTGATATACTGTACAGTATCAATAAAATTACTTTATAAATTTGGTGTGGGAAAAGACTCAATAAAAATGTTCACAAAAAAGTTCAAATTGTTCAAATACATATTTTATTGCCTCTAACCCGTATTTATATGTTTCACGTAAACAACCGCTTCATTAGGAATATTTGCATTCTCACCTTCAGTCCAACCTTAAAAAACATTAAATTAATTCACATATGGCAATCTCACCAGATTCTCTCAGTTGTCTGAGTCTGTGAATATTCTTTACAAGTTCTTTATTGATAGATGAAGTGAAAGTGACAATCTTATTAAAGAAACAGTTGTCACTCATCTGCCATATTATGGCCCAATTTGACTATACTTTGTATATGCATTAATGGTTAATAGGCAACTATAGTAATATGACAGATATATCACAATACCAATGGACAGGTAGCAGTTCTGAATTATAAAGATTTATATTTTCATTTTAGCATATCCAATAGAAAACAAAATGCATATGTTTGTATCCCACTGTTTTAAATTAAACAGATTTCACTGCTTTTCTAATTTATAATTTTACTGATTTTGTGAAAATCAAAAACAATTTGAATATGTTTCTAAAGCCATGTATTGCTATTATGAGCTCACCTACAATAAAAATCTAGAAGCCTTCTACCCAAGATTGCTTCACCCAATCCATGGAGACTACTTTTTCTACAGGTAGTAGCATTTCCTCTGATTCTGTGGAATTTCACCAACATATACTGGCAAATGGTACCAGAACAAATTGGTGGGTACATGATACCATAGGTTGAATCCCTGCATTCTGAGGCTCAGTTGTTGGAATAAAAAAAACTCACAAATAATTTTGTTCATCTCAAATAATGATAACTGACATATCTCCTCTAATTGTATGACCCTTCAAGCCTCAACAAATGCATTTAGAGGCTGAACCTGATTATTGATCATACGTTGTCTTCTCTTTTGTCTTTCCTTGAGCAAAATTTTTTTTTCCAGAGTGAATTCATTTAGATTCACTGTGACTCCCATTGAGCCGTATCATGATTAGCATGGCAAGAGGTTAGCTGAGCAATTTAGCCTGCAGAGTAATAGAAAATTAAATTAGACAACACAAAGCTACAGTACATTCCCTCTTGCTTGCAAATATGGCAATGCTCTTAGACTTATCTTTTACTGAAATTTACTTTACTAGGCAAATAATGAACATCCTGAAAAAACTATGTTCTTGCAATGCTAAGAGTGAAGAAAGAGCAAATTCTTTTAATGAAAATCATTTTTTTTAAGGTGTAAAATGAGAATTAAATAATCATTAATCATTTTTTTTCCTGAATCATGAATGTCTGTGAATCTGAACTTATTTAATAAAAATTACTTAAATGCATTTGGACAAAAAAGTTGCACTAGGCACCAGACACCAGGTTTTAGCTGAAGTATTTTCAAATTAAAATTTTTAAAAGCACAATAAATCTCTAAAAATGAAATTTTCTTTCTTCTAGAAATCAAAAATATTCTCCTTAAAAACTGAACCAGAAAACTAGATGTGTTTTTGTTCAGTCAATATACTGTACATACACAGGTGTGTGTTGCAGGAGAATTATCTACCAAAGAAGCCCCCTGAGGCCTAGCTAGAATAGGATGAGCTTTATTATAACACACTGAAGCAGTGTGAGTTAGGACAGTGAATATTAACAACTAAAAACTCCAGTGGGTACCCTGCAAGTTATTTAAAGTGTGGGAGACCAGGGTAATTAAGTGTTTTGCCACAGACCAGGAAGGTGCTGGGGCCCATGGAGAGTGTCTTGCAGCGCTCGTGTCATAGGCTCAGCCCTGTATAGGGCAAATGTGAAAACAGGTCCCGTCTACTGGTGGCTATAATGGGAGGGAGAACACAGGGTGGCCATAAGTAACTGGAATTTTGTGTGTTTTTTTTTTGTTCCTGTGAATGCCTGGATTACTGAATATTATGACCTGAAAAACAGACTAGCATGTGATGGTAAGTGACAGTGTGAGAAAGAGAAAGTGAAATTATCCGTTCCAGGCAAAATATAATGTCAAATGTACATGAAGCTGCCTCCACAACTGAATTGGGTGTATATGAGAGGGACCAAGAGGACCCTTGCATTCAATAATTTGAAGTCCTGTAAGTGAATATTACATATGGGATTATATGTGCATGGAACATTTTGGTAAATTTCTGTAGAGTAAAAAAGATTATTCAAAATACAGATTTCAGTGCATTCAAAACATGCTGCTTATCTTTGTGTGGCATGTTTACTTGTTCCAGAAAGAAATTTTGAACTCTGTGAAGTAAACAATTTGGTTTTTAAAACTTCTACCTCCTTTTAATGAGACACAAACACAAAATCTTCCCGCAAGAGCATGGTATTGGATTCATGTATACAGGAACATAAAAGCTGCCTGATTTCCTATTCTATTTCTGGATATTAAGATTTGACAGATGAAATGCAAAACTTTTGACCGTAGGCATTTATTCAGTGACAGAAACATTATGATAGACTGAAATTGCAGGAAAGCAAGAATTTTTTATTTTATTTATTTAAAAGGTTGCAATTATAATTACTTTCAGAAACTCCATGACATAGTATCACTCCTATCATTTTCTAAAACTATTCTTAATACTTTTGCTGTGACAAAAACCCAGAAATACAAATACCTATATACAAATACATATTTCAAATGTTGCTTTATGAAAATGATGTGAAAATTCAAATAAAATCATTGATGACATGAAATGTGTAACTATTTTTATGTCATGAAAAAGGTACAACATGTTTTAATAATTTCATAAGAATACAAAACATGGTGGTTATGTGGAAACAGGGGCATCTTGTTTCTAGTTCTGAATATAATTAAAGGAATTTACAATAATAACATGTACAGAGATGGCCAGGTCTAGTGACCCATATCAACTCATTTTTGATTTTTAATAGTGATAAGTAAATGCTGAGCTACTCAACATAATTGTATGGCATGCAAAGTATTTAAGTCATCAAACATGAAAAATAAGCACTAAATCAACTGCAATTGGTTATATACAGTACCTTATGCAACTTCCAATATGTGTGATGGAGATTGAGGATTTTAAAGGAATAATTCAGAATATATTTCAAACAGGATTAAAAAAAACACATTTTCAAGAATACTACTGGAAATGCCTGAAAAAGAATATTTTTGGGTCACAGAGTAGACAAATTTAAAAGTCATCTACTGAAAAGAGAGGCATTCAGGGTTTCTATATTAGGTCCCAAATGTCACGAGTGCGCGGCGCTCTGTGTCCCTCCAGCGACGCGGATCCAATATGGCGGCGCCCAGCAGATCCATGCAGGCGCAAGGACGCCGGCGCGCCGACGTCATGCGCTGTGGCGCCAAATTCAAAGTTAAAAGGACGCTGAAGACCCGGGTTCGATGCTTAGTATAGCTCAATATTACATTGTGTTCCTGGGTCTCCCTGCTATCCTGTTATTCCTGTTATTGATCTTCAGCATGTTTCCTGACCTTGAATCTTTGCTGCCAACTTGAACCTTTGCCTGGACTTTGACCTCTCTATTGGATTTCACCTTGAACTGTACTTTGCCTGGACTCTCTGGAAGGGGCTTCCTCATTGATCCCGACTACCCCCCTGTGGGTGCCGCTGGCCCCCTGCTGTCACCAAAGCATTGTGAATTCAGAATTTGGTGTATCCTTCTATTGTTAATGCACCCAGAATTTGATGTTACCTGCTTATACTAAAGTACACAATCAAAATCTGACCCTGACTTCTGCATGAAGAGAAAATGGAGAGAGACAGGTTGCTGAGAGGAGGAGAGAAGAGTAGTGAAGTGTAACTTGATGTCATTAAAACAATTTAATTTGATTATATTTAAAAGGTTTCATATTTCCATGAAATAAAACTTATACAGTATAGCAGTTCCATTTTTGCAATAGTTTCCCTTTTAGAACACAGGAGTCATTGAATTACAGAACAGCCTTGTCCTAGAGTGCCAGGAGTCCAATGAAATCAATTCAGTGGCTAAGGGAATTAAATTAGAGCCTTATAAGTGTTATAGTATCCTCTAAACCCATCCATATAATACCTGTTCTAGTTTAGTTAATGCAACGTTTTCATTACATGCATTAATGAACTTTGTAAATGTGTTCATGTGCTTTTGGGAAATTTTGCTTAAAATGCACATCCTATTAAGAAATAATAATGTTTATTAAAAATATTGTCCTGAACATTTTTACAGCCTTTAAAAATGTATTTTCAGTAACCTTCAAAACAGATTATATTAATGTTCATTTTAAATACAGAGGTGAAGTTGCTCAAACCTCAAGCTTTACATTTGCAGTGGTTAGCCCTCAGAAGTGAAATAAAAAGTCAGCTAAGCGTATATATTTATAACCCCAGGAGTGAGTTAGCAACTTTAAGATTTAATGGCAGGAAGCTGATCTGTGCCTTTGCATACAAATTGTATAAGTTTAGAAAAGTATATCTACCCAAGCTATGAGCAACAAAAGTAATTACTGTTAATATCACTTTGGTTCCTGTTCTTTAACAATACAGAAATGAGATCTTTATGAACTGTCTCTTAAAAAAACCTATGATGAACAAATGTGAATATTAGCAAAAATAAATACAGAGTTGTAATAATATTTTGCATTATTACATTAATGCATTTGATGATTTTCAATGTGAAATAAATTCTAATTAAATTGCTTTATATATTATATGAGATAAATACATACAGTGCCTTGCAAAAGTATTCACGCCCATTGGCTTTTTACATATTTTATTACATTAAAAACTGTAATTTAAATGTTTCTTAATCTTATTTTATGTGATGGATCTGCACAAAATTGTCTAAGTTGCTGAAGTGAAATAGGAAAAAATATATATAATAATAAATTATATATTATATAAAAAAGTTAAAAAAATTAAAAACTGAAAATTGTCATTCCCATTTGTATTCACCCCCTTTACCACGTAGCCCCTAAAAAAATCCTGGTGCAACCAATTACCTTCAAAAGTCATATAATTAGTGAAATGAAGTCCACCTGTGTGCAATCTAAGAGGCATATTTATTAAATTTGTGTGAAGGATTCGAAATGCAATAGAATAGTCTATTTTTGATACTGCCTACTTTGCCAGATTGAACCTACCGAATTGCAATAGAAGCCTATGGGAAGCCCCCATTGGCTTTTTTTTTTAAAGTTTTTGTACCAAATAGTATTAGCGTGATCGAACATTGCAAATATGCGATTCGTACGAATTTTGCGTAAAATCATTACCTCGTATGATTTTTTAAAATATTCGAAAAGTGCTCAAAACCTGCAAATATTTTTTTTCGATATTGCCGAATTTTAATTTGCCAATTATTCATGGGTCGAATTTGACCCTTGATAAATCTGCCCCTAAGTGTCACATGATCTTTCAATATAACCTCATCTTTTCTGAAAGGCCCCAGAGGCTAAGCAAGAGGCATCACACCATGAAGACCAAGGAATTTTCAAGTCAGGGACAAAGTTGTTGAGATGTGCATGTCAGAGTTGAGTTATAAAAAAAAATCCAAATCTTTGATGGACCCATGGAGCCCCAGGTAAGCAGGAACATTTATTCTGGGATGGCAGTGGATGTGATTTACTTAGGCTTTGCTAAATCATTTGACACAGTTCCACACAGAAGGTTATTGGTTAAGTTAAGGAATGTTGGCCTGGAACATAGTATTTGTAGAGAACTGGCTAAAAGATAGACTACAAAGAGTGGTGGTAAATGGAACATTTTCTGATGTTGTTAGTGGGGTATCACAGGGTTCTGTACTGGTTCCCTTGCTTTTCAACTTGTTTACTAATGACTAATTGTTTATTATTATTTGTTGTGTGGGTATTGAAAGTACAGTTTCTACTTTTGCAGAAGATACTAAATTGTGCAGAACTATAGGTTCCATGCAGGATGCTGCCACTTTGCAGAGTGATTTGTCTAAGTTGGGAAACTGGGCAGAAAACTGGAAGATGAGGTTCAATGTTGATAAATGCAAGATTATGCACTTTGGCAAAAATAACATAAATGCAAGTTATACACTAAATGGCAGTGTGTTGAGAGTTTCCTTAAATAAGAAGGATCTTGGGGTTTTTATAGATAACAATTGTCCTATACTGGGCAGTGTGATTATGTAGCTACTAAAGTTCTGTCTTGCATAAAAAAGGAGATAAACTCAAGGGATGAAAACGTAATTATGCCTCTTTATAGGTCCCTAGCACGGCCTCATCTGGAGTATGCAGTACAGTTTTTTACTCCAGTCCTTAAGAAGGATATAAATGATCTGGAGAGAGTGCAGAGACATGCAACTAAGCTGGTTAGAGGGATGGAAGACTTAAATTGTGAGGGCAGACTGCCCAGGATGGGGTTGTTTTCTCTGAAAAAAAGACGCTTGCAAGGGGACATGATTACACTTTACAAATACATTAGAGGACATTATAGACAAATAGCAAGGGACCTTTTTAACTATAAAGAGGATTTCCGCACCAGATGCCAACCCTTCAGACTAGAAGAAAAGGACTTTTATTTGAAGCAGCGTAGGTGGTTCTTCACAGTGAGGACAGTGAGGTTGTGGAATGCACTGCCGGGTGATGTTTGATGGCTTATTCTGTTAATGCTTTTAAGAGAGATCTCTTAGACAAACATAATATCAAAGGCCATTGTGATACTTAACTCTATTCTTAGTATATGGCCATATATATGTGAAGGTATGGAGGAGTGTGTAAGTGGATGCTGGGTTTACATTTGGAGGGCTTGAACTTGATGGACTTTGTCTTTTTTCAACCCAGTTTAACTATGTAACTATCTTCAAATGGAAAGAACATGGTACCACAACAAACCTGCCAAGAGAGGGCCGCCCACCAAAACTCACAGGGGTAAATTTATCAAAGAGTGAAGTTCCGCCACTTGAGGGAAATTCCGCCACTCTCCATTCAATTCTATGGGCTTTTGAAAGGCCTATTTATCAATGGGTGAAATGAAAGATCACCCTTTGATAAATACGCCTTTAAAAATCCCATAAAAATTAATGGAGAGCGGTGGAATTTCCCTCTAGTGGCGGAACTTCACTCTTAACTTCAATCTTTGATAAATATACCCACAGACTGGGCAAGGAGAGCATAAATCAGAGAGGCAGCACAGAGTTCAAAGGTAACCCTGAAGGAGTTGCAGAAACTGGAGTATATGTCCATAGGAACACAATAAGCCATACATTCCATAGAACTGGGCTTTATGGAAGAGTGGCCAGAAAAAAAACATTACTTTAAGTTAAAAATAAGAAGTTGTGCGTATATATACAGTGCCGTGCATTTTTCAGGTTTTGTTGCCTCATAACCTGGAATTAAATAGAGAATTTGCACCATTTCAATTATCAATATTCACTGTGTATAACTGTTCACCCCCTCGAAAGCCACCTTTTGCGTCAATTACAGTTGCAAGTCACTTTCGATAAGTCTCTATGAGCTTGCCACATCTTGCCACTGGGATTTTTGCCCATTCCTCAAGGCAAAACTCCTTTATGTATATATATTTAAATTGGAGTAATGGATGCACACCAGGATTTTACAAAAGTTAAAAATACTTTTATTTAATAAATAAATTAAAATGGATCAGGTCAATTTGGTCTCCATTTAAGACTTTGTCAAGACCCAAATATCAGAATAAAAAGAACACATTTATAGATAAATTGTTCTGGCCTACTAGTGGGAGTCCTTTGAATATGTATAAATTCTTTAGCCCTGCTACATAGATTACAGTATAACATTTAGTCTGAAAGTATACTGTGGGGCAACTAAAAGTAGAAAATGTTAAAACAAACTATAACAAACAAACTAAAACTATCATAACGAAGAAGAGTGTTCCTATCTGTTGGCTTATAAAACATAGTAAAGATAGGAATACTCTTCTGCATTTGAAAACATCTTTACCTAGTAGCCAGTTTTGGAGGTTTTTTAGGAACAATTCAAATATTCAACAATGTGAACAGTAATTTCGTGAGATGTGGAACAGATTTGTTGAGAGAGGGTATCCAGACAAGGTGTTACAATGAGCCTTTGATATAGCTAAGAAATTCTTTTATGACAAAAGTGAGCTTACAAAGTAAAAAACAGGACTGGTGTTTAGTACTAAGTATAACTTTGGTACGAAGGTTCTTGTTGGGATTATTAAAAAACAATGTACTATAATAAGCACAGACAGCAATTTAGCTAATATTCTTCTGGAACCTCCTATGATTAGTTATAAACATGGAACCAATTTGCGTGACTTATTGGTTAAGACCGACCCCACTGATAGCTATATGAACGCACAAGAAGCACTTGGGTCATTGATAAACATTGATAAACATGGTTGGGAAAATCATTGATGGAAAGTACTCTATGAAGCAGGATAGAAGGTCTGTGAAAATTAGGCAGTGATAAGCAGTGAGGGATGATTAGCCTCACCTGGAGTTGAAAAGTATGGCTCAATTAAGGTTGTGCTCTGCCCTGTTCTTAGAGAGCAAGAGGTAAGCCACTAAGGCTAGATTATAAATAATTCAGTTTGACTGCATGCAACATGTGCTATGTTAGCATCAGGACTTTATTGCTGGACACAAGGTTTTTCACAAGAAGGCAAGTTCCCTGGTAGCAAGGACTGGCTACAAGCTACTGCCCTAAAGTAATTGGGGAGTGAGCTGCTTCAAAGAGAAAGCACAGGGAATCTCCAAAGGACTGTGAGTGAATTTCTTATTTGCTTGTTGAATTTAACTTGCCCAAGTGGGCTGTGGGTCCTTTGGGAAAGGTCATTTTCCTTTCCCAGCAAGTCTGTAACTATTTTGCTTTTCTGCCTCCTCAGAGTTTATGAGCTTTCATTATTTGTGTGTATGATGCTGTTTAAAATAAAATTATAAAGGGGAGAGATAAAGGCTCACCAAATCAAACCCATCTCTGTGTGTCTACTGTAATTAAATATTTAACACAAGGGCTGATAATCATAATTACATAGACATTTAGGTTGAAAAAAGGCACACATCCATCCAGTTCAATTTTTTTAAATTAACCTGTCTAACTGCTAGTTGATTCAGAGGAAGGCAAAACCCCTGTTCTGAAGCCTCTCCAATTAAAATTAAAAAACTACTGTCTGATGCAAAAATTAAGGGGGCACCTATGTGCCTCCCACCAATCCCTCATCAATACAGAGCTGTTGAATGCAGGTCAGTACTGCACAGCACAGCACTTCATGCAGTGAATACAGGTCTTTGCACTCTTTTCTGGAGCAGAGAGACCTAATCCAAATTCTCTACATGCAGGGAGTGCAAAAAACATGGTGGATTGTGCCCTTTATTTGCATTTTATTCCCTGCCCAGCATATAGTAATTGACCCCCATAATTACTTTCAGCAAGGAAAAACGTGTCACATGTTTCAAATGGCAAAACACACATGTATGAGGTGAGAACTTTAAGAACCAACAAGCAATAGACTTGAAAAGTGGTGGTGTCAGGGCCCGAAGGCTCCGAAAGCTATTTGCGTACCAAGGAGGAACGGTATATGATGTCACATCTTTGTTTACATGTATACCTACAACAGAGGCAATTGAGACTGTAAGAAATTGACTGAAGCAAGATAACACCCTAAGCAGCAGAACAAAGCTCAATCCTAACCAAGCATGTTTGTTGCTAGATTTGTGCCTTAACACCTTATACTTCAAGTACAAGGACCTTTTCTATAGACAGAAACATGGCTGTGCAATGGGTTCTCCAATCTCTCCCATTGTAGCTAACTTATACACGGAAGAAGTGGAAAGGAGGGCTTTACTTACTTTCCAGGGAACTACACCAAGTCACTGGTTCAGGTATGTGGATGACACTTGGTTTAAAATCAGATCCAATGAAGTTGTGGACTTTACAGAACACATTAAGTTGGTGGACAATAACATCAAGTTCACAAGGGAAGATGTCCACGGGAACAAACTTGCTTTTTTGGACTGTTTAATTTGCATCCAAGTGGGGCGTAACTTAAAAACGGAGGTGTACAGGAAACCTACTCATATGGATCAATATCTGTTGTTCGATTCCCACCATCCACTGGAACACAAACTGGGTGTCATTAGATCTCTGCACCACAGAGTGGCAACTGAGCCCAAGGACAAGGAGCATAAACATCACAGAGGAGCTTTAAAAGTGTGTGGCTACTCAGATTAGGTCTTTGTCAAAACAGCAGCAACCAAGCCCAACAGGAACACATAGTAAGCGATACATAGTTATTCCAAATGTAGATGGAGTGTCAGAGAAACTGAGGAGGATTTTCAACAAACACCACGTCCCTGTGTTTTTCAAAACTAGCAACACACTGAGACAAAAACTGGTACACCCAAAAGATCCAACTCTTAAGGGAAAACAAAGTAATGTGGTATACGCAGTCCAGTTCACCGATGAGTGCACTGATCTATACATTGGGGAGACAAAACAACTGCTCTCTAAATGAATGGATCAGCAAAGGAGGGCAAACTCTACAGGGTAAGACTCGGTTGTATATCTACACCTAAAATACAAGGGACACTCTTTTGAAGATAACAATGTCCAAATTTTGGATAAAGAAGACCACTGGTTTGAAAGAGGTGTGAAAGAGGCGATTCATGTTAAGGTGGAGAAACCATCCCTGAACAGAGGCGGGGGCCTTCGACACCACCTGTCTGCTACATAGAATATATACAATGCTGTTCTCACATCTATTCTCCGGCAGTTTCAGAACTCTTGACACATCCATTTATGCAACTCTCACAAGTAACACCTGTTTTCTAGGAGTTGCATGAAACATTGGTAATCTTATCACTGTTACTACACAGAATAAACACCACTGTAAATTTCAGATGTCACCTCTCTGAAGAGTTACAATATGCCATTGTGGTTGGATTGTTGGAAGAGTCTATATGCTGAGACCTCCCCTACACCAGTCAGTTGAACTGAAGAAGCTGCTCGGATGAGCAGTGAAAGGTCTTCTTCAAAATATCTCAGCAAGTCCAGTTGCTTTGAGTTACTTTTGATAAATAAGGAGGAAGCAAAGTTCAACACAGTTCGTGGTAATGAAAGGATAAATTCAAAGAGAGGTCAAAGTCCATGCAGAAGGGTCAATCCAGGCAGAAAAGGTTCACAAGACGAGAAAGCAGGCCAAAGTCAAAAACACACCCAGGAACTCAAAAAGTAAGACCTATAGTTTGACAAAGTTTGTAGGCCTCAGGCTCCTTTAAATAGGCTTCTGTTTGGTGCCAAAATGTGGGCGTGATGACGTCATGACGTTGACGCTAGCATCCTGACGCTCTGATGCCGGCGTCCATTTTGACCCGGGCGTCCATTCTGACGTGAACGTCCATTCTGATGCGGGCATCCATTTTGATGCAGTCTAGATAACGCTGGTGTCACAGTGCTGCGCCCAGGAAGACTCATGTGGGAAGGCTGGATGCCACCATATTGAAGAGGAGAATGGTGGTGAAGGTAAGATATTTTCCTTATATGTGGGTAGTGGATCGAGAGATAAAGGTGGAATTCTTCAAAATGAAGCTTATCTTCATTATAAGCAAAATCATGTTAATGAGGGGATCCGCTACATTTTTTTCCAGTGTATTTTCAGTGTATTTTCAATATCAACAGTTTCTCTTTACATCATGTTCAGGATCACGTCTCTTTCCATGTGGTGTCTAATTCCCCGTAAAACCAGGATATGCTTAAAGATAATGAATTTCTGCTTTTATATAAATGTACATGTATTGGCATGGAACAATGTTCTGTGTTTTGAAATACAAAACTTCCCTTTAAAAATGTAATTACTAATAAATGTCTTTGTTCATTTCAATTATTTGTATCTGCCTCAATGTAATGGCATGTTTACATTCAATGTAATTATCTATGAGAAGAGAAATGAAAAAATGTAGAAGCAGCAGTGGAAGATAGACAGGCCAATTGGGAAATGGCGGGGCTGAAAGACCAGCTGTTTGAATATCAAATCATGAATCATCTTCTTAAATGATCTTAGAATATTGACAGAGAGGCTTGTAGAACTGCAATGTTGATTACCAAAACAAATCCAGCAGAATAAATAGTTACAAGAGTAGATGTTACAGGTTAAATGTATAAAATCATAAATTATTCACAGGGCAGATAATAGTGCCTCTACTGTATTTCTGAAATGAATTTAGATCATTCATACCTCATCACAAGTCTTCTATCCTATATACAACTAATGATCCAATTATGTATTTTATTTTGCAGCAGGCATCTTGTTTCTAGCTTATGCTGGTTGCTAATAGAGGGGAAATAATCAAATTGTACATATCCTGATTCACACAATTTATGGCAATTTGTGATCCTTATATCATCACATTCATTTTTCTGTGCTAATTTGCATAGTAAATCAGTAAATGAGCCATAGAAATTTGAATCTCAAATAATTAGGATTTAATGATCTGAATACATTTGTATTTAAATATAAGACAATGCCAGATGCTTTTGCCAAATATGCAATAGCTATATAAAAATGTCATGCAGACAAAAACTGGACAATCCACTGCTTTATCCTACAAATACTAAGGAATTTTGGCATCATTTTTAAGATTCTGTTATTGCTAAATAGCTGATGCACCAAATATGACACATCAAGTATAAGAAATCTACAAACAATTTGAATACAGACCTGACTAGAAAGCTGATGGTTCTCAAAAGTGACCCAACAAGTACTAATCTGCAATTCAAGCATACGGTTTAAGATCATATGACAAAATTCAAATCAAACCTAATTAGAGAGCTTAATAAAGATCACTGATGTAATATGCTTGATTAGGACACTGTATACTCCCTAAATCATATTTCATTTGGTTGTTTATTAATATTGTCATCTAATCCTCAAAAGCCAAAAGTGTGCAAAACACAGGATGCTTTATTTTTCCCCTCACTCTTTTATTTATTGACCAGATTATTATTTAAACAATCACATATTGCTTATTATTATTATTGAATAATGCTGATCGTTAAGACAACTTTTTTTAATGTTTTCTGTTTTGCAACCTATAAAATCTCAACTTACCCAAAAACACATTGAATTAGATGTTTCTGTGCTGAAGAATAAGAGGAGGGTTTCACTACAGATTCTTTGTACGTAGCATATCACAAGTTCATCCATCACAGTTTGACAAACAATGGAAAACGCAACCATTTACAATTCATACCAGCATGGTAAATAATTGTGCATATCCATTCATCCTACACTGAATTTACATTAGTGCACAGCTCAACTTCTGGGCTGCAAAACTGCAAAAAAAATGAATAGGCAATGTCTGAACTGCATGCTATTCTTACCTTATAGTCACAAAAAGATGTCAAAAATATATAATTGTAATTTATTTTTTATGTGGGAAAATTAATTAAATAGTTAACATTTCAAATTCAGGTTACTAAAACTTATATACAATGCCCTTAACCATAAGCTCCCATGCTCTGCTTCTAACATTTGCCACTTTATTCCCCTCTCATTCCTTCATCCCCAACTGCAAGACATTTTTGCTTATGCCTTAATAAATCAGACTCTCCCTTGCTTTAAAGCTCCCCTTTCTTTTTAGCTCTTGCAAGAGGGGCCTCCAATCCAAAAATCATTGTAAAGCCATTTGTAACTTGCCAGTGTTATATGAATAAATTATAATAATAATGATGATGATGAAGAGACTAAAGTACCATAGTAAGTTAGCCTGAAAAAGACACATTTCCATCAAGATCTACCTTTTATGTCTATCTAAAACCTACCTAATAACTAGTTGATACAGGGTAAGGTAAAATCCCCTTCTAAAGTCTCTTTAATTTGTCCTTCTTTAAATTTCTGTGTATCCCCTTTGTTCTAATCCAGTATTTTTTCACTTGCTAAAAAGCCATTCAACACCTTGTTAAAGCTATCCAATGTATAGAGAGTATCAATTGATCCCCCTTCAGAATAGGCACAGAATTGATTCACTTGTGCCATGGGACCTGTTATTCAGAATGCTCAGGGCCTGCGGTTTTCCGGATACTAGATATTTCCGTAATGTGAATCCTCTAACCTATAAAAAAATTCATGTAAACATTAAAAAAAAAACAAATAGGCTGGGTTTGCTTCCAATAAGGATTAATTATATCTTAGTTGGATCAAATACAGGCTACTGTTTTATTATTACAGAGAAAAGGGAAATCATTTTTAAAATTTGGATTATTTGAATATAATAGAATCTATTGGAGACGGCCTTACTGTAATTTGGAGATTTCTGGATAACAGGTTTCCAGCAAATCTTATAACTGTATTGAGAAGAGCAAGCAGAGAGTCTATGACTTTTAAATGAATGCTCACAGCAATTTCTTTTCTTTTTGTGGAACTTGCAGGTGTAAATGATCTCTTAAAATAAAAAATAAGAAGACATTATTTAATATGTAAGTAAAAAATGTACACATTTTAAAAATAATCGTACATTATGTTAAATATTGGGTTAAACAGGAAATAAACAATTCCATATGTATCCACTGCAAAAAATAAAACCGAATTCCATTTTTTTGTATTTTTATTCTTTCATATACTATGCAAACAAAGTATATGAATGACATAGGGTACTGGAATTAGAAACCCACAGAAGAAAGGTCATATTCATGATTTTATTGCATGATAAAATATTCATATGGTAGCTTTTCATTTCAGTTGACTTTGCTATCAAAGTGGACACCTGCCTAAAACTGGTTTAGTTCATTAATTGTCACACTAATGCTTTAACTTCTAGAAAGGCACTGTTTTCTAGTCTATTAAACTCTGCCATGTTCCAAAAATGAGCAAAAGGCTCATTTCACTTCTGCATCAATAGATTTCCAGAGTCAGTTATGGGAATGTATTTGTTATTATTTGTTGGCTTAACCATTAAATTACCTTTAAATCAGCCTTTACTGTGAAAGTATTTCATTAATAGAACCACATACTGTATAAGGTACCTTTAATTTATGTAGAGTAATGATGATGATAATTTGTGTGTATATATATATATAGATATAGATATAGATATACACTCCGGCTCCAAACGAGCCAATATGCGTTGATACACCATGCATTAATAAATAATTAATTGATATATGCTGGATGGCAAGTGCTGTGAGTGCTTTCATGGACTGATATATATATATATATATATATATATATATATATATATATAAATAAATGAGTATCCGTACTCCAAAGCCATCATCAGTGGTGTGCACGGTTGAAAATATGTAAATATCCACGTATAACAAGAAACCTGCACTCCCATGCAAAAATATAAAAATATGTTGTTTTATCGTATCATAGTCCAACGTTTTGGCCCTTTTTAGGACCTTTCTCAAGGATGATACATCACAGTTTCAATAAACATTAAATTCCCTTGTCTGTTTGAATAAACCAGTGCCAAGTGTCCAATTAAATCAATTAAATAATCTCAAGGTTATTTATAAAAATCTTATTGGACATCTTGTTCCATATATCATACAAAGTGAAAGATCTCAATGCTATATACATTCTGCAATAATCATAAATATTATAAATAAACACTTGTGAGTAAAAGGTGTGAAACATCAAGTAAAACGTGTAAAATTATGTGTAAATAATAGTGTATTAAATCAACCCTTAATTAAGTGTACTGTTCATAAACATCCTGCACTCATATGTAGTCCAATCGTGGGTTCTTGGTCAAAATATGTACAAAGTTCAAACTGGACCAGCACTCCATCTGTATTTCAGATTGGAAACACGAGTAATGACTCAATAAAAACTATCAAACACAGACGGAGTGCTGGTCCAATTTGAACTTGAACAGTATACAGGTATATATACATATATATATATATA
>CM044434.1:11331796-11352354 GCA_024363595.1 Xenopus borealis | reverse complement strand
TCTGAAAATATAGACTTTTCAGAAATGAAATAATATATAACACTAGTTATTGCTTGGTGTACTTGAATCCTGTATAGCCATGTGCAATGAAATAGTAGCAGTGTGGTATTACCCTGTCATAAACACATTTTAACAGAACTATTTTACCAGAAATATGTATGTAGTTTATTAAATTATATACCTGAACTTCATTGACTAACACACTTTCTTTTTAATATTTCATTCTTGCTAGCAAGCATGCTATTTACTTGTATTTTCATTTTTGTAGGCTTTTGGCAGTAAGTGATGTATTATCAAAATATCCAATGAATAAAAAGGACTGTCTTGCACTTTGCATAGAAAGCAGACAAAAGCTACAGTGTTAATATACTGTATCTGTCCTCTCCTTTTTGACCAGTTCTATAGTTACCCTGATAGAATGTGGATTCTAACAATAACCTTAGCACATACTATATAATTGCTCCTGTTTCATGGGAAATCTATCCTTTAATACCCTAACATAATTTACTTTGTCAGCTGTGTCACGTTGATTACATGTAACTCTTGAGGATTATTTGGAAAATAATCAGTTCTGGTTGTTTTTAGAAAGGTTCTTTTTTATTCATTAGCCCTGATAAAAGTGAATATAATTCAATGTCTTTTTATAGTTTTTATCAAAATCACATACAGTACATAATTGTTCCATCTTTTATTATTCATTTGAAATTTGTCAACTTGTAGACAATATTATATACACATTTTGTAAGGATGCATTGGATCCCACATTTGGTTTGGGATTTGGCCAAATTATGATCTTTTTTTTCAGCAGGACTTGACTTCCACAGAATCCATATACCAGGCCGAACCAATACGAAATCTTAAAACCAGGTGACTTTACAATACTCAATTAAGAAAATAGCAAAAAGTTTTTCAGTGTGTTGCCAACACAGATTTTCCCATTCCTAATTTGTATATTGAATAAGGGATAGAATAGAATGCTGTAATTGTACGTGACAAGCAAACAAAACAATGATAATTTAGATATCTTGTCTATATAGGTGGATTATTTCAAGGAAAACTAAGCTTAGCTAAAGAAGTAAACATACTGTAGCTAGAAATGTTGTACAATATGCTTTGGGTTTCTGTACCAGCCCAAGGCAACCACAGCCCTTTAGCAGTAAAGATCTGTGTCTCCCCAGTAGATGCCCCAGTAGCTCCCCATCTTCTTTTCTGCTGATTCACTGATTCACATGCTCTGTGCTGCTGTCACTTACTGAGCTTAGGGACCCACTCACAATTTACAGTACACATATACACAGAAACCAGTCCAACTAGCTTCATTATCTAATCATCATCCCTGTAGCATCAGCTTATATGACAGGCCAACTTAATTTTCTGCTTGATAATTTGTGACAACCCCTATGATGACAGATGACACAGACTGAAGTCCTTGGCATTACTGTTCATGTAGCTTACACAAAGCCCATGGAGAACTAACTGGAGAAATGCAGGTCTCTGTGTTAGTCTCAGGGCCTCCCTAAAGGATATTAGTGAAAGATACTTTCTTTTCCTGAAAGGGATTTGATATCACCATAGGCTTCAGGCTCCATTGTTTCAGTTGCTTCCCAGTCCTTTCTCTGCTCCACAGCACACCTTGCACTTGGAACACACTTACCTTATCTTTTATCATTATACATTGAGTAATTTACAGAGGCAAATTGGAAGGAACTTGTAGACAACTGTGAAGGTTGTTGCATAGATATCTACGTAAGTACCAACAATGAATCAGATGTTGTGCTTGTACTACACAAGGAAAAGGTTTAAACTTGGTAAACAACACATTGTAGTTCTTTATCCAGGAATTGAGGGGTGAAGTAATACCAAAAAAAAAGACTTTAAAAAAAGACATGGCAGCAGAAGTGAGCACCACAGTATATCTATATCTACAGCTGTGTGATCTACCCAGTTTAGACGGTCTTCATCTTTTTACTGAACTCCTATTACTTGCAGGATGCAATCTGTCTAAGATAGTGGTTGCAGAAATACAGTTCTGACATTTTTATTGTATTCATATATTTGATACATGGCAAGTTAGTGGCCTTCTATTCCCCCAATACAGTTATTATTGCAAAACCAAAAGCTTTTTATTAGATATTTGATGTATTTGTTACCATGTAAGCGTTCTTGATTACAAAGTAAAGCTGTTTTATTTGTACAAAAGCAGCTAGATTGTTTTTCTATCATGTTTGCGCTATCCAATTGACAAAGATGCTATATTAATTCCTCAACAGTTGTTTTTCTCTTATACTCCATATTTGTCATTTTTCAGATGACCCTTATTTCTGCTGTGTTTCTTGGCACATAATACTGTATGTTAACCTATTGTAGCTAGAGCAGCAAACAATGCATTCGAAGACAAATGTGTTTCATTTGCGTGGCGAGACATCATCTTGGCATATATTGATAAAATACAACAAAATAATATTTTGCACTCCCCAGTTTCACCAAATGTAAAAATAGTGTTATGAAAGAACAATTGCCATGCAGTTAAATAAATGCATAGGCATATTAATAAGCATTTTGTTTTCATTCTGAATGTAACCCTCTATTCTATTAATAGCTGAGCACATGTCTAATGCAAGGAAATGCAGCATGCTGGGTCTAAACTAATGCACTGAAACAAATGGAGTATAATGCAACTCAGAATGCTCAAGTTCAGCCAGGCAGAATGCAATGCAATCAATTCACAAATGCCTTTATTTGTGCACAACCTTGCATTAAAACTTGCGTTAAATGAAGAGAAAACATAGAAAAGAACGAACATGTTTAAGAGCGATTACACTAGTGGATTAACCACTAAATAACTGACTCCTCAGTGGAACCCAAGCTCAGGGCCGCCATCAGGGGGGCAAAGAGGCTACTGCTGTACCAGGCCTAAAGGGGAGTCTGGCGTTTTGGGCCCCCCTTGACAGTGCCAAAACTGTTCCCCACCTGTCGAAGTCCAGAAGCTCCAAAGTCTCGAAGATCAAATGTCCTGAAGAGCCAAAGTACTGAAGCCGCAAAAAACCCAAAGCTACGAAAGGAGCCGAAGTTGAAGTCCTGCAGCTGCGAGTTCAGTTCTACTGAACACCAATGTGATTTTTTTATTAAACCTACAGTATGGCCACCAATGCATTATTTTAATGTTCTATATGCCCCTGCCACCAATGTTTTATTTTAAAAAAGTATTCTCTGGGGCACCAATGATTCTTTTAAACTTTTATGGGGGGCCCTGGCAGCAGTTTTTTTTTTTAAACTTATAAGATCCACTGTAGGGTATATCACTACTCTCCTCCTTTTTATACACACTAGGAGGAATAAACTGATACTCCTGAAACAATAGGAAAAAAATATAAAAAAAAAATTGTACTGCTGTGGGTAGTTTTCCATGGTTTTGTGAATAGTAATGAGATGGCCACTGTACATGGTTGTTGTGCACGAATATAGGGTCGATTGTTATTCTTCCACTATAAATTTGTAATTTGTGAAAACTACTTAGCAAATATTTTTTCCTCCTTTTGGCATGGTTGCATTTGGGTAGGGGGTGGGGCTGTGACATAATGGGTGTGTGGCTATGATGATGTGGGGAATGGGTTGTGAAGTCAGGGGTTGGGCTTTGATGTGGCCAATCGCCATGTAAATAATAGGGAATACTGCCTGGTTCTTCTAATTTGGATCTGGGCAGCCCTTCAAAAAACCGGCAACCCTACATTACAGCAGTCAATTATTACTATATATCCCTAGAAATATTTGCATGATTTTTATGGCCTAGGAGCATAAAGTATAATGTAAAATACAATAAATAATGATCACTTTGTTATGATTTAAAAAACTCATAATCAGGCAACAGGGTGCTGGTCAAACTGTATAGATTTCTAATATGGCAGCCATCTTGGGATGTACCATGTGCTCTGAAGGGCTTTATTAAAACCCCGAGCTACCCTGCAGTGAAAACACAGTAAAACTGCTACACAACACACAGTTATGATTGCAGAACATAAGCAACTTATTGCAGAGGAGGAATGAACTTGAGATTTTTTTATGAACAGAACGCTGACAGATCTCTTACCTCTCCCATAGATTTTAATGTACTGTGGCTGAATTCACTAGGGGGTTAATGGAGGGTCCATTACTGGTGAATATTCTCCACTGATTTAAACAAGGAGGTTTAACTTCTGTCAGAAATCACTGATAACCAGATTTGGTCCTAATAAACAGTAACATTAACCACATACAGGGCAAATCTGTTCACTGTGTAAATAATACTGGGCTGCACAGAGTTTATGTACATGCACAAATTTTTAGCATCAGGTCAGAGGTACTGGGCATTGATGCACAGGAAATTTTAAACACAATTGTATCTACTGCAAATCCCCAATGCTTCCAAACCAATGGGGGTGTGGTTGGGCGGCATGCTGCCCACCCTAGGCCCAGGCCTGTATGGCCTTTCTACAAATCTGTGCCTGTATATGAGCCCAAGGAAATCAACATAATTTGCTTTTTGCAAGGAGTGCACTGCAAATGCTCAATGTTGTTGGTTAGCTAAGTTTAGGGGTTCAAATCATGAAACAGAAAATTATATTCACATATCAAAGAAAGTGATGCAAATTGTGCTGAGCTGCCATGTAAAAAATAATCTAAATGATTCTGGCTTTCATGTAACATTGGTTAATAACTTTGAATTTCCCTCCCTTCCCCTCCCTTTTCCTTTCTGTATCCTCTCCCCCTTTTCTTGAAAATCAATAAACAGAGATTTGCAAAAAAAAAATATTCTGGCTTTTAATTTGCTATTTATACTGTATATTATGGGCATGTCCCTAACTCAGGTATGTGACAGCAGCACTGAGCATTTAAGGGAATTAGCTGAAAAACACGGAGAGATACTCATAGCATATTTGAATTCAGATATCCACTGCTAAAGGGCTGTGGTCGCTTTGGCTGATACAAAATCTCAAAACATCACAGGTAGCATTTGTAGCCTAATTGTGTGTTAAATAATAAGGAAATAGTTTTTTCTATCGCTAAAATAACTATAAACATCCCCAGAATGCATACCTTCTTCCCTGCATTGAGTCTTAATTGGTTTCTAATTAAGAAGCAGCTTAACTTTAGCTCTTTTAGCTACTTCCTTATCTAGCATTAAGCTCCACCCCTGAGGAGCTCCACTCCTTCTCTATCTGACCCCCTGAGAGGGGCCTACTGCTCATGCCTTACTGGTTTCTATTGGAGCTAGGGTTGCAACCTGGCCAGTAAAAATGTTGCTTGGTGAAAATTTTATTAATAGGGAAAAAGCATAAAATATAGGATGTCCGGTATTTTTTTACAAAAAAGGTTGCAACCCTAATTGGAGCAGAAACAATGAGCATGCCCAGTAGGCACTTCTTTCAGGTCTTCACAGTCAAATAGAGAATGAGAACTCATAAAGGAAAATGGACGGAACTTGCTAAATGAGCTGAAGTTAAGTTGGTTTTAATTTAGAAACCAAAAAAGATTCATCGAGTCATCGAAACATACGTACAGGCAAAACCTTTGCCACAGCCAGGTAACCCTTAACAACCAAGTTCATACTAATATTTTTTTTTATTCTAACAGCTGTGAGTCAGTGTTCAACAGTAAAAGATAATGATTAGGTGCCATGGGTCTAATGGACCAGGACAATTTTTTCTTGAGTTATTACACAACTCCCTCCGTACATTTTATCAGTTTATACAATTATTGAAAAGAAGCATAACAGACGGTACTTATTCACGCCTATAAAAGTTATTTGACATCCTGAAAGTAAAGTTTCAAATTTTACACACTGCATCTGATACATAATGAAATGGGAGAATATTGTACTTAACAGTAATGTATGCTTTTAAAATTGAATTGTGTCCAAAACTTCGGAAGGATATATCTGCCAGTTCTTATGTGTTTTAAAACCAAGCCAATATCCATAAAATCAAAACAAAGTTAAAAAAAAAAACTTTACAAAAGGCAGGAATAGTGTTTTAAGGATTCACAAGGGTACTTTGTTTCTCTCTTTGATCTAAGCAGCTATCATGGAAAGATTGATGCACGCTGGCTCAGGAACATTCCACAAGGCAGCTGCCTGCTCAATGGTACTAGAATAGAGCTATCTATCTTCATTATACTCCATTAACATGCACCTCAAATCTATCAGAAAAATGCTTGGTGTCTTAATATCACTGTCAGTTATATATTTTTAAATATTTTAGTCATACACTGTACCTTACACGGTGTCTTTTAATTTCAGTCTTGTTTCATATTTGAAACCTTACTGAGAAAAACACAGCAGAATTTGAAACCAAGACATCTCAAAATTTAACTTAAGAATAAAAAGGAGTTGATGTTCTTTCACAGCTGTCAAAATACAATTTACACAGCACAGAACTTTAATACTCTTATTGCTCTGGGACTGGATGCTACATTGAGAGCAAAGACAAATCTGCAAAACAAATATTCCACTTGAAGTATGACATCTGTTCAGGCACATTTGTCCAGTGGTATAATTTATACAGTTGTATCTTGTCAAGCTATCATTATTGAAGATCACATTGTATATTCAGTATTATATATTTGTATTATTTGATTGGGATTATATTGATGGTTTATAAGAGTAGCACATAATAGAGTCCTGCAGCGGGTCGGGTACCCGCGGGTTACCTGCAAAATCCCACGGTACCCTGCGGGTTGCTCGTAGAGTTTCTTGGTGCGGGTATAGAAGTCGGCCGGTGGTTCTGCAGGTTGGCGGGTTGAGGGTCGGGTCGCGGATCCTCGCTATATCGATTTTTACTCCTTTTTCTGAGCATTTCTACTACTGATGATGTCACATCCGATTCACAATGACAGCACTTCCTGTTTTACTCCTTTTTCTCTCTGATCTCGGCTGCTTCCGATGATGTCACTTCCGGTTTAGAATGACAGCACTTCTGATTCTTGATGGTCAGCGGGTCGCAGGTCCGGCTTGCGGATCTCGGGTTGCGGGTATGGGTCGGGTCGCGGGTCCAAGCGGGTAAGAATGCAGGTCCGGGTTGCGGATTGCGGGTACGGGTCCCAAAAAATGGACCCGCGCAGGACTCTAGCAGTTCTACTATAATATATAACTGCATTGTCATGGTCACAAATACAATGGTCCTGGCCCTATATTTTGGGGAAAAAAGCATTAATACTTACTTCAAAACAAGCAATACCAAATAAATGTGTATACAACCAACTGGGGATGTCCAAATCTATTTACAAATATGGGATCCATTATCAAGAAACCCGTTATCCAAAAAGTTCTGAATTACAAGAAGGCTGTCTCCCATAGATTCCATTAAAATCAAATCAAATTTTTTTAAATTATTTCCTCTGTAATAATAAAACAATAGTACTTGATCCAAACTAATATATGTATACTGTAATTAATCCTTATTGGAACAAAACCATCTTATTAGTTTATTTAGAGGGTTATTTACTAAACTTTAGTTGGGATTTTTAGGGCAAAAGTTTAATTTTTAATGAAGTTTAAAAAAGTTTGCTGAGATTTATTAAAGCTCAATTCGATTCAGGGAAAAACTTGTACGATTTGGGTTTTCGCCCAGTTTTATCGGGTTTTTACTGAACCAATTAAATCAAGGTTTTTCAATAATAAATAATGTCAAATCATGGATTCTAGTTTGGTCAGACTTTTTATATTTAAAAAATTAAGATACTGATAAATAACCCCCATAATATTTCTTAAGATCCAAATTACAGAAAGACCCAGAAAACCCCAGGTCCCAAGTCAAAATACATCAGTGCTACAAAATATGTTGGTACTGTATAAATACATGTTAATAATTTAGCTTTTAGATTTCCTTTGTAGCAGTACTGCCTCAATCTCCAGTACCAGACTTTGGGATTAGGTTCATTGCATATAGTGGGGCAGCCTTAGAGCTACTGCCATCTACACATGTGGTGATATCTCTAGGGTTCCCACAGCAACCTGCATCAATTGCTGAAGTACACTTTTGGCAAACAAAAATCGGGCACACATCAAGGGGCAGATTTATCAAGGGTCTAATTGAAAATTTGAATTTGAAATTTGAATTTGCAATATCACAATTTTTTTCAAAGTGCAAATTTGCTCATCACTATTAACATGATAAAGCATTGACCAACCAAAGGATCTCACATATCAACAAAGCAGTAATGAACTGTAAAGCCGTATTAGAATAAAAGTTACTGATTGGGTGCTATAAGTTTCTCTACTAGTGAAAATCTGCTTTCATACATGTTGCCAAGTTCTTTTATTTCTACAAGATCAGCAGAAAGATAATAATGAAAACTCATCATGTGCATAAGTTTTAAGGTGGCCATAGATGCACAGACACGTGAAAAAAAATCTTCATACGATATTCGGTGCATGCATGGTAGAGTCCTGCAGCGGGTCGGGTACCCGCGGGTTACCCGCAAAATCCTGCGGTACCCTGCGGGTTGCTCGAACTTGATGGACTTTGTTTTAACTATGTAACTATGGTGACTTTACTCCATAGGGTGAAATGAGATGTAAATCAATGTATTTCTGCAATGGCCCGTAACACATACACACACACATGAATATCATTAGCATTTTATGCCATGATTCCTTTAGTGTCACAGAAAGGCTGTACTACCAGTCAAGTAAAGCAACTATCTACCTCAAATAAAGCAAATCTGTATAATACTCTTCATTGTGAAAGGATCTACTTTTTTTTTTTAAAAAATTAAAACTCCAATTGAAGCTCCAATTGAAAATTAAAACCGCTTGCAGTTTGTCTAGCACAACTCCTATTGATTTCTGTATGAACTCAGCAACTTTTAGATACCAAATTTGTAAAGCCAAGTTTTTTTGAGTTGCTTAATAAATAGGTGCTTAATAAATTACTCAAAAATTCGAGTTTAATATGAACTTTGATAAATCAGCCCCTAAGAAACAAATGACTTGTTGTAGAAGCATATCAGCATGTTACTATGAATGTTATACATATTTATACTTTATAGAGCAAATGAGCTACGAATTCCTGGTAGTTCCTAGATAACATAAATGTTAATATTTAATTGAAATTCTGAATTAATTGCTTATATTAAAAATATAAACCAAAAAATATAAACCAAAAATACAAATATGACTCTGGGGTGTATAATCCTTAGTATTATGCCAGAAAAGATGACATTTATAAATATTTTTTTATGAAATTGAATGTGATAATTTGTATATTATTTCTATAAATACAGCATCTGACACATTTCCAACATTTTTTTTTATTTCAAATGTGTTATTGCTAAGCTGGCACTGAAGAAATAAGACAAAATATTTTCTTAATTATTTTGCAAAATACCAATATGTTAGCCTTGGCAGATTTTTCTTTCCTCCAGATATTTTCTATATTCTTATTCTTATTAATCTTGCATACTCTTTCTACAGTTGTCTGCTGTGTTTGTAAAATCCTATGGGCATGTGACGATCAATTCTCATACTCTTTAACATTGTTTACTATGCTAAATGGCCGGAGACAGGACAACCAACCAAAAATAGCAAAGGACGATAGTGCTAGACTTACTAGGGTGACTGATTGATATACAAAAAGGGAAGCTGGAAATTTACCTGGGCACCAGGCTTAGATCCTAAGCTGAGTATTCATGACCAGTGTTTGAGTCAGTGCAGATGTTACCATAGAAGTTTGTAAATGGGGAAGCCAGCTCACATTAATGATATACTCAAGGAAGGAAAAGGGCCTTTTTATGGCTGACATACTTTTCTAATATGTAAACTGAAATATTTTCTGATGCAAAATTAGTGCAAATAAGAAGATTAATGCTTAGAAGTTATGTTTATACAGTGAATCAAACTGAGAATCAGCTTGAGTTTGGTTTCAGGTCTTGGAGAACTTACTTAATACAATGTTGCTCCGGTCTCTGGTGAGACCGAATGTATGTACCTTTTTGTGTGCACATGCAAATACATTTTTGTTACATTGACCATAAAAGATTGTTTTTGTGAAGGTTTTGTTTATGCGCATGTCGCAAATCTCGGGCAGTTATGTCGAAAGTAATGACATCATTCTTGGGGGTGTGGTTGTGGGCGTGGCTACAGTTTTTAGGGAGTTAGGCAATTTGTGCAGACGTATGCAAAGTTGCACCTACTTCTATAGCAGTTGTGTCCAGTAGTGCTAGTATGTTTGCATGATTTGTTTCAGGTTTCCTGTGACGCAAATATAAGCGTCCAAAGTAGCAGATTAATTGCACTTTAGAACATTTGTATGTCGCATTATTAAATATATGCACATGCTGGGCAAAAGTAAGACCTATGCGATCATTTTAGTGCTGTGATGCATTGATAAATGAGCTACAGTATGTCCAATATTTTCTGCTTAGATATTTTACACAGATTTTCTCACAGATGTTTTGCATTTAGAGGCTTAAAACTAAACTGCAATTTCCACAGCAGCAAACATATTTTATATATGTTGGCATTCCCAAAAGCAATTTGAAGGCTATACAACATCCATTGTAGCCAGTTGCAAATTTTTATATTCTGCTTGTACGGAGTTTGACCTGCATATCTAACATAAAATAAGTTATAACAAATGGTTCATACCCAGGAAACATTGGTCTAATTAGTTAACAATAGAGTCTTTGGCTAGCCACCATTTTATGAGCATTACTTACCGTTGGATGAGCACAGCATCATCCATACAGTTTACATTTGTACTGCACTTTATAGTAGGATCATGCAGCCTCCAGCTAAGTGTGACTAAAAGATCCGTCACATTAGGAACTATGCCTGCAAAATGTTGATCATTTCAAATCTGAAGTTTTCAAAATGTCCATTTTAAGACTTAGACTTTAGGTGAATCCAGCCTTTTTCATCTTGGGGCATCATATTTCTTCCTCTTACTTATTTTGTGGTCTGTTAATGCTTGATTTCATTATTACAAAATATGGTTTTAATTAATTTCTTACAACTGAGAAGAGATGTGGTAATCATATCAGAAAAAAACTATTGACATAGCATACTGAATCCCACTAGAATAATTAACAATCACTTAAAACATTATTAAAACAGTATTTTAAACTTCAAAAAAGGTCTTTTCTCGGTCTGTGTTCTCTTCAACATTAAATTTAGTTTTGATTGGGAAAAATGTCAAAATTTTAAAGGTCTTGGCAACCAAAGGGCATAAGCATTAAAAACAAATATTTATTAACACTGTCAAGTTGAAAGTATGTTCCCCTTCCTCCTAAACCCTGATGTTCAGGTAGGATTAATATATACCAGTTAAGCCTCAGAAAATCAAAAAAAAAAGCTGAAAAAAGGTGAAAACAGTTTGCTGATATTGGTCAATTTTTTTCTTCATCATGTTAGAACATCTAGGTCTTGACCCTAAATTCATGACAGGCATAACATATTATCACTACCTAATCTCTGCAAAAGTACAGTTTACAGAGGTTAGGAAAACCAATTTTAACAATATTAATTGTAAAATCCCAAGACTTTACCTAAAGTTGTTTTCTCTAGGCTGAGATGTATTTATTGGTTTAAGAAGTAGAAGAAAATAAATGTGGGTTTATAAAACATTTAAATTATTTCTTTTAATAATATCTTTACTTTTTTATTTTAATGGAACAAAAACATGCTAATTATTGATTAACTAAAGACGTTCTGAACTGACTGTAAATTATTTGACCACCACACTAATGGAATAATGTTATAAGAAGTTTTATGTTTGCCTAGTAACCCACAATAACAGATTCCTAGTCCCTATATAGTACAATGGTGTAATACTGAAGCTAGCCAGATATATAAAGAAACTGCCTGGAGAAATTAGGTATGGGAATTGCTTGTAACAAACTGCAGTTGTTCTCATTAAGAGCTGAGTCTTGTGATTTTTTTCAAAATTTAAAGATATATGCAACTGGAATCTGTGAATCTTTGCCATCATTAGCCAGGAGTAGTGTAGGGATGAGAGATTTTTTTTGCAGAGTTTCACCAAGGAAATGACGCCCATAGATTCATATGGAATACACAGCCTGCATGGCTAATTAGCAATTCATTTAGATGCATGATGCATGGCTGCACATAAATCAGTTCAGTCTGCAGCATGCATCTAAATGTATTGCTAATTAGCCATGCAGGCTGTGTATTCCATATGTGTTCGGTTTTAAAGGGGTGAGGTGGCAACCCTAGTTCCAAGGTGCTTACCTCTTTGGTGGATGTGAGCAAATTGGCACTTTAGAGGCATGTGTACGAGCCTTAGAGCAACAAATTGCAACACTGAGGTTGACTGAAAATCTTGAGAGGGGTTTCTTGCTCACTGAGAAGGACCTAGTGGGGACAGATAGTTTAATGGCTGAACTCAATGGGCGAATGGTGTCGCAGCTTTGATCCGACCTGACATGACTGTCGTATGCAGACGCTGCATGCGGCTGCTGACTGGGGTTTTAATTATTAGGAATGGGTGTGGCTGGGCATGATCCAACTGTCCTGTTACATATTAGTGCTAATGACAAAATAAATGGTAGATGAAGCACCTTAAAAAGTGAATTTGAGATCTAAAAAAAAAGGTAAAGGAAAAGAATTCCAATATAATTTTTTGGAAATGTTACCTGTGCCACATGAAACTTTTGGAAGACTGTGAGAGCCTAGGGAGCAGCTAAGAGGCTGGATGAGTATTAAACTAGACAAGGGGGTCAACTAGTGCAGACAAGGCAGTGGGATTAGATCATGGAGGAGGTGTAAGGGGAGCATATAGTTTATCAGCTAAGGAGATCCCTCTGTTACAAAGAAAACAGACCATAGCAACCTTACAGCTAAATCGTTCTTACATAATGTATACTATATACTGACATGGGCATTATAATATAGTTGATATCACTGAGACCTGGTGCAATGCAATCTGTGACTGGTCTGTGAATTTAAATGGTGACACTAGTTTTAAGAAGGACAGAGGGATAAAAATGGGAGGAGGAATTTGTCTTTAAATATATTAGCAGGGACAGCACTGGAGAGGGTGTGGAATGGAATCCCTTATATTAGTGATTTCGGGCTAAAGGTTACAAGGAAAATTATTATTGGTGTATGCTACAAAGCACAGCCACAATTATACATGGAGGAGGATTTACAACTAGGTTGAGTTGTTATTATTTATGACTCTATTATTGGCTGGAGTAATGGGGTTGCCAAATCTAAAACAACTAGCAGATTTGTAAATATGCTAAATTACAAAAAGTATTCTCTTTCGGTTATTCTAATTACTAATAATACTGAACTAATCTCTAGCATTTTATAAAAAGATTTATTATACTCCAAAGCTGCATAAAATCTGAATTCGAAAATAATTCAGCAAAAACCTGTCAAAGTCATGCAAAAGACAACGGCAGACAGTTCCTTTTAAAACTGGAACATTTTTTTTGCCTTCATGATTAAGGAGTAGTGATGGGCGAAACGGCTGCGTTTCGCTTCGCCGAAAAATTCGTGAATTTCCAGAGAAATTCGCGAATTTTTCGCCATTTGGCGAAACGAGTCGCGCGTCGTTTTTGACGCGCGTCGCGTCGTTTTTGACACGCGTCGCGTCGTTTTTGACGCGCGTCGCGTCAATTCCGACGCGTCGCGTCAATTCCGACGCGCGTCGCGTCGTTTCCGACGCGCGTCGCGTCGTTTTCGGCGCGTCGCGTCAAAATCGACGCGCGACTCGTTTTTGCGCGGCCAAATTTTAGCGGCGAATTTTTCTGCTCGTTTCGCGAATTTATTCGCCAGCGGCGAATCGCGGGAATTCGCCGCGAATTCGCCCCTGGCGAATAAATTCGCCCATCACTATTAAGGAGTGTTTTGGCTTGTTTGAAGCTAGTTTTTGTTTGATAATCGCAATAATTTGAGTTTCGAAAAAGTCTAAAAATTTGAATTTTCTCACGATTTTGTTGAGACATTTCACTCATGGAAAATTTTTTATCCAAATTTTTAGTCAATTAATGTAGATCGTGGTTGGGAGTTAGGCTGGATTTTTATTAAGATTTAATAAATATCCCCATAATTGTTACAAAAGATTTAAAATAATGTTTGCACAGCTAATACTAAAGGACAGCATCTCCAAGTATGTATATTAATTTGTATTAATTAATATTGTATTTATCCAAAAGAGGTTATGATGACACTCCTAACTACCTTTCCCTTGCCCTCTCCATGTCAGTACTCATCAGGCCCCACCCCTCCCATATGCTCCATTAGAAGAACCTTCCACCAAGTCAATAAAGATGTCACTTACCCCCACACACTGGGTCTTTTTTGTTCTTCTCCTATGCTCCGCTCCTTTCAGGAGCTCACTTTTATTTTTCAGGGGGGGGTTAGCTGGGGCGACCCAAAAGGGCGTCCCTGGAACGGGCCTTTTCCCCTGATCATCAGGGTTTTCGCCCGCCATTACCTCTGTCACTGTGTGGTTCCCCTGCCCCCAGGGTACCCGGACTGCTCATACGGCATCTGGCTCCCAAGTGGTATGCTTCCTATCGCATTAGTCTATCGCATTAGTTTTGGGGTGCAGGCGGGAGTGCGAAAGTTAGCTGTTCAGTGAGGGGGTGACATCATGATCCAGAAACCTTCTTCTTCTGGGTTAGGAGCGAGCGGCGCGCCTTGCTTGAATTGGCGTCCATGCTGACTGCTCCACGATTGCTCCCGATTACCGTGGCCTCCTCGGGTAACAAATTACAGCCCACACGAGCACACAGGATGTGTAAGCTCAGGGCAGGCTTGTCTGATATGCTCATATGTTTTCTCCTTTCTTTCTAGCACCATGAAAACTGCTGCCAGACAAAAGGAATCTTCCAGTCGGGAGACTGCAAACAGTCAATGGCTAGGCTGCTCTGAACCTGTACTATCAGGCAAAAAGCTATGCCGGTCCTGTCTAACAGAAGCAGCTGGTCCCTCAGTCCCACCCTCAGATTTACCGGCTTGGATCAGAGAAGCTGTGGCTCAAGAATTATCAGCATCTTCAGTTATCAGAGAGAAAGCTTCCAAAGAGGCATATCTGCCGGAGGAAGACAAATAGTGAAATCCTTTTAGCTTGTTCTTCTTCAGAGGAAGACTTTTCCTCTTTTGACTTTAACCTGATATCTTCACTTATCAAGACTGTAAGACCCACCTTGGGTAGGCATGATGGCCTCCGCCATAGGTATAGTATCTTGGACCCATTGGTGAATGAGGGGCCTACAGTGTACATTTCTTCAACAATGGGAAGGAGTCTCCCAGACTCAGATGATCTACATGTCACCCCTGGCATTGTAAACCCTCTCCTCGTGGTTGGTTCCCCATCCCCAGAAGAGTCAGGTTGTTCCCGAAACCTTGGTCCATACTGACAACAGACGCAAAAGGCTCAGGTTGGGGTGCAGAGTTTGAAAGACAAATGGCTCAAGGCTCATGGCCAAATCCATCCTCAGACATGCCCTGAAACATATTAGAGATCAGGGCAGTGATCGAAGCCTGCTGGTGCTTCAGCAGTCAACTTCAGGAACAAAGGCTGATGGTACAGTCCGACAATACAACCACAGTAGCCTACATGAGAAGGCAGGGGGCACAAGAAGCATCTCACTGTTTCAAGAGGTGGAGCCCCTGTTTCAATTTGCGGAGAAAACCTTGGAAGACGGATTTTCTGAGCTGACATGTGGTAGGATGGCACGAATGGGAACTTCATTCCAAGATTTTCAGGGGCATTGTTCAACGTTGTGGCAGTCCCACAATAGACTTGATGGCCACTTCAAAATGCAAATGGTTCTACTCTAGGGAACCAGACCCGAGGGCATTAGCAGTAGATGCCTTTTACCAGAAGTGGAGTCATGCTTTGGCCTATATCTTTCCTCCTCTTCCTCTGATTGGGAGAGTGATTACGAAGATCAGAGAAGACAGGGCAGAGGTCATATGCACAGCCCCGGTATGGCCAAGACGTCTCTGGTTTCCAAGTCTACTACGGATGACAGTGGATACTCCATGGAAACTTCCATGCTCGGGTCCTCTCCTATTCCAAGGAACATTTGTTTACTCAGACCTGGGCCATAATGGCCTGGCAGAAACTAGAAGATCAGGGACTATCGGGAGAGGTCATAGGCATACTACTAAGGTCCAGAAAGGACTGTACCAACAGCAGATATGGGACGCTTTCAGGTGGTGGAGAGAAGCTATGGGCATAGCTTCAGTAACCCTCCAGGTTAGCTTGTCTGGCAGCTCAGAAATTCAGGTGCAGACTCTAAACTGATACAATTTTGCAACATTTAATTGATACATTTCACAGCAACATCTCAGGAGTATTAGCAACTATTGTATCAATTCTAACAGCTGCTTGTAATGAAACCCAGAGATTCTGCTCGGCAGGGACAAAGATAAGAAATGTATCCATTAAATTTAAAACAGTTGGGGGGGGGGCTCCCAGAGCTGCTTTAGTGGGTGAAAAATTACACTTTACACTTCAATGTTAGAAAAACGGTTACAAATAGAAAATAGACGTTATTTCTGCAGATCTATCTGAAAACAGTTGTTTGAAGGTGAACAACCCCTTTAAGCACTTGTACTGTGAGGACTCAAGTTTCAGCCTTATCAACTTTTCAGACGTATGTTGGTTTCAACATCCACTTGTGGTGCACTTCTTCAAGGCAGCGATCAGACTCTTACCAGCAAGAAGGACATCGTGCCCACAGTGGGACCTACCATTGGTACTACAGATGCTGTCCAGACATCCTTTCCATTCCATGGATGAGATTTCTTTATGGCTGCTGTTCCTGGTGGCTATCACTTCGGCCAAAAGAGATGGGGAACTACAGGCTCTTTTGTGTGATAGCACTAGTACAGTGTTCTTTCAGGACAGAGTGGTGCTTAGGTTTGCTGCTTCATTCAAACTCAAGGTAGTGTCTCCTTTCCTTTCCACTTGAGAGATGAATTGTCTCTACCAGCTTTTCCAGATGACAAGGAAGATCTGGATCTCTGAGCCTTAGATGTGGCAGTGGCCGTCAAATCTTATTGTGAGGCTACAAGGCAGGTACAAACTTGTGATCGCCTGTTTATCTTTCCTGCGGGAAAGAAAAAGGGTAAAGCGGTCTCCTGTTACACCATTTCCAACTGGATAAAGTTAGTCATCAATAAAGCCTATTCATATAAAAAAACAAACCAGGATACGGCATTAGGGCTCACTCTACCAGGGGGCAGGCAGCTTCATGAGCGGCTGAATCGGGGACTCCTTTGGAGGTCATTTGCAGAGCAGCTTTGTGGGCACCATATAACACCTTTCTCTCACACTGGATATTTAGAAATGCCCAATTTGGTGCTGATGTTCTCAAATGTGCTTCCAGAAGGCATTAAACATTTTTGCAGAAGCATGTTTGTGGTGTTTCATTCCCACCCTATGGTTTCGGGGACCTTGCTACATCCCGATGGGTACTGACATGGGGAGGGCAAGGGAAAATTACTTCATACTTACCATGATTTTCCTTTCCTAGGCCTCTCCATATCAGTACGGCCCTCCCAAATATTCATTCAAGAAGCTTGTGACTAGACACCAAGTGTGGGGGTAAGTAACAGCTTTATTGAGTTGGTGGGAGGTTCTTCTAATGGGGCATAAGGGGGGGGGCGATGAGAACTTACATGGAAAGGAAAATCATGGTAAGTATGTAAGTAAGTAATTTTCCCTTATTTTATGCAGAGAAATAGCCTAAGCCGTTGCCACTTTTATGGGAAACTGTCATGGGAAAACATCAGTTAATAGTGCTGCTCCAGTAGACTTCTGCACTGAAATCAATTTCTCAAAAGAGTAAACAGATTTTTTATATTTAATTTTGAAATCTGACATGGGACTAGCCATTTTATCAATTTCCCAGCTGCCCCTGGTCATGTGACTTGTGCCAGCACTTTATGAGGGAACTGCTTTCTGGCAGGCTGTTGTTTTTCCTTCTCAATGTAATTGAATAGTACATAGTGGGACATGGGTTTTTACTACTGAGTGCTGTTCTTAGATCTACCAGGCAGCTGTTATCTTGTGTTAGGGAGCTGTTATTTGGTTACCTTCCCATTGTTCTGTTGTTAGGCTGCTGGGTGGGGGAAAAGGAGGTGTGATATCACTCCAACTTGCAGTGCAGCAGTAAAGAGGGATTAAAGTTTATCAGACCACAGGTCACGTGACTTGGTGCAGCTGGGAAATTGACAAAATGTCTAGTCCCATGTCAGGATCCCTTTAAGCATTGTTCTGTACTAAGCACAAATGTGCTACAAATGTTGAGTGTAAAAAATAATTTTAACTATATGTCACTGGACTATGACTGCTTAAAGAGATGACACTACAGGAGGACTAGAAAAGGTAGTAAAGAAGATTACAACCCAGCAAAACTAATTATACAATAATTTTGCATTTAGCTATTTATATTCACAAACAGCAAAGAAAATTTTAAAAAAATGTATATTATTCAAAATATACTCTTTCTTGACTTATATGGATGGGCAACTCTTTTTGCCTTGATTCGCCGCGAAAATGCCGCCCATAGACTCAAAAGTCGTTGAGCATAAAAAAATATATATATATGCGTGTCAAAAAAATTTCACGGCGCATCAACATTTGTTTGATACCCATAGACTTTAATGGGTGTCTGTGACATTTTGCCCTTGGCAAATTTTTGGCAAAGCGAAATGGGTCAAATTCGCCCATCCCTATTGAAGTGCAGAAATGTTCTTGGTCAGGAAACTATCCCTTACTGTCCCCTTTTGTGTAGCATTTTACTGCTGTGTTTAAAACCGTCTCCCATATCACTGGCACAATAGACACGCACATGATTATAGATTTAAATATGAGTCATGTCGTAAAATGGGGCCATGCAGAGCTACCTTTCGAGCTTTCAACTAAATCCATCAAACTGTTTGTCTCAAGAAAGGACACAGTAAGAATTTTCTCAGCTTCCATTAGTTCCAAACAACAAAAGAAAAGATGATTGATTTGAAATTTTATTTTCAGGGAAAATATGCTCTGATTCAAATGAAATGCAATTACGTGTCGCAGAATATGAAAATGGAATGACCTTTTTTATTTACCTTTTTTAAAGTAAATAACTAGCTTGTGGCATTTAAAGGGCTGTCACTTTGAACACCTGGATTCCCATTAGCTGCGGCCCTTAAGGACCTAATCTCAGTATGTCCTATACATTATGCCATAATGGTCCCAAAAACATTCAGTACTAGGTGTGTATAATGTAGCAATGAAAGGCACATTATGTTGAATAAGTCCTCTGAGTGTCAAACAGCTTTATGTGCATTAAAACAATATATAGCTGTCAGCACAGTATGGTTTTGTACAATGGCTATTGATGTAACACAGGCGGTCTTGATTCAAGGTTTAATAAAAAAAAAAATCAATATTTTAAATTCATATTGTTATAAGGATCTAAATTATGGTAGATGCGCACTAAGGAAAATAATATGAAGTTTTTCTTGTAATCTATTTTACGTTTCATTTTAGCAAACTGAAGAAATTAGAAAATATGAATTCATTGACTTCTGAATACAATTGTAATATATACCAAAGATGTTTCAGATCAACACAATAATTCATCTTTGTCTGCCCTTAATCTCATGTAAGGAGAGAAAAATGAAATAGAATGGATCTAATATACTGGATTTTTAAAAGTTGAGTTCACAGAATGCACCAACATACAGTATATATTCATATAATACATAAAAGCCATGAATATCTTGTAAATTATATTCTTATAAACGGTGAGTACTGCTGTCATCAGTGAGTAGTGATGTCATTTCTGTCACATGACTCACTGATATAATAAATAAAGTGCCCCCTGTTGCAAAATATGAGGATAATAGAAGTTACCTAAGAGTTCCATGACCTGTAAAAACACACTTGGGGCAGATTTACTAAATTCATGTGAAGGATTCAAATCTCTTGAGTCTTTTGCCGAATTTCAATCATACGATTGAACGATTCGAACGTTTGATTCGTACAATTTTGGCAAATATTCGAGTGTTTTTGCTGCGATTCGCAGAATCGTCCGATCGTATTATTCTGCCGAATAGTCAAATATGCTCTCAAAACTGGTGAATATTCCATTTGATTTTGGCGAATATTTATTTGCAAATATTCGCCAGTCGAAAACAATTCGACCTTTGGTAAATCTGCCCCTTGGTCTTCGGCCTCATGAAACTCCTCGGTAACGTATAATATCCTTATAATTTACCAGAGGGGGTACTTTATTCATTATATACTGTACATACAGAAATAATATACAAAAGCCATGAATATCCTGTAAATTATATCCTTACAAATGGCTCTTAGTAATGTAATCAGTTATAATAGGAACTAAGTGATGCTGTTTTTGTCACATGACTAAAATATGTGCATTATAATAAATAAAGTACCACTTGAAGGAAAATATTAGACGTAATCCCAGAGTTCCATGACCTGTATAAAGCACATGGGCTTTGTGTTTTTTATTTGGTCAAGGAACTCCTTGGTGACTTATAATATCCTTATATTTTATAATAGGGATATATATATATATATATATAT
>CM044434.1:11272421-11297084 GCA_024363595.1 Xenopus borealis | reverse complement strand
ATATATATATATATATATATATATATATATATATATAAAACTGACCTATTCGATACATAGAATTCATTTTGGTGGTTGGTCTTTTTTCATTCAAATTTCTACGTTTTTGCTATTCGAAATTCGACCCTTGATAAATCTGCCCCCACAAAGTTAAGTCCTTCAAAGATCTAAAAGAAAGTGTATCCCACGCAGAGTATGTGTAGTCATTTTTGTGCCAAGTTGATGATATTCCTAGGCCTGTACTATCATGTACTATGGTATGCATTTCCAAGTACTAGGATCCCTGAGAGAAAGCAAAGTGTGTTACACATTCTATTCTACAGTACAGATGCCTATTTTGGTATCCAAACTACACCATTAAAGAAAATATTGAACCTTTACTATGTATTTTTGTACTATCCAATGGTCGACTCACTGCTACAGCTTGTCACCCATTGGGATGAGTGCTTAGATGCACGTTGTTCATACCTTATACAGTATATTTTATGAAGGACCTATACATAAAGCAATAGGCAGCCAATCTGCAAAATCACTAACTCACATGCAGTGCAATATAAATGACATTTTTAATTTATACTAGGGTAGTGCTGAAGGCAGTTGCTGCAAAACAACTATTGTCAGGGTTATTTAGTTGAAATACTTTAGGCTTTAACAGCCTTTTTGAAATGTGAATAAACAAACCGCTTACAAGCAAGTTTATGTTGATAGTTATATAATTACAATGGAAATACCTGATGGACACAATTAATTGCTCACCAACAGAGCCTAATTGCTAACCTGCAGCCGGTGATTGGAAACCTTTCAAACATATTATTAGTCTTTTATAAATAATTTCAGGACTAAACAAAATTGCAACTTTGATATGACAAATGAGGCAACAATAATTTTGTCAACATTGAAATGGAGACCAAAAAGAACAGCATTTTTATATATTATTTGACATTTCAAGCAGCAGAGTTTCTACATTTTCCCAATAATTTATGTTACATAGTGAATTTGGACTGGAACATAATATAATTCTGTGGTCCTGATTATTAATGAAGGTCTGGAAATTTTGCTTTTCCAAAAGGACACCCAAGTCTCTTTTAAAGGCATTTTAAAGAGGCAAATGTAAGGTTCTTATTTATTGAAAATACATATGGACCAAAAATATACAGGTATGTGACCAGAATGCTCGGGACCTGAGATTTTACAGATCTTTCTGTAATTTGGATCTTTATACCTTAAATCTTACCTTAAATCATACCTTAAATTAGAAAATCATATAAACGTTAAATAAACCCAATAAGATGCTTTTGCTTCCAATAAGGATTAATTATATCTTAGTTTGGGATCAAATACAAAGTACTGTTTTATTATTACAGAGAAAAAGGGAAATAAAGGGAATTCATCTTGAGACGGATTCAGGTATAGAGTAGTTCTACTTGAAACCAGCAATGAACAAGTCATCTATCATTCCTTATGTAATTCAGTTCACACTAATTTAGTCCTATTGATTGGAGATCAATACAAATTTCACAAAAGCCTGTTTGAAAAAAAAACATCAATCAATGTATAGGCTGTGAATTCAATCTGATTATTCACAGGAATCATTCAATGGTCTTTATATGAAACAGGTGCTACCTTATATTAGCCTTTTAGTTGCTTTTAGAACAGCAACTTCTATTTTCTCTTTAGGCAAACCAAAAGGCATTAGCTTTGGAGCTCTTATGCTGTAATCAAGTATACATATTCAAGGCATCATTTATGACTAACATAGGCGTGACTTAAAATTGTTATATGCAATGCTCACAATACACAATAGGCAGTGCACTGTGGCAAAATGGAATTTACATTGTGAGGGAACAAGGGAATGGAGCTAATTTAGCTGAAACAAATAACAAAAGATGAAATTAACCATTCCATACCTCCCTGCCCTGCATTACTTACAATCCATCCCCTGCCTTCTATTCTCCCCCTGGTCAAGTGCATCACATCCTCTTGCCACATAGGGGGTGCATCACATCCCCCTATATTGGTCACTAACTTACTGACCAAATTGAGGTCTCCATCTTTATGCCCTAGACAGCCATCTACACTGCCTACAACTAGTTCCATCCCTAAACCAACCATTCCAACCTCAAATTGTGGTAAAGCTAAATGCAAAGCATTGCTGCTTGTGGACAACTTGCTGTAACTAGTGATGGGCGAATTTATTCGCCAGGGGCGACGGCAGCAAAAATTCGCCGACAAAAAAAATCGTCTACAAAAACGAGTCGCGCGTCGTTTTTGGCGCGACGTGCCGAAAACGACGAGACGCGTGCCGAAAACGACGCGACGCGTCGGAAACAACGAGACGCGCCGTGATTGACGCGACGCGTGTCAAAAACGACACGCGACTCGTTTCGCGAATTTTTCGCCAATTCTCGAATTTCTCTGGAAATTCGCTAATTTTTCGGCGAAGCGGAACGCGGGAGTTTCGCCCATCACTAGCTGTAACCTACCACCAGCCTGCTAGTAAGCCAAGGATAAATATGAAAATACTGGCCATTTGTAGACATGTATGTACAGAAGTCTATACAAGTAAATCATTGTACACAAAATAAGGTAAATGGGGGATCAAAAAGGTGTTATGGACTGACTTATTTATATACAATTTGACAAAAGGCCAGTGAGTAGGGGATCTCATGTCTCATGCAGATTTTTCAGTAAAGATCTATGTTTATACAACTATATGAGCAATTTGATCAAATAAATTGTGATTCTTACAGCACTCCGGTTGATTGTTCTTTGTTTTGCTATTTTAGGCAAATATTATGTTTATTTGCTTTTTGATTTTAGTCATGTTTCAGTTTCTTATTCAGGTGGCTTCCTGTGTAGTTGGAACAAAAGTGCAGTCTAAACTGAAATCTACAGGCTGTTCATCATACGTAAATAGATTAAGACAGCTCAATAGTTCTGTGATTTCTTATGACGCCTTTTGTTCTACAAATAATGTCTGCATGTTGTCTGATTTGGGCTTTGGCAGCTGTCCTTAAGTCATATTTTAAGTCTTCCTAATATTCAGATAAAACAGCTACTTCAAGAACATCTAAAGGCTTTTCAGATGTATTGCACTGGATTAAGAATACATTCTCAGTGGGCATTTTGGAAGCCTTCAAGCAACTCTTAAACAGGAAAACAGCTACAGCTCGCTGAACCATTTTCTCCAATATAGCTTTTCATTGTCTATGTTTTAAGTTAAAGATTTTAATTTAGACTCTTGTGGATTAGTCACACCAGCACTGCTCAAAATTATATATTCTCATCTTTTTATTGCTATTTGTTTCCATTAACTTTTGATAAACATAGCCCTAATATCGAGAGTCAGCACCATTATTTCTCTCAACATAAATCACACACAGTACTAATTTAGTACCCAGTGTCATCACTTCTTGAGTGCCTTAGTAAGATACTATCACATTATTTTTAATTAAATATTGTAACCAACACACGCACACACACACACAAATACTTTTAGCTCATTGTTCTTGGAAATTTTAATTCAAATTAAGAAAATACAGTATTTAAATATAAACCTTTAGAACCATATCTATTGCATAGTTTTAGCTTCATGTGAGGCACAGTGATTAATTTATCAATTGAAATATAAACTCTGATTTATGAAAATGGATATCCAACTAAAACTGCATGGGAGGAGGGGGGCATAAACAATCAATCATAGGACAAGCCAACACATTATAATAAACGCTGTTGCATGTCTGGCCCTTTCCCTTTTTTTTAAATACTGGAAAGTCAGTCTTGCTATTAGAAATGTAGGGAATGTAATTCATATTTATACTGAAATCCCCTAAAATTTGGCCACTTTAGAGTACTAGCTAAACTCCATTTCCTGTGTCAAAGCATGATCCCTAATTATCTCAGGTTTAGCCACTAGGTGACATTGTGTTACAATATATAAGATGAGCACACATGTGCTAAGGGTCCGTTTCATTAGTGCCCTTACCTGAGCAGGCAGGAAGGGAGAAGTGGAACCTAGAGAGGTCAAGTTTAGTAAGAATAAGATAGCTCACTTTCACTCTAGGAATGATAGATTATTATGCTATTTACTTGAGCAGCTGAGACTCCACCAAGCAGTGTCAGTGGGATTATGATCCCAGGTACCAATTGCCCAGAAGTAGGGACTAAGCATTAGAGTTTGCTCTGTAGATGTTGTTTATGCTATTGTTCCTGTGGAGACTTATATTGACCAAAGATACTTGAGACTATATTCCTATCTATTGCTGTTCATATACCTGCTTATCTCTAATTGACCTATGTGAATTATCTTGATCTTGATTATCTGTTCTATGGCTAAGTGTTCTGGAACCACTGGCACCCAATTATTGACTGTTACAGATATACTATATCCTGTCTCCAAACCATTGCTAGGGCTTACACCCTGAAAATTAAGGTCTCATCCAGATCACAAAGTGGGGTAAAGCTATAAGTGGGAGCAACAGTACCACTCATTTTATTATAAGTTTATAGAGAGAAAAAAAAACACTGTCTATGGGCTGTCTCCTTCATCTGTTAGTTGTAAAAACTCCATCACTGGAGCATTTGGACTTTGACAAGAGGGTCAAACTGTTCCTTTTCTAAACATTACTTCTCAGATCTGTGTACTAACAGGTATATCTGAAGCAGATGAATACAAACACTGAAAACCTCTATGAGGCTTTGCTGTCAGTATGATATACTCGTGAATTAATTTCCAATATAACATGTTTCTGAAATATCAGTTCAGTCACAGCATAAAATTCAAATTAACAAGAATTATTTTGAAGAATCTCGGATCTCCAAAACCTTGGATATAATAACTTCAGCAGGTGTAAATCTTGTCAGGTTGTTGCTAAAACCAGAAACTATACACTGTTACAGATTGGAGGAGCCAATGCATACAGTATATTGTCACAGAATTCCATTTTTAAGGAGAAAGCAAATGAGTGCATTAACTGCTTAAATTGCTGTTGCAATATGGTAAACGTAGCTCAATGCAAATAAGCAATATTCACATTATAATAGATATAAATGAGACTTGCAATTTTCACATTCTATGGTAAAATTAATGTTAGCTGTCTCACCTGTTATATTGAATGATAAGTGAGTAACGGGTGAATGATCACCATTTGATACTAAAGTTGAGATAAATCACCCACTAATTTCATCATTATGCCATAATCGAATCATAAGGCAAAATATATCAATGTAGATTAACGATTTGGTCAGTCAATTTATCTTTTATATATATATAAGAGGTAAGAGATTACTAGGTATAATTATCTATACTACTTTAATGTATACTATATTATTAGAATAATTATAATAATCTTAATAATACTTTGTGCTAAATAAATTATAAATGTATGCATATGCCACAGCTGTGGTAATTTAATGCTGCTTGGAAAATGGAAAATGAAATGATTGCATGTGAAAGAATTCATAAAAAGGTTACACTATAAAATTGTTCAACAATCACATACTGGATTGTATTAGACCTGAGCATTTGTTTTAAAAGGAGCCTTTAGATTAGTTGACATTTAAAGCAGAGTATGTTTAACTATACCATTTGTAACACTTTTCATAATAGTCAAGGGGAAATTTTTAATGAAAAAAAAACTGTCATGAGCAATGCCTGGAGCAGTTCATTGCATAAATGGATGTTCTATATAAGCCAGACTGCATAGCAAAATAAGAGAATTGTCACAAAAGATTTAGGGGCAGATTTATCAAGGGTCAAAGTGAAATTTTTTATTAAAATAATTAGAATTTCTGGGTACTTCGACTATCGAATAAGACAAAATTCGATTCAAACTGAAAAATAGAATGTTAGCTCTTCTCAAAAATTAATTTCTTTGCAGAGGTCTGCTGAAACAAATTGTTTAATTTGATTCATATCATTTTGAAATGTGACATGGGGTAGACATGATGTTAGTTTCACAGGTGCTCTGATAAACTTCAATCACTTTTTTATGATTAATGATTTTCTTTCTAATGCTTTATTTACTACTAGGTCCTTCCAGCTTACACATGGGCACTAATTCTGATTAAAAGACAGGAGGTTCTAGCTAGAACTTTGGAAGGGTTTCTTTTATATACTGAGAGCTGTGAAGATGTGGAATTCTCTCCCTGAAGTTATGCTGGCTGATACATATCTATCTTTAAGAAGGGGATGGATGTCTTTTTAGCAAGTGAGGGAATACAGGGTTATGGAAGATAGCCATCTTGGAGTTAAGAAGGTATTTTTCCTCCCTCTCTGGTAAAGTGGAGAGGCTTCAAATTGGGGTTTTCACCTTCCTCTGGCTCAAGTAGCAGTTAAGCAGATTTGACATAGACTAGACTAAAAAGGATTAATTTGATAGACATGTTTTTTTTTTTCAACCTAACCTACTATGTTGCTAAAAGAGAATTAAACAAACAAAAATTGATTGGTTGATAGCTAGATAGATAGATAGATAGATAGATATCAACGTGTTTGGACTGTTAATTTTTATAATAATTTATAAAAAATGAATGAAACTAATTGGTCCATGACCTTAACAATCAAGCTATCAATAAAAATGTTTTGGGAGCTGTGAGATTTTTCTAGGTGACTAGTATGAAGTCATGGAATAATAAAGACATCTTTTGACAGCTCAGTCTGTAATATTAGACAATTTCATGGGAGTTGCAAGAATAGTTGACAGAACATAACCAGAGTGAAAATGAAGTCTTATAATTAAACACAAAGATAAATATAGAGACAGTATCTATTTGACATGTCAGTTGAGGTAATATTGTTGCCTGTTAATCAAGATTCTTTTTAATTATGTCTCAGCTGTTACAGAATACTTTCTAGTGTTTGTAGGGCAAAGCAGCATGTGCATTCATCCATTAGTTTCTTATTTATTAACCAAGACCTAGGAAAAAAAGGTCCTACAATCTTACTAACAAATCAAAGTTATGCTTTGACTATGGTTTATACACAGTTGTGAGTAATTATTTATTTTTCTGGTATGAATAGCTGTTTACTGCTTAAAACATTCGATAATGCTAATACAGAAATAAACATTACACCATGGTATAACTTATAATTTTACAGTCTAAATACCCAATAACTGCTTTACAATAATTAAAGATTAAAATATGAGATCAGTGTTATTGCTCCAACCAGAATGCTTTAACATAATCCCAGCTTGTTATATGTGATATTGTCATTCCTTTAAACTTTCATTGTTACTTTAATTTTTTTTGTGTAGACAGCCAATTGCTATCAATCCTGCAACTGCATTATTCATTCACTAGTACCAATATGTGAAAAGGACAATGCAGTTGGGATTGCAGGACATATGGGTGGAAAAGCAATTATTCCTGTTGCAAGCCTGTTTTTTATACATTAACACACACAAACATGCACACACACACATTTGTGAAAAAAGAAGCAACATAGCTTATGATTATTGAAATGATACATATGCCTTTCTCAGATTCCTTTTTTTTATTACACCTACTTCAACACTAATGAGAAACAAGAATCATTCTTAGGTTCTATGCTCTTAGGGCTGGGACAGACAGGGAGATTCGGGGAGATTCTGTCGCCTGCGATTAATCGCCAGGCTACAGAATCTCCCCGAATCTCCGTCTGTCCCAGTCCTAAGGGTTTCTTTTACTATAAATACAAGGAACATACTTGCCAAACAGTGCTGGCCGAATCATCCACAGAGAATGTTCTGCCTACTCCTAGTCCTTGATTTATTCCCTCTCTCCTTTGTCACTCTCCCCTTCCTACCTCCCTCCCCTCTGATGCTTGCTGCTACCTCCCTTCCTCCCTCCCCTTCATTTTCCTCCCCCTCCATTAAGGTGCATGCACACATGCGGCCACTCATGCAAGGGGAGCGGGGTTAGCCAACTGGGTTACCTAGGGAGTCCAGTCAGCTGGCCCGGCCCTGCAAGATGATATTAGAGACTTCTTCTTAATGCTGTACACTGTAAGAAAACCATAGAACCCTGAAAATGCCACCCCATTTTCACGACAGTTCTTCTAATTCATTAATCCATGTATAGAAAAGTGTCTAAAAGAATAAAAGCTTATTTTAATTGTATGCAAAACAAATCTTCATATTTTAAATCACAGGATTAAATAAAATTGAAATGTTTCAGTTTATAAAATGTATATGCATTGAAAATAAAATTAGCATAGTAATAACTATTCCATCCACCTATATTAAGCAGCATAAGAGCTTAGTTTTACATGACATAAGCTATGATACACTTTTTCCTTACTATTAGACAAAAGGACAACCGATAATGCAAGAAGATGCGAGGTTTGCTTTTCCTAAACTTCATAATATTAGTAATAATCCCTTTAGACATGTTTCACTGTAATTTCATGTTTTAATATAAAGCCAAAATACATAAGAAAAAGTTATAAGATTTGACAGCAAAAGAAAACATTTTCAAAATTGTTGTAAAAGAATATATGTGCAAACTGCACCTCATTATCATAACAAAGCAGAGCCCATCAGAAACCCAAAACAGCAACAGAAATTGGCTCTTCCTATATATTGAACAACACCGGATCACACTGCCTCCATGGAGCTAGAGGGACACTTACTGCTAAAGGGCTTCTTTTTAATCTGTGTGGCAAATACTTGCACATATTTTAGCAATTGGCCTATAAGCAACATGGCAGTTGAAGCCATTCACAGTCTTTCCATGCCGCTCTTAATTTAATTAAATAAATCCAGCATGTGGTTCTGATTAGTGGATTAAATAAGTGGAGAATAAATACCCAATAATTAAATGACTAGGAATAAGGTGTTAAGGAACTCTGAAGAAGAGTAAAGCTTGCCACTAACAGAGAACAACACCCAAGTGGCATCAGTGCAAAAAGTCCACTAAGGAAGCCCAGACCAGAGTAGATGCAGTTCAGGCAGATGTGAGATCTATAGCAAGAAATAATAAAATGCTTTTTTTTTTAGCAAATGTGCATATATGCAAATACATACATGTGCATGGTAATGTCAGACACAGGTAGAGGAAGCCTAATAAGGTTCCCAAACATTAAAGCCACATGTCCATAGCAATTTCCTTCCCCTATAAATGTTTTCAGAGAGACCTGTAATTACCACCATCAACCTGAGGTGCGTTAAATATTGAAGTTAACATGCTTGTGAATTCTGTCATGGTGTTGTTTGTACAATAATAAACTGTGTACATTGCAAATAATTCACTCTCAGGCCATTGTGTCTGATCATATGCTTTCAGAAAAAGAAAACACTTTCAGATAAGATAAGCTATTGTTTCTCCTACTTAATGCAACTGGAGACGTCACTTTCAGACTTGGATATTTACTATTAAGTACTATTCTTGTTTAAATTACCAGGCACTCCCTGTTTTCTTAGCAATGCAGGTGTCAGGGAGCTATTATCTTGTTACTTTCCCATTGTTATGTTGATGGGCTGCTGTACAACAATAAAAAGTGCATGAAGTTTATTGGAGCAGAAGTTACATTACTAAGGGGCATATTTAGTAAGGGACAAAGTGAATATTCAAATAAAATTCAAATTTTTTAAATTCTAATTTTGAAGTAATTTTGGGCTACTTCGACTATCGAATAGTCCAAAATTAGATTCAAATTGAGAATTGAAAATTTGAATTTTGATGTACTGTCTCTTTAAAACTCTTCAAATTCGACACTTAGCCACCTTAAAGCTGGTCGAAAACGTACCTGTTTGGTCCATTTTCGATCGAAAATTAGAGAGTCGAATTTTGAAGTTTTTTAACTTCGAAATTTGACCATTAGTACGAACATGTCTAGCCTCCACAAAATTCTAAATTAAATTAAGTACAATTTGTTTTGTTTTGAATGCTCTTCCAGCAGGATGTTGGATTCTGTTGGAATGATGCATTTTGTAAAAAATAAAGTGTATCCTGTGACACAATACATTTAAGAAAATGAATTCACGCACACAGGAGAACAGCCATCAAAGCTGTGCATCAGTGCACCATCAAAGAAACGGCTTTATAGAATGAATATACTGTACCAAGTGGTGGAGATAGGAAAGCAAGCACCAGCCAAGCAAGCCACAGATATGGACTAAATAAACAATATATACACTCTTCCATTGTAAAGAACTTTATATCTTTATTTAAGCCTCTGCAAAAAAAATGAGACAGGATAATCGGTAAAGAAGAAAATTACGTGATTTAAATAAATGATGCTTTAAGCACTGCTTAGTGAGTTCAGCAGCTGATTGCTGCAACAAGCAAATATTTTAGCTTTGCTATTTTGTCTTGTGAGTGGAACTGCAGCATTTCAGAAATACTTTTGGTAGAATCTCAAAGAGAATATATATATTTTTTTAAATGGTTTCAATCCCAATAAATGTGCTAAAATGTTAAGGAATTCATTTTTTCCCTTCTGTATTCTTTATCCTACACTATCTGCATTAGGGTTTTTTTTATTCAGTCTCTATATCTGATGTAGTGACAGGGATCATAAATCCCCATTACCTCATTTTGGCAAGAATATGTTAAAAGATTTATTCATGCTTTAACTGTTGCTTTGTAGATTTAGCTGCGGTTAAACATTTAATAGTTATGACTAAGAAACTGTAATACCGCTCATTAAATACAACCTGAATAAAATTTTAATGAGCTCATTACCATGCTAATTGTGAACAATATGGAGTTTTTACTATCTAAGAATAGTAAAGAATAGGTATTTACTTTGCAATGGGAATTTTGTAAAAAGCTTTATCATTCAGTTCAGCACAGTACAGTTTCATCCTGTTTAATTCCAGTACATTTTTCCATTACATTTTATGAAGTTACAAAGCATGTTTGGCAGGAAATTGTCTTTTTGTTCTCATTATGACCATTGTTAGATTGTTACTTGAAATAGTGAGGAATATAGAGGTTTTTTTTTTATTTTTTTACTAATTCTTGTTAAAATAGAAGGAAAGGATATTGATGTTGCCAAGTTAATGCACAATTGCAGGGGACTTTACATGTGCCCTCGTGTTTTGTCTTCCATGTCCCACTCATCCCATATGCACAGTACAGATATTGATGAAGATGTCCTGTACTGCACCGTAAATCACTAAGGCAGAGGGAAGCAAAGAAAATGGCAATGTAAAATTCATCAAATTTCAAAAAAGGTTAACTCCAAAGACATCCAGTTTGAAATGTTAAAAAGTTTCAATATTTATTCATTATATATATCAATAAAAATGCATACAGACCCCTTGATCCTCTGCCTTACGTGTTTCGTACCCCCTGGTACTTAATCATTCATGCCTAGCCCAAGAGCTGTGCAACTACTGTAGAATAATTTGTAGGCTCCAACTCAGTCTCTTTGATTATAACGCAAAGCAGCATAGCGTAAGATGACTTTGTTATGACATTCCAAATGTTGTGGGTAGCTGTCTAAATTCTCCAACCTTGCATTTAGTGAACAGAAAAAGTATGAAGGATCATAAGGTGAACACAAATGAATCTTTAGTTTCAGTTTTTGCATGACAGCAATTATGCTGGAATACTGAGTAAAATGGTATATATGGATATTTAGCATTTGCCAGAAGTGTTATTTAAGTACTGTAAGTGAGCCCTCTTGCCTAATTCAGTACTTGGTGTTATATAAATCCAAACTAATAGCATAGTGTCCCACTCTGGATCCTTATCCTGAAAAATTCTGGGCCCATGCATTCCTCATAATAGTTTCCATACTTGTGTTGGAAAATTCAAGAATAGTGATGAATGAATCAGTCCTCATCACTGCAAAGAAAACCCCTTAAATGAACAGTTTGGTATGATAATAATAATAACTGGCAAAATATCTAGTATGTGCAAAATAAAAAATGTTTCCGAAATAGTTAGTTAGCCAAAAATGTAATCTATAAAGGCTGGAGTGACTGAATATCTAACAGAACAGAACAGAACCCAAATTCCTACTTTTCAACTCTGAGTTAGTCATTGACTTTAATGGGGGCCACATGGGACATGTTCAGTGAGTTTACAATTGATCCTTAGCATCAGATTATGACCCCTCAAGTCACTATTTAGTCACTGCCTGGTAACCAATTAGTGGACACCATGAGAGCTGCAAAGCAGGAAGTTGAGTTCTGTTATGTTTGAAATCCAGTCACTCCTGACTTACAGTATAATTTACATTTTTGGTTAACTAACTATATTAGGAACATTTTGCACCTATCTATTTAACCAGTTTTTATTTTATATACTGAACAATTCCTTTAAAGCTCTGAGACATTCTCAAAAAGCATTGAAGTCGATGGGCATTTTTGCTGTGATTTTTATGCCCAAACTGCTTTGAAGCTGATGAACATTTATTAGCGATGGGTATTTTTTAGGGTTTTTTCACGCAATATGCATTGAAGTTAGTGGATGTTTTTCTTGTCGTTTTTGTCTGCTGAAATTTTTTGCGCATCAATATTCAAGGAACTTTCAATAAACAACAGTGTCCTTTATTATTTACTACTTTTATGGAAAAAACAGGAGATTTAAAAAGAAATTGCTTACAAAATGCATAAATTATTAATGAAATTCATTTAGAAAACATACTTAAAAACTGTGCAGCCAATATGACATGTGCAACTTGTTATTCCTACTTAGGTGACATTTTTGGTTGTTAAGATTAACCGTTAGAATCTCTTCCAAAGTAATGTAACCCCAGCGTTTCCATTATTAGTTTTTGGAATTGCTTCTAGGCAATGAAATGAAGAAAATTACTTTTAAAAATAATTCATTTAACACTGTTAAAAATTAATGAAACTATTTTATTTATAGATGCATTTTCCCTTAAATGCTCTTGTTCTAATGGATCAAACCACTTAAGCCAAGAAGGTGCAGCTTGTGGGAACATATACCTATAAATTGTTAAATTTATATAATCCACTTTTCCCTATTATTTACTCATAAACTGTGTTATAAAGAGCAGCTACTGTAATTTTTATGAGAGGCTGCAATTTTGCGAGTATTATTACATTTTACGATCTCAGTGGCTTCCATATCACAGAGTAACTTATGGAAGTATAATTAATTACTCAAAGGGAACCAGTAGGGATAAAAGTTCATAGAATTCATTATCACCTTGGAATTAATTTGGTATATTTCATTGTTTGATTGTTTAGGCTAAATGAATTCATCTTTATTTTGTAAGTACATTTGTATAATTAATAATTGTCTATAATCATTGATAGTTAATTGGACTTAGGGTGAAGTTGGTCTGTTTTTGGTAAATATTGGTAAATAAGAGGTACTTTTCTTTATACTTCGTAACACAATTGATGCACTGGCAATAGTCAGACCCCTATTTAATTTACAATAGAAAAGTTAGATACATCTTCTCGTTGATACAATCTCAGTGCCTTTGGCATCTTTGTGATATGAATTCTTGCCACCTGCTGATCACATCAAATGTATTTGTGTGCTCCTCTGTGTGACCATTAAGTTAATCATTTATTTATATTCTGCATTTATATATTTTAGCATCATTTCTAATTTTCCAAATGCATAGAGAGTGGCCTCATTCTCATATACATACTCACAAATAGACAAACTTATGCGCATACATACACAGACATATGCAGGACAGGTATAATAAAAGCATACTTTCATTCTCTACCTTTTGTTTCTAACTTCTTCTATAGATAAACTTGAAATAAAAGGCTAACAACACTTTTTTTTTCTACTTTCCAATATGTGAACAATTAGTATAACTTTCATAATGTTTTTAAACAACAATAAACAGATCATTATGAATCCAGACCCATTGTATGCTTGTCCTTGGGGTATCTATGGTACAAGGAGATTGATTTTTTTTTCTATTTCTAAAAAAACATTTTCAGATGATTATCTCTGAGGCCATTGCCATTGCAAATTTCTGATATAGATTATTTTGGAATAACAGTCCCTGCATCTGATAGGCACCTTTCTCATATACTTTTGTTGAGTATATAAACATATACTGAATTATTAGAGAAGCTGTAATATACAGTAATTTAAAAGAGAACAAATACCATAGCGCTACTTCGCTAATGTAGGCCGACCTTAGCGTAACTCCGCAATTTGCGTAGTGCTGGTGAAAATTCGCCTGGCGAAGTGCGGCGAACGTTAGCGAAGGCAGCGCTAGCAAATTTTTGCTGCTTAGAGAATTTCCCTCAAGGTGTTTTCTAAATTAGTCCTTTTTGCCCAATAGGAGAGTAGCAACAAATGAGCATGATTAGTGTCAGAAATAACTTTTTGGAGAATATTAAGTGGTGCAAGGCAACAACTGCCAACTATTGATGGTCGAATTAATTAATAGCCTATGACTAAGTGTCTTGAGGACACGAAACTCGTCAGGCGAATGGCTCTTAAATTTTGGAAATAAATGTAAGCTTTTTTAACCTTAACTGTGGTTTCACTGTTTCGTGGGTTCCAGGCTTGTGCCAGCCTTTTCACAAGCTGCTCTTGGATTGCTCCCTTTGCTGAAGGTCTGGGGCGTGTGCACCCGGGCCCACTGTGTACAGTGTTAAGCTCTTTTCATGAAAAATTGCCGAACACACTTTGGTCATAATCTTGTAATTTGTAATATTTCCACAACTTCATAGCAGCCTAATCTAATCTAGTGTCTAATCCCGTTATTGTGCACAACTTCCACAGGAAGAAGATAGAAGGCACTGCTCAGCGAAAAAAAGGACCAGATCCTAGGTTGGGTTTCTACTTGGGTGCCAATGTTTATGAAAATAAATACCACAGTTTTTAAACAGGCTGAGTTTTTAAACAGGCTGAGTGAGTGGTATGTTTTGGTTTATAGCATTAGGCCGCCCTAGGCCCTGGCCCAGATGGCCTCTCCCAAAATCCGGACCAGCCCATAAATAGGCGTTTCCTTGTTTAAGGCTGGGGGCCAGTGCAAATTTGAAAATGGGCCGCAATTGGCCCCCGGGCCTGACCTTTGACATGCCGGACATATACCTCATTATGGTGGTGCAGTTTCTTGCTCCATGTCACCAGTCTGCTGTGCTATTGCTTGGAAGCTCTGTTTTTTTCCTAGTAGCAAGTATCATAGGAAATAACACAAACTGTCAGTCTCTAAAGACATTTTTCTTTTATTGTTGAAGATATTACTTGCCTGATGTTTGAAGAAATTGATACAGCCAATTGGAAATTGATTTTGATTAAATGAAGTGTGTTTGTGTTTCCAGTACCCACATAGGATGCACCAGGGGCAACTTAGTCTTTAAGTAGCCTGTGCTTTACAAGCAGTGCAATACAAGGTTTTCTAATTTCACAAAAAGAGCTTTGCTTTCCACTTCAAATACTAGTCAAATACTAGCTGCTAGTTTTTGGATTTACATTAGATGTATGATTAAAAAAATATAAAAAATAAAACCCAGTCTAGGCTTTAATGCAAACAAGAGCCAAACATCCCTATAGATTGCTATACAGATATGCATATTATTAATGCAAGGAAATGTATTGATAAACACATTCCCTACATCCAGTTGTACCTGTTAAAAAATTTGGTCCTGTTAATATTGTTAATATTGTTAAAGTTTTGTTATAACTATACAGATTATTCAGGTATATTTACACATGCTTCAGGAAGCAAACCTCAATCCTCCAAAATATATCCAGTCAATGTTAAATGTTTCTCACAACAGCAGCCTCTATTTATCGGAGAGTTTTCATCAGTAAAACTGACAAAAACAGCCTCACCCAAGAGGGATCCAATTTTGTCAATGTGTAATAAAATTGGTCTAAACATCATACACACAGTAGCACATTAAAAAATAGCAGTTGGAACTTGTGTAGTAGACAGCAGCCAGTTATAGATAATGCTTCCAGGAAATGTGGCTTCTTTAGGGTTATGTTGCTGTATAGTAGTTGTAATGCCTTTTTAGCCATATTGTGTGCATTTTGGCTTCTTACAGATATGAATCACTAAGACTGCTGTTGTAAATCTGACATCAGTGCTATGCATTCATATTAATATTATTATCATCATTATTCTTCTGTGTTGCTACTTAAAAACCACACTGTAAACTGAATCAAAATTTGGCTCTGTTTATGTGCTTATTCATATCCTTCATTTAGTAACCAAGCTAAGGAAGATGCTTCAATCAAGGTTTTTTTTAAGTATATACAGATGCAGTCACTTTGGATTGTGAGTTAAATGCGTCGTGACTTAACTCATCTATCTCATTTATCCCACTTAGCACAGAATATTGTGTCACAGCATCCCATCCAATTAAAGAGTTCACCATTGAAAACAATGGTGCTTTGGTATGCTAATGAAAAGGTTAAATTCATTAAATGAGTTAAGATAACTTTAGATAACACAGTTTCTTCAATTAGCCCTGAGTCACCACGCATTTAACTAATCCAAGTGACTGTATCTGTATATATATATATATATATATATATATGATTGTGCTTTATTTAGCAACTGTGTAGAACCTCTGAAAAGAGGAAAGCAGTTTGATATTAAAATAAAGTTTGATCAGTAAGTACCAATTTCACCTGCTTAAAAGCAAACATCTTATTGTTCACTTCCTCTGGGCATTATTTGTGCCTTTTATTACATAAGGGGGAAAAGTGGTAATAAATGGAATTTTTCTAATTCGACCAGTGTCAGGACTTGCTGGGTTTCAAACTATGGACTTTGTACTGAGTTACCTGCGCATTTATCTGTTGTGCCATTGGAGGTCCCTAGTCTTGCCTTTTTCTTTATTTTTGTGGTTCTTGGCATATACCTGTCTTCTGCCCTATCTCTCCACCATTACATTATCCCCATCTGTTTCTCATAATCCAATCCTGACCCTTTATAATCCTGACCCTTTATAAGCCTGCCCTTGACCTCTGCCCTGCTTGGTCATTAAGCTGTTCCTGTGACCTTGCCATCGGATCCTGTATTCATCTGATCCTGTTTTAAGTTCCAAGTTCCTGTGACCTTCTCTATTCCATATTTCAAGTCCTGTTCCAGTTCGTGCCTTGTTCCTATACCCTGGTGCCCCTCCTTACAATGCTTTTGTATTACCCAGTTATGATTCCTGGCTTGTCCCTTGACTTAATTTGTCTACTGCCTGTTTTGACTCTTTGACCTGATTCTGGACTGTGTCTCTGCCTGACGATTTCTACAAATTCAAGTTGGTTCATACATTGTGAGCACCGAGAGTTGTAATCTAGATTTATTAAATTATGCTTTTTACCGTTATCATGGATTCCGTAATGTGGAAGCTGGTGGTAGCAATGGGATGCAGCAATATGCACAACCAGACTTGTGGCCAATTAAACTAATGCAAACAATGTTTTGTCTTGGCCTCAGGAATGCAAGGTTATGCACTTTGGCAAAAATAATATAAATGCAAGTTATACACTAAATGGCAGTGTGTTGGGAGTTTCCTTAAGTGAGAAGGATCTTGGGGTTTTTATAGATAACAAGTTGTCTAATTCTGGGCAGTGTCATTCTGTAGCTACTAAAGCAAATAAAGTTCTGTCCTGCATAAAAAAGGGCATAAACTCAAGGGATGAAAACATAATTCTACCTCTTTATAGATCCCTAGTAAGGCCTCATCTGGAGTATGCAGTGCAGTTTTGGACTCCAGTCCTTAGGAGGGATGTAAATGAGCTGGAGAGAGTGCAGAGACTAAGTGCAACTAAACTGGTTAGAGGGATGGAAGACTTAAATTATGAGACTGGGAGACTGTCCAGGTTGGGGTTGTTTTCTCTGGAAAAAAGGCGCTTGCGAGGGGACATGATAACACTTTACAAATACATTAGAGGACATTATAGACAAATATCAGGGGACCCATAAAGAGGATCACCACACCAGAGGCCACCCCTTCAGACTAGAAGAAAAGGACTTTCATTTGAAGCAGTGTAGGTGGTTCTTCACAGTCAGGACAGTGAGGTTGTGGAATGCACTGCCGGGTGATGTTGTGATGCTCATTCTGTTGATGCATTTAAGAGGGGTTTGGATGATTTTTTGGACATACATAATATCAAAGGCTATTTTGATACTAAACTCTACAGTATAGCTATGGGCATATATGGTTTGTGTTTGAAAGAGTGGAGATGTGTGTGTGTCTGTATGCTGGATTTTTAATTTGTAGGGGTTGAACTTGATGGACTCTTGTCTTTTTTCAACCCAATTTAACTATGTAACTATAGTTTAATAAATCATTAAAAACAACGACTTTTTTCAGAAAAAATTGGTTTTTCCATTTAAAAGTCCAACCAGAAAAAAATGGACTTAAATAAATAACCCCCTTAATATGTGAGCTCTTAAGTGGTGTGCCCAAGGAAAAATAATTTGACTTGTTAATTAATACGTGTATAAAACCCAAATTTCCATCAGTCAGGGTTAACTGATCATGCCATAGTTATAAAAATAGTCTACAGAATCCATTTTTATGTAGCTATGATATAATTTTTTGTGTCCGTCAGTATTAGCAATAATAGTGTTTTTATTTGATTCATGACCCAGTTTACATCAGTTTAAATGTGACATAACTGAATTTAGGTCAGATCAATAAACTGTTGTAAACAAACCACAAGAATTCCTGTCCCTTAGAGCTTAGCAGCACCACACCAAGTCAGAAAAGCCTTTCAGGTCTGTGTTGAGCTTTACCTGTTTGTGATCCAGTATTTTGCAACATGATCTATAAAGCCCCAAAATACTGCACACACACACATATATATATATATATATATATAGGTAGGATGTAGAGCTATACTTTTGTAATTAAATATAAACTTTGATTAAGACCTGTGAGTGCAGTCCTTCACACGACTATATATATATATATATATATATATATATATATATATAAATCTATCTAGAAGAATCCGCACTCACAGGTCTTACTAATTAAAATTTAAGTTTTTATTTTTAAACACGGACTATGTTTATTTTGCTGTCTCTGCACCCAGGCACCTTTACTGCAGTTATCGAGAGTGCCGGTATCAGAGTAGAACAATATATATATATATATATATATATATATATATACAAGCAAGGAAAAGTTGTGCTCACCACTAATTTCTAAAACCATTAGGCGGGGGTGCAATGAGGCTGTGACCACAAAACACATACAAATCATCACACAAATCATCTCCTCAATGATATCAGAGATGAATTCAGTCTAGGTGGTTGGTGGTGCTTGCAATATACCTAAGCTTCCTATGAAACATACAGCTGCCTCCATAACATAACAAAACTCTTTGCCAGTGAAGGGTCCGGCCCACTTTGCTTCTGCTGAAAATTCGGGAAACACATTGAAGTCGATGTGCGTTTATTTGCACATCAATTTTTTAAACCATGACACAATTTTTTACTGTCCATTTTATGTAAATGGGATGTTTTTTTGTGAGAGGCGAAACATTTCACTCATTCGTAATCCTACCATTGTGCTCTAAATCTGTTGGGAAATCATTCAGCATTCATTCATGTACAATGCAGCAATGTACATCGTAAAGGCAAAGTGGTTATACAGTAACAAAGCAAGCCAACTGAACTATACAAGTTTATTTAATGTTTACATGATTTTTTAGTAAGTTTAAGGCTATGAGACCCTAATTATGAAAACATCTGTTATCCAGAATACCCAAGATTCCAAGCATTCTGGATTTCAGATCTAATACCTGTATTATGTCTGGCCTACAAGGAATCTTAAACTGTATCTTCACTTCAATGCTTAGTGTGGTCCCAGTAACTAATAATGGGCCTATAGCTGGCAAGATCAAAATGCATTAGTCTTCTAAGGTGGATGAATATGATGTTTAGTAAAAGTTGCAGTATGTGATAGTATAATTGTGAAAAATGTCTTGTATATGTGTAGGTGTGGAATGAAAGAGTGAATTTTAATGGTGAAATGTTACATTACATGCAGTAAAGTGCCATAGTTTAGGTATAGGTAATTTTCACCCTGGCCACTAGAGGGAGTAATGGGAAGAAAAAGAGTATAAATAGGGGCAAGACACCATGGGTGTGGCAGATCATCAGTGGGCGTGGTCCAGTGAAGACCATCTGCTGGAGGGAAAAATAGCCCAGCCCTAAACAGAATTAGGAGATTTTGTTATAGGGTGCACTAGGTGTACCAGACATCTAGGAAGAGGTAGTAAGGAGTAAGGGGAAATAGCCTTCCGGTAGATCCTCTACCAGTTAAAGATGGACTGATAGGAAAACAGGATAGTAAAACAAGGACTATGGGACTGTGGCCACCAGAAAAAGTCCTGTCCGGAGTAGCAAGGTGGCGCTATAGGAGAGCATTGGGTTGCTGAAGACAGGTGGGGATAGTGAGGTCCCATCGAGGCCAATGGAACAGGAGCGGCTCGTTGGTATTGGAAAGGTAATACCTGGTTGGAGTGGGCATCTGTTATGTGACTACCTGAAGAATTGCCCGTTAATATGATCCCAGAGTGACTGTGTGAAGGAAAATAAAAGTTTTCTTTATAGAAGAAAATGTTCCTGTCTCTTGGTGTACTGTGCCTTTTAAAAACTTTATGATCTAGGAAAGGCCCTTACAGGCTTACTATGAACAACATTATGTTGAGATTTTACCACAATTTCATATTTTATGTGTTAAAAATTTGATTATTAAATGAAAGATTTTTTTGAGCATGAAAAGCCTGAATGAAGTCAGCATCTAAAAGCTGGCAAATTCATTTAGACAGTTCTTTTTTAATTGAAAATGATGAGTAGAATACAAATTTTCTTTCTTTTTATAAATAAGCACAATTTTATAATAAATAAGCACAATGAAATAATAAAAAAAAAACTAAAATTCACAAATTCTAATTTTGATAAATAGGCCTCCCCAAGTACATTGTTTTACATACAATACCAAATAATGAATCTGGCCTTTGTACCTTATTTTCCAACTACCTACTGCAGCATACAATTAACACTAAAGCATTATACTTACTCAATGAATGCCCTGATATCAGCTATAGAAGAAGCATCTGCAGGAAATACATATCAGAGTTTGAAGATTGTATCCTATTAATACAATAACAACAACATCTTTAACTAGCAGTCCAATGTTTAGACACAACGTAATCCAACAAGTGCAGAAGCCTATGACCAAATTTTAGAGAACAAGGCTGCTCTTGTTTAATCCAGACTCCCTGAATTTAATATCTGTGCATTTTGCAAAGAAAGTAATAATTGATAATAAATAGAGCCAGTGAATGTGCACTGATATTTTTTTCTCTTTGTGTACTGTTTTGTAACACGGCTATTATCTGTTAAATGGACAGTGGACTGAACCACATTAATGTTTGCAGCGGAAGATCTATTGATATTCAAGTTAAAAATATAACTGTGCAAGAACTCATTTCCATAGCCTAGAGCAAAGCTCTCTATAAACAATTATATCAATGCTCTTAACATTTTTTAGAACAATGTTCACAAACATGGACCAAGATTGATTCCAGGAAGTTGGTCCCTTAAATAAAGTACAGCACTAACCCTTAAGTCACTGAACACATAACAAAAACACCAATCGTACACTTTTTAGAATGAACGTTGCCAAACTAAGTATTTGGAGTTGATTCAGCAACCTTTAGATTCACAAAAAGTATAGTCTCTATATTTACAGGTAACACAAAACTATGTAATTAAAGCTTGGTAATAGCACAGTAAAGAAAGATTTGGATGATATGCAGGACAGTTCAATAGGAGTTAAATGGAGATATATCCAAAGTAACTAATGTATTCCATTAAGCAAGAAAAGAATGGAAAGGTTTTACTTTAGACAAACACATATTGGAGAGATACTTTAGAAGAAGAGGTGTGGGATCAGTTATCCAGAAACCCATTATCCAGAGAGCTCCAAATTAAGGAAAGGCTGTCTCCCATAGACTAAGATATAATTAATGCTGATTGGGATAGAATCGTTGCCTTTTTAGGGAACCAGAGACAGGGCTATAGGGACTGAGATAGATCCTCTCTGGGTTTCCCATAAGAAGAGTCCCCAGAGGAAACAATAGAAACTTCAGGTAGACGGATAGTAGACTCCAGGAAGGGAGTTGTCTTTAAACAGAGAACATATTCTCTGTTTAACTTTAGTAGCCAGGTACTCCATTCCACAGAGCCAGTCCGGAGATTGGAGATTGGAGCTCACCTTCCACAGGAAAGCTGTCCTGTGGAAAGGCTATTTAAAGTTAATTGGAATGGGAGAGCTTGTCTCTCAGCAGGGCACAGCAGGTAGGAGACCTGGAGGCAAATTCACTAAGATTGAAAATTCGCCAGCGTTGGCTTCGCTATCGTTCGCCGTGCTTCACCAGGTGAATTTACGTTCAGGTTTGCACAAATAAATGTAATTTTAGAATCCCAAGATCATTACTGATATTCTTGAATCTGGATGTGAGTGCTATAACATTGCTTGTAAACCACTGTCTTTCTAGAGTGTCTCTCCAAAATGTATTAGCCCTAAATAAAACCACCTTTTTTGAAACCCATATCCGACCCCTCCCCCTCAACTGAGCCCACAACCCGAACCCATAACTTGATCCACATGTGCCCGCTACCTGACCTGCAATAGGTCAATTAACCTTCCGACCCAGGGGGCATCGCATTTGGCCAGCAATGATGTCACTCCGGTGCTGAATCTTCACAAAAAAATGAAAAAAAAAACTGGACCTCAAGGGGGGTGTGAGGGATCAAGTCCTCATCTTTGCTGGGTACAGGGCAGGATTTCCCTATATGGATACAGTGACTGGCCAATCGCAGATCTGCAAGTCATCATCCTGCACCATGACATCATAGTTCTGCTCCCAACTCCAATGCTCTGCCCCTGCAACATCACAGACATGCCCCCTTTCCGAACGGAAGAAGCAAAGTGCCAACCCTAAATAAACACTCATCATAGATGTCAGAATGTTAATGAGACAGTCATGTAATTTTTTTGTAATCTTTGTTTATTGTTTTCAAAAATGGGGATACAGAAAGAAAAAAGGAGGGGGGGGAAGTAACAGTTTACATGCAAGCTTGTGTTATACAGTATATAATAAAATATTTGGCTTTCACTGACATCAAGTCATTACTAATATGGTTTTACATTCATACATAATGAGGTACAGGTGTTCACATTATACAATGCTAAATTTTGTTCAAGTATGCAAAATAATTTTCCTTACTTTTACTTTTCTCCTTAATGTATGCTATCCACGGGGTCCAGATTTTCCAAAATTTGGGGCTACTGTTGTGAAGTATATGTGTTAATTCTTCTAGCTTTCTAATTTCTTCAACCTTAAATACCCACTCTCTGAAAGTGGGATTGAGTGTTTTTCCATTTCCCTGGGATCAGAGCTTTTGCAGCTTGTAGGAGATGCAATGTTGGAGGGTCGAGGAGATTTTTATTAGAGTTGTCAGGCATGTTAAGCATGATTAAGGCATGATTTTCCAGTGATATTTCTTTTCCTGAAAACTTGTGTATGGTACTTAAAATTTCCTTCCAGTATGTCAACTGCATTATTTACTACCAAGGAAAAAATAAACACCTTGTTATCGCTGTATAAAAAATAGTTCTTCCAGCAATGAGAAGCCTGGAGTCATGAGCAATTATAATTCTAGCATCCCCCCTTTAAGCAAGGCAGATTTCTTCCCATCTGTGAAGTCCAGTACAGTAAACACCTCTGTTGTCTACATGCACTGTTGTCTAGTGCATGTCCACATGGGTTTAAAGAATCCACCTCCTTAACCTTGCAACACTTGCACCATGCTAACTTTATGACTTTGGAATTCTACTTTTGTTATCAATGATAAATTTAGCAAGATTTTTGGTAAGGTCTACTGACTATTGAAGGGTAGTAGACCTTACCAAAGTTGGTGGAGACTGTGTGTGACAATCCTAGGATGTACCATTTTGGTCAAAAGGTTGAATTTGTGACTAAGGAAGGCTTTTTACCTTTTCTGTGTACATAATGCAATAGTTTTTGTGAGAAGTTTCAGTGGACTATTATGACAATGATTTGGGTCTTTGAAACATGTGAAAGAAGACAAGTCATCCTTCACACTTGACTTCATCATTTTATTATAAATTATACAGTGAGTAACATCACTAAATGCTCATCTTTCTGCTTAATGCACAACACAGGAGCACTTCCAATATATTACAATATTGGACACCTCACACCTGGGCCTCCAGACATAGACAATCCTTAGAGAAGTCTTGCTTCATAATGGTTAAAGACATCTGAAATCAAGACAAATAATTTTTGCCTGTCACATTCTACTATCTCTTTGTCTTGATCTTTACTAAAGCAAAACTAAGAAAGGAAAAATGTATTTCTAAGATGAAAAGCTAGAAACAGTTTTGTATGTAGCAGGTCACAAATCACCGAATAATCTTTAAATGCAAACCTGGGTACAAATGTTTAAATTCTACACTACATAGTGAATCTGCAGTGTATTTCTCATGTGAAAAGTCAGCAGGGATCAACGATCACTGAACTGCTAATTCTGGAACTGTTGTGGTGCCAGAAATGACATGGTATATTATTCCTGAAGATGCAGAAGCAGGAGAAAATTAAAGTTCAAATTCATGGCCAGCACGTGAGAAGCTGCCAAAGGATGAGCAGCGTAAAACAATTAAAACTGTCCTAGGAAAGAAGTCTGGGACTGCTCATAATCCTACTGTGCTAATGGGAACCAGAACT